>JAPDOI010000407.1:0-570000 GCA_029168955.1 Aplectana chamaeleonis
ACAAACTAAACCTCTCACGATCAGAAAAAAACCCGACCAAAGCGCCGCTTCGCGCCGCTTTGTCCGGCAACCAGAAGTCGGGGAATTCGCGCCGCTTCGCGGCGCTCTGTCCGGTAACTTTGTGGCTTTTCTGAACAAATTAAATCTCTCACAATCAGAAAAAAACCCGACCAAAGCGCCGCTTCGCGGCGCTTTGTCCGGGAACCAGAAGTCGGGGGTTCGCGCCGCTCCGCGGCGTTCTGTCCCTTTTCTGAACAAATTAAATCTCTCACGATCACAAAAACCCCGACCAAAGCGCCGCTTCGCGGCGCTTTGTGCGGGAACAAGAAGACGGGGAATTCGCGCCGCTCCGCGGCGCTCTGTACGGAAACTTTGTGGCTTTTCTGAACAAATTAAACCTCTCACGATCAGAAAAACCCGGCTAAAGCGCCGCTTCGCGGCGCTTTGTCCGGCCACCAGAAGTCGGGGGGTTTGCGCCGCTTTGCGGCGCTCTGTCCTGAAACTTTGTGGCTTTTCTGAACAAATTAGACCTCTCACGATCAGGTAAATCCCGCTCAAAGCGCCGCTTCGCGGCGCCCTGTCCGGGAACCATAAACCTGGGAGTTCGCGCCGCTTCGCGGCGCTCTGTGTGGAAACTTTGTGGCTTTTCTGAACAAATTAAATCTGTCACGATCAGAAAAACCCTGACTCAAAGCGCCGCTTTGCGGCGCTTTTTCCGGGAATCATGAGCCGGGGGGTCGCGCCGCTTCGCGGCGCTCTGTCCGGAAACTTTGTGGCTTTTCTGAACAAACTAAACCTCTCACGATCAGGTAAATCCCGCTCAAAGCGCCGCTTCGCGGCGCTCTGTCCGGAAACCATAGACCTGGGGGTTCGCGCCGCTTCGCGGCGCTCTGTCCGGAAACCTTGTGGCTTTTTGAACAAATTAAACCTCTCACAATCAGAAAAACCCCGACCAAAGCGCCGCTTCGCGGCGCACTGTCCGGGAACAAGAAGCCGGGGAATTCGCGCCGCTCCGCGGCGCTCTGTACGGAAACTTTGTGGCTTTTCTGAACAAATTAAACCTCTCACGATCAGAAAAACCCTGGCCAAAGCGCCGCTTCGCGGCGCCCTGTCCGGGAACCATAGACCTGGGGGTTCGCGCCGCTTCGCGGCGCTCTGTCCGGAAACTTTGTGGCTTTTCTGAACAAATTAAACCTCTCACGATCAGAAAAAAACCCGACCAAAGCGCCGCATCGCGCCGCTTTGTCCGGGAACCAGAAGTCGGGGGTTCGCGCCGCTCCGCGGCGTTCTGTCCGGAAACTTTGTGGCTTTTCTGAACAAATTAAACCTCTCACGATCAGAAAAAAAACCCGACCAAAGCGCCGCTTCGCGGCGCTTTGTCCGGGAACCAGAAGTCGGGAAATTCGCGCCGCTTCGCGGCGCTCTGTCCGGAAACTTTGTGGCTTTTCTGAACAAATTAAACCTCTCACGATCAGAAAAAAACCCGACCAAAGCGCCGCATCGCGGCGCTTTGTCCGGGAACCAGAAGTCGGGGGTTCGCGGCGCTCCGCGGCGGTCTGTCCGGAAACTTTGTGGCTTTTCTGAACAAATTAAATCTCTCACGATCAGAAAAACCGACCAAAGCGCCGCTTCGCGGCGCTTTGTCCGGGAACCAGAAGTCGGGGTTTGCGCCGCTTCGCGGCGCTCTGTCCGGAAACTTTGTGGCTTTTCTGAACAAATTAAACCTCTCACGATCAGGAAAACCCGGCCAAAGCGCCGCTTCGCGGCGCTTGTACCCAGAAGTCAGGGGTCGCGCCGCTTCGCGGCGCTCTGTCCGGAAACCTTGTGGCTTTTCTGAACAAATTAAACCTCTCACGATCAGAAAAACCCGACCAAAGCGCCGCTTCGCTGCGCTTTGTCCGGGAACCATAAACCTGGAGGTTCGCGCCGCTTCGCGGCGCTCTGTCCGGAAACTTTGTGGCTTTTCTGAACAAATTAAATCTCTCACGATCAGAAAAACCCGCTCAAAGCGCCGCTTCGCGGCGCTTTGTCCGGGAACCAGAAGTCGGAGGATTCGCGCCGCTCCGCGGCGCTCTGTCCGGAAACTTTGTGGCTTTTCTGAACAAATTAAATCTCTCACGATCAAAAAAAACCCCGACCAAAGCGCCGCTTCGCGGCGCTTTGTCCGGGAACCAGAAGTCGGGGGGTTCGCGCCGCTACGCGGCGCTCTGTCCGGAAACTTTGTGGCTTTTCTGAACAAACTAAACCTCTCACGATCAGAAAAAAACCCGACCAAAGCGCCGCTTCGCGGCGCTTTGTCCGTGAACCAGAAGTCGGGGAATTCGCGCCGCTTCGCGGCGCTCTGTCCGGTAACTTTGTGGCTTTTCTGAACAAATTAAATCTCTCACAATCAGAAAAAAACCCGACCAAAGCGCCGCTTCGCGGCGCTTTGTCCGGGAACCAGAAGTCGGGGGGTTTGCGCCGCTACGCGGCGCTCTGTCCGGAAACTTTGTGGCTTTTCTGAACAAACTAAACCTCTCACGATCAGAAAACCCGACCAAAGCGCCGCTTCGCGGCGCTTTGTCCGGGAACCAGAAGTCAATTCGCGCCGCCTCGCGGCGCTCTGTCCGGAAACTTTGTGGCTTTTCTGAACAAATTAAACCTCTCACAATCAGAAAAACCCCGACCAGAGCGCCGCTTCGCGGCGCTTTGTCCGGGAACCAGAAGTCGGGGGATTCGCGCCGCTCCGCGGCGCTCTGTCCGGAAACTTTGTGGCTTTTCTGAACAAATTAAATCTCTCACGATCAGGAAAACCCCGGCCAAAGCGCCGCTTCGCGGCGCTCTGTCCGGGAACCAGATGCCGGGGGGTTAGCGCCGCTTCGCGGCGCTCTGTCCGGGAACTTTGTGGCTTTTCTGAACCAATTAAATCTCTCACGATCAGGAAAACCCCGGCCAAAGCGCCGCTTCGCGGCGCTTTGTCCGGGAATCATGAGCCGGGGGGTTCGCGCCGCTTCGCGGCGCTCTGTCCGGAAACTTTGTGGCTTTTCTGAACAAATTAAATCTCTCACGATCAGAAAAAAAACCCGGCTAAAGCGCCGCTTCGCGGCGCCCTGTCCGGGAACCATAAACCTGGGAGTTCGCGCCGCTTCGCGGCGCTCTGTCCGGAAACTTTGTGGCTTTTCTGAACAAATTAAACCTCTCACGATCAGAAAAAAACCCGACCAAAGCGCCGCTTCGCGGCGCTTTGTCCGGGAACCAGAAGTCGGGGGGTTTGCGCCGCTTCGCGGCGCTCTGTCCTGAAACTTTGTGGCTTTTCTGAACAAATTAAACCTCTCACGATCAGGTAAATCCCGCTCAAAGCGCCGCTTCGCGGCGCTTTGTCCGGGAACCAGAAGTCGGGGAATTCGCGCCGCTTCGCGGCGCTCTGTCCGGTAACTTTGTGGCTTTTCTGAACAAATTAAATCTCTCACGATCAAAAAAAACCGGCCAAAGCGCCGCTTCGCGGCGCTTTGTCCGGGAACCAGAAGTCGGGGGGTTCGCGCCGCTTCGCGGCGCTCTGTCCGGAAACTTTGTTGCTTTTCTGAACAAACTAAACCTCTCACGATCAAAAAAACCGGCCAAAGCGCCGCTTCGCGGCGCTTTGTCCGGGAACCATAAACCTGGAGGTTCGCGCCGCTTCGCGGCGCTCTGTCCGGAAACTTTGTGGCTTTTCTGAACAAATTAAATCTCTCACGATCAAAAAAAACCGGCCAAAGCGCCGCTTCGCTGCGCTTTGGTCGGGAACCATAAACCTGGGGGTTCGCGCCGCTTCGCGGCGCTCTGTCCGGAAACTTTGTGGCTTTTCTGAACAAATTAAATCTCTCACAATCAGAAAAAAAACCGACCAAAGCGCCGCTTCGCGGCGCTTTGTCCAGAACCAGAAAGTCGGGGGTTTCGCGCCGCTTCGCGGCGCTCTGTCCTGAAACTTTGTGGCTTTTCTGAACAAATTAAACCTCTCACGATCAGAAAATCCGACCAAAGCGCCGCTTCGCGGCGCTTTGCCCGGGAACCAGAAGTCGGAATTCGCGCCGCTTCGCGGCGCTCTGTCCGGAAACTTTGTGGCTTTTCTGAACAAATTAAATCTCTCACAATCAGAAAAACCCCGACCAAAGCGCCGCTTCGCGGCGCTTTGTCTGGGAACCAGAAGTCGGGGTTTGCGCCGCTTCGCGGCGCTCTGTCCTGAAACTTTGTGGCTTTTCTGAACAAATTAAACCTCTCACGATCAGGAAATCCCGCTCAAAGCGCCGCTTCGCGGCGCTTTGTCCGGGAACCAGAAGTCGGGGTTCGCGCCGCTTCGCGGCGCTCTGTCCGGAAACTTTGTGGCTTTTCTGAACAAATTAAACCTCTCACGATCAGAAAAAAAAAACCCGACCAAAGCGGCGCTTCGCGGCGCTTTGTCCGGGAACCATAGACCTGGGGGTTCGCGACGCTTCGCGGCGCTCTGTCCGGAAACTTTGGGGCTTTTCTGAACAAATTAAATCTCTCACGATAAGGAAAACCCCAGCCAAAGCGCCGCTTCGCGGCGCTCTGTCCGGGAACCAGATGCCGGGGAGTTAGCGCCGCTTCGCGGCGCTCTGTCCGGAAACTATGTGGCTTTTCTAAACCAATTAAATCTCTCACGATCAGGAAAACCCCGGCGAAAGCGCCGCTTCGCGGCGCTCTGGCCGGGAACCAGAAGTCGGGTTAGTTTCCGCTTCGCGGCGCTCTGTCCGGTAACTTTGTGGCTTTCTGAACAAATTAAATTTCTCACGATCAGAAAAAAAACCCGGCTAAAGCGCCGCTTCGCGGCGCTTTGTCCGGGAACCAGAAGTCGGGGAATTTGCGCCGCTTCGCGGCGCTCTGTCCGGAAACTTTGTGGCTTTTCTGAACAAATTAAACCTCTCACGATCAGGTAAATCCCGCTCAAAGCGCCGCTTCGCGGCGCCCTGTCCGGGAACCATAAACCTGGGAGTTCGCGCCGCTTCGCGGCGCTCTGTCCGGAAACTTTGTGGCTTTTCTGAACAAACTGAACCTCTCACGATCAAAAAAACCGGCCAAAGCGCCGCTTCGCGGCGCTTTGTCCGGGAACCATAAACCTGGAGGTTCGCGCCGCTTCGCGGCGCTCTGTCCGGAAACTTTGTGGCTTTTCTGAACAAATTAAATCTCTCACGATCAGGAAAACCCCGGCCAAAGCGCCGCTTCGCGGCGCTTTGTCCGGGAACCAGAAGTCGGGGGATTCGCGCCGCTTCGCGGCGCTCTGTCCGGAAACTTTGTGGCTTTTCTGAACAAATTAAATCTCTCACGATCAAAAAAAAACCCGACCAAAGCGCCGCTTCGCGGCGCTTTGTCCGGGAACCAGAAGTCGGGGGGTTCGCGCCGCTTCGCGGCGCTCTGTCCGGAAACTTTGTGGCTTTTCTGAACAAACTAAATCTCTCACGATCAAAAAAAACCGGCCAAAGCGCCGCTTCGCGGCGCTTTGTCCGGGAACCATAAACCTGGGGGTTCGCGCCGCTTCGCGGCGCTCTGTCCGGAAACTTTGTGGCTTTTCTTAACAAATTAAATCTCTCACAATCAGAAAAAAACCCCGACAGAAGCGCCGCTTCGCGGCGCTTTGTCCGGGAACCATAAACCTGGGGGTTCGCGCCGCTTCGCGGCGCTCTGTCCGGAAACTTTGTGGCTTTTCTGAACAAATTAAACCTCTCACGATCAGGTAAATCCCGCTCAAAGCGCCGCTTCGCGGCGCTTTGTCCGGGAACCAGAAGTCGGGGAATTCGCGCCGCTTCGCGGCGCTCTGTCCGGTAACTTTGTGGCTTTTCTGAACAAATTAAATTTCTCACAATCAGAAAAAAAACCCGACCAAAGCGGCGCTTCGCGGCGCTTTGTCCGGGAACCGAAGTCGTTCGCGCCGCTTCGCGGCGTTCTGTCCGGAAACTTTGTGGCTTTTCTGAACAAATTAAATCTCTCACGATCACAAAAACCCCGACCAAAGCGCCGCTTCGCGGCGCCCTGTCCGGGAACCATAGACCTGGGGGTTCGTGCCGCTTCGCGGCGCCCTGTCCGGGAACTTTGTGGCTTTTCTGAACAAATTAAACCTCTCACAATCAGAAAAACCCCGACATAAGGGGCCGCTTCGCGGCGCTTTGTCCGGGAACCAGAAGTCGGGGGATTCGCGCCGCTCCGCGGCGTTCTGTCCGGAAACTTTGTGGCTTTTCTGAACAAATTAAACCTCTCACGATCAGAAAAAAACCCGACCAAAGCGCCGCTTCGCGGCGCTTTGTCCGGGAACCAGAAGTCGGGAAATTCGCGCCGCTTCGCGGCGCTCTGTCCGGAAACTTTGTGGCTTTTCTGAACAAATTAAACCTCTCACGATCAGAAAAAAACCCGACCAAAGCGCCGCTTCGCGGCGCTTTGTCCGGGAACCAGAAGTCGGGGAATTCGCGCCGCTTCGCGGCGCTCTGTCCGGTAACTTTGTGGCTTTTCTGAACAAATTAAATTTCTCACAATCAGAAAAAAACCCGACCAAAGCGCCGTTTCGCGGCGCTTTGTCTGGGAACCAGAAGTCGGGGGGTTTGCGCCGCTACGCGGCGCTCTGTCCTGAAACTTTGTGGCTTTTCTGAACAAATTAAACCTCTCACGATCAAGTAAATCCCGCTCAAAGCGCCGCTTCGCGGCGCTCTGTCCGGAAACCTTGTGGCTTTTTGAACAAATTAAACCTCTCACAATCAGAAAAACCCCGACCAAAGCGCCGCTTCGCGGCGCCCTGTCCGGGAACCATAGACCTGGGGGTTCGCGCCGCTTCGCGGCGCTCTGTCCGGAAACTTTGTGGCTTTTCTGAACAAATTAAATCTCACGATCAGAAACCCGACCAAAGCGCCGCTTCGCGGCGCTTTGTCCGGGAACCAGAAGTCGGGTTCGCGCCGCTTCGCGGCGCTCTGTCCGGAAACTTTGTGGCCTTTCTGAACAAAATAAATCTCTCACGATCCGGAAAACCCCGGCTAAAGCGCCGCTTCGCGGCGCTCTGTCCGGGAACCAGAAGCCGGGGGATTCGCGCCGCTCCGCGGCGCTCTGTCCGGAAACTTTGTGGCTTTTCTGAACAAATTAAATCTCTCACGATCAGGAAAACCCCGGCCAAAGCGCCGCTTCGCGGCGCTCTGTCCGGGAACCAGATGCCGGGGGGTTAGCGCCGCTTCGCGGCGCTCTGTCCGGGAACTTTGTGGCTTTTCTGAACAAATTAAATCTCTCATGATCAGAAAAAAAACTCGGCCAAAGCGCCGCTTCGCGGCGCTTTGTCCGGGAACCATAAGCCGGGGGGTTCGCGCCGCTTCGCGGCGCTCTGTCCGGAAACTTTGTGGCTTTTCTGAACAAACTAAACCTCTCACGATCAGGTAAATCCCGCTCAAAGCGCCGCTTCGCGGCGCTCTGTCCGGGAACCATAAACCTGGGAGTCCTGGGAGTTTGGGGCGCTTCGCGGCGCTCTGTCCGGAAACTTTGTGGCTTTTCTGAACAAATTAAACCTCTCACAATCAGAAAAAAAACCCGACCAAAGCGCCGCTTCGCTGCGCTTTGGTCGGGAACCATAAACCTGGGGGTTCGCGCCGCTTCGCGGCGCTCTGTCCGGAAACTTTGTGGCTTTTCTGAACAAATTAAATCTCTCACAATCAGAGAAAACCCCGACCAAAGCGCCGCTTCGCGGCGCTTTGTCCGGGAACCAGAAGTCGGGGGGTTCGCGCCGCTTCGCGGCGCTCTGTCCGGAAACTTTGTGGCTTTTCTGAACAAATTAAATCTCTCACGATAAGGAAAACCCCGACCAAAGCGCCGCTTCGCGGCGCTTTGTCCGGGAACCAGAAGTCGGGGGATTCGCGCCGCTTCGCGGCGCTCTGTCCGGAAACTTTGTGGCTTTTCTGAACAAATTAAATCTCTCACGATCAAAAAAAACCCGACCAAAGCGCCGCTTCGCGGCGCTTTGTCCGGGAACCAGAAGTCGGGGGGTTCGCGCCGCTTCGCGGCGCTCTGTCCGGAAACTTTGTGGCTTTTCTGAACAAACTAAATCTCTCACAATCAGAAAAACCCGACCAAAGCGCCGCTTCGCGGCGCTTTGTCCGGGAAACAGAAGTCGGGGGATTCGCGCCGCTCCGCGGCGCTCTGTCCGGAAACTTTGTGGCTTTTCTGAACAAATTAAATCTCTCACGATAAGGAAAAACCCGACCAAAGCGCCGCTTCGCGGCACTTTGTCCGAGAACCAGAAGCCGGGGGATTCGCGCCGCTTCGCGGCGCTCTGTCCGGAAACTTTGTGGCTTCTCTGAACAAATTAAATCTCTGACAATCAGAAAAAAACTCCGACCAAAGCTTTCCGGGAACCAGAAGCCTGGGGGTTTGCGCCGCTTCGCGGCGCTCTGTACGGAAACTTTGTGGCTTTTCTGAACAAATTAAATCTCTCACGATAAGGAAAAACCCGACCAAAGCGCCGCTTCGCGGCGCTTTGTCCGGGAACCAGAAGCCGGGGGGTTCGCGCCGCTTCGCGGCGCTCTGTCCGGAAACTTTGTGGCTTTTCTGAACAAATTAAATCTCTCACGATCAGGAAACCCCCGGCCAAAGCGCCGCTTCGCGGCGCTTTGTCCGGGAACCAGAAGTCGGGGGATTCGCGCCGCTCCGCGGCGCTCTGTCCGGAAACTTTGTGGCTTTTCTGAACAAATTAAATCTCTCACGATCAAAAAAAACCGGCCAAAGCGCCGCTTCGCGGCGCTTTGTCCGGGAACCAGAAGCCGGGGGGTTCGCGCCGCTTCGCGGCGCTCTGTCCGGAAACTTTGTGGCTTTTCTGAACAAATTAAATCTCTCACGATCAAAAAAAACCCGACCAAATTCGCGGCGCTTTGTCCGGGAACCAGAAGTCGGGGGATTCGCGCCGCTCCGCGGCGCTCTGTCCGGAAACTTTGTGGCTTTTCTGAACAAATTAAATCTCTCACGATAAGGAAAACCCCGACCAAAGCGCCGCTTCGCGGCGCTTTGTCCGGGAACCAGAATCCGGGGGGTTCGCGCCGCTTCGCGGCGCTCTGTACGGAAACGTTGTGGTTTTTTTGAACAAATTAAATCTCTCACGATCAGGAAAAACCCGACCAAAGCGCCGCTTTGCGGCGCTCTGTCCGGAAACTTTGTGGCTTTTCTGAACAAATTAAATCTCTGACAATCAGAAAAGAAAACCCGACCAAAGCGCCGCTTCGCGGCGCTTTGTCCGGGAACCATAAGGCGTGGGGTTCGCGCCGCTTCGCGGCGCTCTGTCCGGAAACTTTGTGGCTGTTCAGAACAAAGTAAACCTCTCACGATCAGAAAACCGACCAAAGCGCCGCTTCGCGGCGCTTTGTCCGGGAACCAGAAGTCGGGGGTTCGCGCCACCTCGCGGCGCTCTGTCCGGAAACTTTGTGGCTTTTCTGAACAAATTAAATCTCTCACGATCAGAAAAAAAACCCGACCAAAGCGCCGCTTCGCGGCGCTTTGTCCGGGAACCGTAAGCCGGGGGGTTCGCGCCGCTTCGCGGCGCTCTGTCCGGTAACTTTGTGGCTTTTCTGAACAAATTAAATCTCTCACAATCAGAAAAAAACCCGACCAAAGCGCCGCTTTGCGGCGCTTTGTCCGGGAACCAGAAGTCGGGGGGTTTGCGCCGCTTCGCGGCGCTCTGTCCTGAAACTTTGTGGCTTTTCTGAACAAATTAAACCTCTCACGATCAGGTAAATCCCGCTCAAAGCGCCGCTTCGCGGCGTTCTGTCCGGGAACCATAAACCTGGGAGTTTGCGCCGCTTCGCGGCGCTCTGTCCGGTAACTTTGTGGCTTTTCTGAACAAATTAAATCTCTCACAATCAGAAAAAAACCCGACCAAAGCGCCGCTTCGCGGGGCTTTGTCCGGGAACCAGAAGCCGGGGGTTCGCGCCGCTTCGCGGCGCTCTGTCCGGTAACTTTGTGGCTTTTTTGAACAAATCAAATCTCTCACAATCAGAAAAAAACCCGACCAAAGCGCCGCTTCGCGGCGCTTTGTCCGGGAACCAGAAGTCGGGGGTTCGCGCCGCTCCGCGGCGTTCTGTCCGGAAACTATGTGGCTTTTCTGAACCAATTAAATCTCTCACGATCAGGAATACCCCTGCCAAAGCGCCGCTTCGCGGCGCTTTGTCTGGGAACCAGAAGCCGGGGGGGTTAGCTCCGCTTCGCGGCGCTCTGTCCGGAAACTTTGTGGCTTTTCTGAACAAATTAAATCTCTCACGATCAGAAAAAAAACCCGGCTAAAGCGCCGCTTCGCGGCGCTTTGTCCGGGAACCAGAAGTCGGGGGGTTTGCGCCGCTTTGCGGCGCTCTGTCCTGAAACTTTGTGGCTTTTCTGAACAAATTAAACCTCTCACGATCAGGTAAATCCCGCTCAAAGCGCCGCTTCGCGGCGCTCTGTCCGGGAACCAGAAGCCGGGGAATTCGCGCCGCTCCGCGGCGCTCTGTCCGGAAACTTTGTGGCTTTTCTGAACAAATTAAATCTCTCACGATCAGAAAAAAAAACCCGGCTAAAGCGCCGCTTCGCGGCGCTTTGTCCGGGAACCAGAAGTCGGGAAATTCGCGCCGCTTCGCGGCGCTCTGTCCGGAAACTTTGTGGCTTTTCTGAACAAACTAAACCTCTCACGATCAGAAAAAACCCCGACCAAAGCGCCGCTTCGCGGCGCTTTGTCCGGGAACAAGAAGCCGGGGAATTCGCGCCGCTCCGCGGCGCTCTGTACGGAAACTTTGTGGCTTTTCTGAACAAATTAAACCTCTCACGATCAGAAAAACCCTGGCCAAAGCGCCGCTTCGCGGCGCTTTGTCCGGGAACCAGAAGGGGTTCGCGCCGCTTCGCGGCGCTCTGTCCGGGAACCTTGTGGCTTTTCTGAACAAATTAAACCTCTCACAATCAGAAAAACCCCGACCAAAGCGCCGCTTCGAAGCGGCTTTGTCCGGGAACCATAGACCTGGGGTTCGCGCCGCTTCGCGGCGCTCTGTCCGGAAACTTTGTGGCTTTTCTGAACAAATTAAATCTCTCACGATCAGGAAAACCCGACCAAGCGCCGCTTCGCGGCGCTTTGTCCGGGAACCAGAAGTCGGGGGATTCGCGCCGCTCCGCGGCGTTCTGTCCGGAAACTTTGTGGCTTTTCTGAACAAATTAAATCTCTCACGATCAGAAAAAAAACCCGGCTAAAGCGCCGCTTCGCGGCGCTTTGTCCGGGAACCAGAAGTCGGGGAATTCGCGCCGCTTCGCGGCGCTCTGTCCGGTAACTTTGTGGCTTTTCTGAACAAATTAAATTTCTCACGATCAGAAAAAAACCCGACCAAAGCGCCGCATCGCGGCGCTTTGTCCGGGAACCAGAAGTCGGGGGATTCGCGCCGCTCCGCGGCGCTCTGTCCGGAAACTTTGTGGCTTTTCTGTACAAATTAAATCTCTCACGATCAGAAAAAACCCGACAAAAGCGCCGCTTCGCGGCGCTTTGTCCGGGAACCAGAAGTCGGGGGATTCGCGCCGCTCCGCGGCGCTCTGTCCGGAAACTTTGTGGCTTTTCTGAACAAATTGAATCTCTCACGATCAGGAAAACCCCAGCCAAAGCGCCGCTTCGCGGCGCTTTGTCCGGGAACCATAAGCCGGGGGGTTCGCGCCGCTTCGCGGCGCTCTGTCCGGAAACTTTGTGGCTTTTCTGAACAAACTAAACCTCTCACGATCAGGTAAATCCCGCTCAAAGCGCCGCTTCGCGGCGCTCTGTCCGGAAACTTTGTGGCTTTTCTGAACAAATTAAATCTCTCACGATCAGGAAAACCCCGGCCAAAGCGCCGCTTCGCGGCGCTCTGTCCGGGAACCATAGACCTGGGGGTTCGCGCCGCTTCGCGGCGCTCTGTCCGGAAACTATGTGGCTTTTCTGAACCAATTAAATCTCTCACGATCAGGATTACCCCTGCCAAAGCGCCGCTTCGCGGCGCTTTGTCCGGGAACCAGAAGTCGGGGGTTCGCGCCGCTCCGCGGCGTTCTGTCCCTTTTCTGAACAAATTAAATCTCTCACGATCACAAAAACCCCGACCAAAGCGCCGCTTCGCGGCGCTCTGTCCGGGAACCAGAAGCCGGGGGGTTAGCGCCGCTTCGCGGCGCTCTGTCCGGAAACTATGTGGCTTTTCTGAACCAATTAAATCTCTCACGATCAGGAATACCCCTGCCAAAGCGCCGCTTCGCGGCGCTTTGTCTGGGAACCAGAAGCCGGGGAATTCGCGCCGCTTCGCGGCGCTCTGTCCGGTAACTTTGTGGCTTTTCTGAACAAATTAAATCTCTCACGATCAGAAAAAAACCCGGCTAAAGCGCCGCTTCGCGGCGCTTTGTCCGGCAACCAGAAGTCGGGGGGTTTGCGCCGCTTTGCGGCGCTCTGTCCTGAAACTTTGTGGCTTTTCTGAACAAATTAAACCTCTCACGATCAGGTAAATCCCGCTCAAAGCGCCGCTTCGCGGCGCCCTGTCCGGGAACCATAAACCTGGGAGTTTGCGCCGCTTCGCGGCGCTCTGTCCGGAAACTTTGTGGCTTTTCTGAACAAATTAAACCTCTCACGATCAGAAAAAAACCCGACCAAAGCGCCGCTTCGCGGCGCTTTGTCCGGGAACCAGAAGTCGGGGAATTCGCGCCGCTTCGCGGCGCTCTGTCCGGTAACTTTGTGGCTTTTCTGAACAAATTAAACCTCTCACGATCAGAAAAAAACCCGACCAAAGCGCCGCATCGCGGCGCTTTGTCCGGGAACCAGAAGTCGGGGAATTCGCGCCGCTTCGCGGCGCTCTGTCCGGAAACTTTGTGGCTTTTCTGAACAAATTAAATCTCTCACGATCAGGAAAACCCCGCTCGAAGCGCCGCTTCGCGGCGCTCTGTCCGGGAACCAGATGCCGGGGGGTTAGCGCCGCTTCGCGGCGCTCTGTCCGGGAACTTTGTGGCTTTTCTGAACAAATTAAACCTCTCACGATCAGAAAAAAAAACCCGACCAAAGCGCCGCTTCGCGGCGCCTTGTCCGGGAACCAGAACTCCGTGGGTTTCGGGCGCTTCGCGGCGCTCTGTCCTGAAACTTTTTGGCTTTTCTGAACAAATTAAACCTCTCACGATCAGGTAAATCCCGCTCAAGCGCCGCTTCGCGGCGCTTGGTCTGGGAACCAGAAGCCGGGGGGGTTAGCTCCGCTTCGCGGCGCTCTGCCCGGAAACTTTGTGGCTTTTCTGAACAAATTAAATCTCTCACGATCAGAAAAACCACGGCCGAAGCGCCGCTTCGCGGCGCCCTGTCCGGGAACCATAGACCTGGGGGTTCGCGCCGCTTCGCGGCGCTCTGTCCGGAAACTTTGTGGCTTTTCTGAACAAATTAAACCTCTCACGATCAGGTAAATCCCGCTCAAAGCGGCGCTTCGCGGCGCTTTGTCCGTGAACCAGAAGTCGGGGGTTCGCGCCGCTTCGCGGCGCTCTGTCCGGAAACCTTGTGGCTTTTCTGAACAAATTAAACCTCTCACGATCAGAAAAACCACGGCCGAAGCGCCGCTTCGCGGCGCCCTGTCCGGGAACCTTGTGGCTTTTTGAACAAATTAAACCTCTCACAATCAGAAAAACCCCGACCAAAGCGCCGCTTCGCGGCGCCCTGTCCGGGAACCATAGACCTGGGGGTTCGCGCCGCTTCGCGGCGCTCTGTCCGGAAACTTTGTGGCTTTTCTGAACAAATTAAACCTCTCACGATCAGAAAAAAAACCCGACCAAAGCGCCGCTTCGCGGCGCTTTGTCCGGGAACCAGAAGTCGGGGGATTCGCGCCGCTCCGCGGCGTTCTGTCCGGAAACTTTGTGGCTTTTCTGAACAAATTAAACCTCTCACGATCAGAAAAAAACCCGACCAAAGCGCCGCTTCGCGGCGCTTTGTCCGGGAACCAGAAGTCGGGGAATTCGCGCCGCTTCGCGGCGCTCTGTCCGGTAACTTTGTGGCTTTTCTGAACAAATTAAATTTCTCACAATCAGAAAAAAACCCGACCAAAGCGCCGTTTCGCGGCGCTTTGTCTGGGAACCAGAAGTCGGGGGGTTTGCGCCGCTACGCGGCGCTCTGTCCTGAAACTTTGTGGCTTTTCTGAACAAATTAAACCTCTCACGATCAAGTAAATCCCGCTCAAAGCGCCGCTTCGCGGCGCTCTGTCCGGAAACCTTGTGGCTTTTTGAACAAATTAAACCTCTCACAATCAGAAAAACCCCGACCAAAGCGCCGCTTCGCGGCGCCCTGTCCGGGAACCATAGACCTGGGGGTTCGCGCCGCTTCGCGGCGCTCTGTCCGGAAACTTTGTGGCTTTTCTGAACAAATTAAACCTCTCACGATCAGAAAAAAACCCGACCAAAGCGCCGCTTCGCGGCGCTTTGTCCGGGAACCAGAAGTCGGGGGATTCGCGCCGCTCCGCGGCGTTCTGTCCGGAAACTTTGTGGCTTTTCTGAACAAATTAAATCTCTCACGATCACAAAAACCCCGACCAAAGCGCCGCTTCGCGGCGCTCTGTCCGGGAACCAGAAGCCGGGGGGTTAGCGCCGCTTCGCGGCGCTCTGTCCGGAAACTATGTGGCTTTTCTGAACCAATTAAATCTCTCACGATCAGGAATACCCCTGCCAAAGCGCCGCTTCGCGGCGCTTTGTCTGGGAACCAGAAGCCGGGGGGGTTAGCTCCGCTTCGCGGCGCTCTGTCCGGAAACTTTGTGGCTTTTCTGAACAAATTAAATCTCTCACGATCAGAAAAAAAACCCGGCTAAAGCGCCGCTTCGCGGCGCTTTGTCCGGCAACCAGAAGTCGGGGGGTTTGCGCCGCTTTGCGGCGCTCTGTCCTGAAACTTTGTGGCTTTTCTGAACAAATTAAACCTCTCACGATCAGGTAAATCCCGCTCAAAGCGCCGCTTCGCGGCGCCCTGTCCGGGAACCATAAACCTGGGAGTTCGCGCCGCTTCGCGGCGCTCTGTCCGGAAACTTTGTGGCTTTTCTGAACAAATTAAACCTCTCACGATCAGAAAAAAACCCGACCAAAGCGCCGCTTCGCGGCGCTTTGTCCGGGAACCAGAAGTCGGGGAATTCGCGCCGCTTCGCGGCGCTCTGTCCGGTAACTTTGTGGCTTTTCTGAACAAATTAAATCTCTCACAATCAGAAAAAAACCCGACCAAAGCGCCGCTTCGCGGCGCTTTGTCCGGGAACCAGAAGTCGGGGGTTCGCGCCGCTTCGCGGCGCTCTGTCCGGAAACTTTGTGGCTGTGGCTTTTCTGAACAAATTAAATCTCTCACGATCAAAAAAAAACCCGGCCAAAGCGCCGCTTCGCGGCGCTTTGTCCGGGAACCAGAAGTCGGAGGATTCGCGCCGCTTCGCGGCGCTCTGTCCGGAAACTTTGTGGCTTTTCTGAACAAATTAAATCTCTCACGATCAAAAAAAAACCCGACCAAAGCGCAGCTTCGCGGCGCTTTGTCCGGGAACCAGAAGTCGGGGGTTCGCGCCGCTTCGCGGCGCCCTGTCCGGAAACTTTGTGGCTTTTCTGAACAAATTAAACCTCTCACGATCAGAAAACCCCGACCAAAGCGCCGCTTCGCGGCGCTTTGTCCGGGAACCAGAAGTCGGAGGATTCGCGCCGCTCCGCGGCGCTCTGTCCGGAAACTTTGTGGCTTTTCTGAACAAATTAAATCTCTCACGATCAAAAAAAACCCCGACCAAAGCGCCGCTTCGCGGCGCTTTGTCCGGGAACCAGAAGTCGGGGGGTTCGCGCCGCTTCGCGGCGCTCTGTCCGGAAACTTTGTGGCTTTTCTGAACAAATTAAATCTCTCACGATCAGGAAAATCCGGCCAAAGCGCCGCTTCGCGGCGCTTTGTACGGGAACCAGAAGTCGGGGGATTCGCGCCGCTCCGCGGCGCTCTGTCCGGAAACTTTGTGGCTTTTCTGAACAAACTAAATCTCTCACGATCAAAAAAAAACCCCGACCAAAGCGCCGTTTCGCTGCGCTTTGTCCGGAACCAGAAGTCGGGGGGTTTGCGCCGCTTCGCGGCGCACTGTCCGGAAACTTTGTGGCTTTTCTGAACAAATTAAACCTCTCACGATCAGGTAAATCCCGCTCAAAGCGCCGCTTCGCGGCGCTTTGTCCGGGAACCAGAAGTCGGGGAATTAGGGCCGCTTCGCGGCGCTCTGTCCGGTAACTTTGTGGCTTTTCTGAACAAATTAAATCTCTCACGATCACAAAAACCCCGACCAAAGCGCCGCTTCGCGGCGCTTTGTCCGGGAACCAGAAGCCGGGGGGTTAGCGCCGCTTCGCGGCGCTCTGTCCTGAAACTTTGTGGCTTTTCTGAACAAATTAAACCTCTCACGATCAGGTAAATCCCGCTCAAAGCGCCGCTTCGCGGCGCTTTGTACGGGAACCTTAAACCGGGGGTTCGCGCCGCTTCGCGGCGCTCTGTCCGGAAACCTTGTGGCTTTTCTGAACAAATTAAACCTCTCACGATCAGAAAAACCACGGCCGAAGCGCCGCTTCGCGGCGCCCTGTCCGGGAACCATAGACCTGGGGGTTCGCGCCGCTTCGCGGCGCTCTGTCCGGAAACTTTGTGGCTTTTCTGAACGCTTTGTCCGGGAACCAGAAGTCGGGGGATTCGCGCCGCTCCGCGGCGTTCTGTCCGGAAACTTTGTGGCTTTTCTGAACAAATTAAACCTCTCACGATCAGGTAAATCCCGCTCAAAGCGCCGCTTCGCGGCGCTTTGTCCGGGAACCATAAGCCGGGAGGTTCGCGCCGCTTCGCGGCGCTCTGTCCAAAAACTTTGTGGCTTTTCTGAACAAACTAAATCTCTCACGATCAAAAAAAACCCGGCCAAAGCGCCGCTTCGCGGCGCTTTGTCCGGGAACCAGGGATTCGCGCGCTTCGCGGCGCTTTGTCCGGGAACCATAAGCTGGAGGTTCGCGCCGCTTCGCGGCCCTCTGTCCAAAAACTTTGTGGCTTTTCTGAACAAACTAAATCTCTCACGATCAAAAAAAACCCGGCCAAAGCGCCGCTTCGCGGCGCTTTGTCCGGGAACCAGAAACCGGGGGATTCGCGCCGCTTCGCGGCGCTTTGTCCGGGAACCATAAGCTGGAGGGTTCGCGCCGCTTCGCGGCGCTCTGTCCGGAAACCTTGTGGCTTTCATGAACGAAATAAATCTCTCACGATCAAGAAAACCCCGGCCAAAGCGCCGCTTCGCGGCGACCTACCCCTAAATGAGTGCACAATCGTATGAGCCTAACTATACATTGAAGGCTTTGGTGGACCGAAATGCACATACAGCTCAATACTGTTTTGGAGTGGGTAGAGATGCGACGAAGTAGTGCTATAGTGATGGAGGCCCAGGTGGTCGTACTTTGTGCTCCGATTCTTTTATTATATGGAAGGATAAGCCTGATGATTTTTCAGGCCAAAAAATTTTTTCTTCTTTCCTGATGCAGTAAACGACGCAAAATTGGTGTCGCATGGGTATTTGACGCGCTGATCACGAATTCGCTATCAATTTTGCACTTAAAAGTCTCGTTAATGAGTTATGGAGTGAATTTGGGTTGACGAGTTTGTGAAGTATCAGAATTTCAAGGGTTATCCGACCGTGGTTAAAGAATAGTCCTTGAGTACTTTTGCAGAATCAATCCGTGAAGTTGTCGTCGTTGATGAAGGTTTTTGAGCTACACAGAAATCCTCGAATGGATCTTAGAGATGCTTGAAAAGGTTTTGATAACGGTTCATCGGGGTTTGGGGCGGGTAATAAGTCTGGGAGGTGGTTCTAAGTACGTCAATGATGTTGTCGTGTCACCAACGCACGAAGGTTGTGACCCCAGGTGATCCCGAGCGTTGAATCTCCTCCACGTAATGAGGGTGAAGTCGTTTGGCTGAAGAATGGAAAAGAGCTCAGACTGCTCGCTGATTTTTTTGGCTATTTCGATGGCAGAATGTTGAGAACCGAGAAACGTAATCCCCCAAATTTCCCCTAAATGAGTGCACAATCGTATGAGCCTAACTATACATTGAAGGCTTTGGTGGACCGAAATGCACATACAGCTCAATACTGTTTTGGAGTGGGTAGAGATGCGACGAAGTAGTGCTATAGTGATGGAGGCCCAGGTGGTCGTACTTTGTGCTCCGATTCTTTTATTATATGGAAGGATAAGCCTGATGATTTTTCAGGCCAAAAAATTTTCTCTTCTTTCCTGATGCAGTAAACGACGCAAAATTGGTGTCGCATGGGTATTTGACGCGCTGATCACGAATTCGCTATCAATTTTGCATTTAAAAGTCTCGTTAATGAGTTATGGAGTGAATTTGGGTTGACGAGTTTGTGTAGTATCAGAATTTCAAGGGTTATCCGACCGGTGGTTAAAGAATAGTCCTTGAGTACTTTTGCAGAATCAATCCGTGAAGTTGTCGTCGTTGATGAAGGTTTTTGAGCTACACAGAAATCCTCGAATGGATCTTAAAGATGCTTGAAAAGGTTTTGATAACGGTTCATCGGGGTTTGGGGCGGGTAATAAGTCTGGGAGGTGGTTCTAAGTACGTCAATGATGTTGTCGTGTCACCAACGCACGAAGGTTGTGACCCCAGGTGATCCCGAGCGTTGAATCTCCTCTACGTAATGAGGGTGAAGTCGTTTGGCTGAAGAATGGAAAAGAGCTCAGACTGCTCGCTGATTTTTTTGGCTATTTCGATGGCAGAATGTTGAGAACCGAGAAACGTAATCCCCCAACCTTCCCCTAAATGAGTGCACAATCGTATGAGCCTAACTATACATTGAAGGCTTTGGTCGACCGAAATGCACATCCAGCTCAATACTGTTTTGGAGTGGGTAGAGATGCGACGAAGTAGTGCTATAGTGATGGAGGCCCAGGTGGTCGTACTTTGTGCTCCGATTCTTTTATTATATGGAAGGATAAGCCTGATGATTTTTCAGGCCAAAAAATTTTTTCTTCTTTCCTGATGCAGTAAACGACGCAAAATTGGTGTCGCATGGGTATTCGACGCGCTGATCACGAATTCGCTATCAATTTTGCATTTAAAAGTCTCGTTAATGAGTTATGGAGTGAATTTGGGTTGACGAGTTTGTGTAGTATCAGAATTTCAAGGGTTATCCGGCCGGTGGTTAAAGAATAGTCCTTGGGTACTTTTGCAGAATCAATCCGTGAAGTTGTCGTCGTTGATGAAGGTTTTTGAGCTACACAGAAATCCTCGAATGGATCTCAAAGATGCTTGAAAAGGTTTTGATAACGGTTCATCGGGGTTTGGGGCGGGTAATAAGTCTGGGAGGTGGTTCTAAGTACGTCAATGATGTTGTCGTGTCACCAACGCACGAAGGTTGTGACCCCAGGTGATCCCGAGCGTTGAATCTCCTCCACGTAATGAGGGTGAAGTCGTTTGGCTGAAGAATGGAAAAGAGCTCAGACTGCTCGCTGATTTTTTTGGCTATTTCGATGGCAGAATGTTGAGAACCGAGAAACGTAATCCCCCAACCTTCCCCTAAATGAGTGCACAATCGTATGAGCCTAACTATACATTGAAGGCTTTGGTGGACCGAAATGCACATACAGCTCAATACTGTTTTGGAGTGGGTAGAGATGCGACGAAGTAGTGCTATAGTGATGGAGGCCCAGGTGGTCGTAGAGTTCGCGCAATCATTTTAGTCTGACGAATGGACAGGGCTGAGACGGTAGATCATCCCGCGCGAATCGAAACCCCATTCTCCAGTGAGGCCGCCAACTTCGCACGGCCAGCTGCCTGGTCCATGCGTCAGACTAGAACGAAAACGGAAACCATACTTTGTGCTCCGATTCTTTTATTATATGGAAGGATAAGCCTGATGATTTTTCAGGCCAAAAAATTTTTTCTTCTTTCCTGATGCAGTAAACGACGCAAAATTGGTGTCGCATGGGTATTTGACGCGCTGATCACGAATTCGCTATCAATTTTGCATTTAAAAGTCTCGTTAATGAGTTATGGAGTGAATTTGGGTTGACGAGTTTGTGCAGTATCAGAATTTCAAGGGTTATCCGACCGGTGGTTAAAGAATAGTCCTTGAGTACTTTTGCAGAATCAATCCGTGAAGTTGTCGTCGTTGATGAAGGTTTTTGAGCTACACAGAAATCCTCGAATGGATCTTAAAGATGCTTGAAAAGGTTTTGATAACGGTTCGTCGGGGTTTGGGGCGGGTAATAAGTCTTGGAGGTGGTTCTAAGTACGTCAATGATGTTGTCGTGTCACCAACGCACGAAGGTTGTGACCCCAGGTGATCCCGAGCGTTGAATCTCCTCCACGTAATGAGGGTGAAGTCGTTTGGCTGAAGAATGGAAAAGAGCTCAGACTGCTCGCTGATTTTTTTGGCTATTTCGATGGCAGAATGTTGAGAACCGAGAAACGTAATCCCCCAACCTTCCCCTAAATGAGTGCACAATCGTATGAGCCTAACTATACATTGAAGGCTTTGGTGGACCGAAATGCACATACAGCTCAATACTGTTTTGGAGTGGTTAGAGATGTGACGAAACAGTGCTATAGTGATGGAGGCCCAGGTGGTCGTACTTTGTGCTCCGATTCTTTCATTATATGGAAGGATAAGCCTGATGATTTTTCAGGCCAAAAAATTTTTTCTTCTTTCCTGATGCAGTAAACGACGCAAAATTGGTGTCGCATGGGTATTTGACGCGCTGATCACGAATTCGCTATCAATTTTGCATTTAAAAGTCTCGTTAATGAGTTATGGAGTGAATTTGGGTTGACGAGTCTGTGTAGTATCAGAATTTCAAGGGTTATCCGACCGGTGGTTAAAGAATAGTCCTTGAGTACTTTTGCAGAATCAATCCGTGAAGTTGTCGTCGTTGATGAAGGTTTTTGGGCTACACAGAAATCCTCGAATGGATCTTAAAGATGCTTGAAAAGGTTTTGATAACGGTTCATCGGGGTTTGGGGCGGGTAATAAGTCTGGGAGGTGGTTCTAAGTACGTCAATGATGTTGTCGTGTCACCAACGCACGAAGGTTGTGACCCCAGGTGATGCCGAGAGTTGAATCTCCTCCAAGTAATGAGGGTGAAGTCGTTTTCTGAAGAATGGAAAAGAGCTCAGACTGCTCGCTGATTTTTTGGCTATTTCGATCGCAGAATGTTGAGAACCGAGAAACGTAATCCCCCAACCTTCCCCTAAATGAGTGCACAATCGTATGAGCCTAACTATACATTGAAGGCTTTGGTGGACCGAAATGCACATACAGCTCAATACTGTTTTGGAGTGGGTAGAGATGCGACGAAGTAGTGCTATAGTGATGGAGGCCCAGGTGGTCGTACTTTGTGCTCCGATTCTTTTATTATATGGAAGGATAAGCCTGATGATTTTTCAGGCCAAAAATTTTTTTCTTCTTTCCTGATGCAGTAAACGACGCAAAATTGGTGTCGCATGGGTATTTGACGCGCTGATCACGTATTCGCTATCAATTTTGCATTTAAAAGTCTCGTTAATGAGTTATGGAGTGAATTTGGGTTGACGAGTCTGTGTAGTATCAGAATTTCAAGGGTTATCCGACCGGTGGTTAAAGAATAGTCCTTGAGTACTTTTGCAGAATCAATCCGTGAAGTTGTCGTCGTTGATGAAGGTTTTTGGGCTACACAGAAATCCTCGAATGGATCTTAAAGATGCTTGAAAAGGTTTTGATAACGGTTCATCGGGGTTTGGGGCGGGTAATAAGTCTGGGAGGTGGTTCTAAGTACGTCAATGATGTTGTCGTGTCACCAACGCACGAAGGTTGTGACCCCAGGTGATGCCGAGAGTTGAATCTCCTCCAAGTAATGAGGGTGAAGTCGTTTTCTGAAGAATGGAAAAGAGCTTAGACTGCTCGCTGATTTTTTGGCTATTTCGATCGCAGAATGTTGAGAACCGAGAAACGTAATCCCCCAACCTTCCCCTAAATGAGTGCACAATCGTATGCTCAGGCAAACCATCGCTCCGAGCGGGACCGGCTCCTCCCAATTATGACGTCATCGCCCGGACAGCGGCCGAGGGGCCAACTGGCACCGCGGTCCCTGTCCGGTGCCAGTTCGCCCCTCGGTCGCTCTCGGAGCCACAGCGGTGCCATCGCCAGAGATTGAGAGACGCGGGATTGGTTGTTCTTTGAGTGATAACGTGCGAGCCACGTTATCACTCAAAGAACAACCAATCCTGCGGGTATAAAAGGCGGCTCGCCTCGTGCAGACGGGTAGTTGGCCTTTCGAGGCCACTCTTGAGAGGTGACCTCGGATCACTCTCAGGATGACAATTTTTGGCGGCCGAGGGGATTCCTCATGGCCCGCGGTGAGGAAGGCTTCCTCATTGCGGACCATGCTGGGATGGTATCCTTGTTGCGGCCTGTGGCAGGATTAACCTCCTGGCCCGCAGGCTGTAACAGGTACCTTATCCTCTTAAAGGCTTAATCCTCTCCAGAAGAGGCGGAAATAAAGAAAAAATAGCAATTAGGAAATTTTTGAAAATCGCCCGAACAGAGACCGCAGTGCCAGTTGGGACCGAAGATCGCTCCGAGCGATACTGCTGTGGCCCGGAGAGCGGCTGCTGTGGCCCGAGTAGATGGCTAATTTTCGCTCGGAGCGGAGAGGCAGCGCCGCTCGAGTAGCTCTCCGGCACCGCTCGGAGCGATCGTTTGCCTGAGTGAGCCTAACTATACATTGAAGGCTTTGGTGGACCGAAATGCACATACAGCTCAATAGTGTTTTGGAGTGGGTAGAGATGCGACGAAATAGTGCTATAGTGATGGAGGCCCAGGTGGTCGTACTTTGTGCTCCGATTCTTTTATTATATGGAAGGATTTTATTATATGGAAAGATAAGCCTGATGATTTTTCAGGCCAAAAAATTTTTTCTTCTTTCCTGATGCAGTAAACGACGCAAAATTGGTGTCGCATGGGTATTTTACGCGCTGATCACGAATTCGCTATCAATTTTGCATTTAAAAGTCTCGTTAATGAGTTATGGAGTGAATTTGGGTTGACGAGTTTGTGTAGTATCAGAATTTCAAGGGTTATCCGACCGTGGTTAAAGAATAGTCCCTGAGTACATTTGCAGAATCAATCCGTGAAGTTGTCGTCGTTGATGAAGGTTTTTGAGCTACACAGATATCCTCGAATGGATCTTAAAGATGCTTGAAAAGGTTTTGATAACGGTTCATCGGGGTTTGGGGCGGGTAATAAGTCTGGGAGGTGGTTCTAAGTACGTCAATGATGTTGTCGTGTCACCAACGCACGAAGGTTGTGACCCCAGGTGATGCCGAGAGTTGAATCTCCTCCAAGTAATGAGGGTGAAGTCGTTTTCTGAAGAATGGAAAAGAGCTCAGACTGCTCGCTGATTTTTTGGCTATTTCGATCGCAGAATGTTGAGAGCCGAGAAACGTAATCCCCCAACCTTCCCCTAAATGAGTGCACAATCGTATGAGCCTAACTATACATTGAAGGCTTTGGTGGACCGAAATGCACATACAGCTCAATACTGTTTTGGAGTGGGTAGAGATGCGACGAAATAGTGCTATAGTGATGGAGGCCCAGGTGGTCGTACTTTGTGCTCCGATTCTTTTATTATATGGAAGGATTTTATTATATGGAAGAATAAGCCTGATGATTTTTCAGGCCAAAAAATTTTTTCTTCTTTCCTGATGCAGTAAACGTTCCAAAATTGGTGTCGCATGGGTATTTGACGCGCTGATCACGAATTCGCTATCAATTTTGCATTTAAAAGTCTCGTTAATGAGTTATGGAGTGAATTTGGGTTGACGAGTCTGTGTAGTATCAGAATTTCAAGGGTTATCCGACCGGTGGTTAAAGAATAGTCCTTGAGTACTTTTGCAGAATCAATCCGTGAAGTTTGTAAAGATGCTTGAAAAGATTTTGATAACGGTTCATCGGGGTTTGGGGCGGGGTATAAAGTCTGGGAGGTGGTTTTAAGTCACGTCAATGATCTTGTCGTGTCACCAACGCACGAAGGTCGTGACCCCAGGTGATGCCGAGAATTGAATCTCCTCCTTGTAATGAGGGTGAAGTCGTTTGGCGAGATGCACAAATCTCGGCACAAAAAACATTCTCGCACACCTTCAGCGTCCGACTAGCCTTCACTAATGCTCGATAGAAGGCAATAGCATCTTTAACCTTAGACTATATCCGAATAGGAAACGAATTTTGGAACAAAAAACATTTTCAAAGCTGACTAGTGGTATCTAAAGGCAGTGTTCACGATAATCTTCGATTTTAAGATTAATCGCTACATCGATTGTTTCGCCCCCCGAGTAGAACTGAAATGACGAAGGAACCGGGAAGAACGCACCAGAACGGCACGAAATCCTTTACTCTCAGCCCGCTTCTTTACTCTCAGTGGAACTAATTGTTGTGACAATGTACTCTACCTTCCGTTGCTTCGTACATTTTTTTCAGAACCAAACTAATGCTGATTTGCCTAAATTATTCTTCCATTTTTGATTAGCCCCTTTTTCACCGGTGACAACCACTGTGAGCATGTTCATTCAACCGGACAACTAGTCCAGGCCAGAGAATAATGTCACTAAAATATGACGATTTAGTGCGTTTCTCGCTCTTTCTTGGTAATTTTGGTAATACTTGGTAGCCATAGTTTTGAGTGGAAAACTTGGAAACGAAATTCAGCGTGAACACTGCCTTCAAACACACCTTGGCCGTTGGGACATAAGCGTCTCCAAAATTCATAACATCTTCGCCTGTCCTGTTTCAACCGAGGAGTTTCCACCGAAGTAATCATCTTTGACGTTCCAGTCTGGATCATCGGCAGCATCTATCCAGGGCCCGTAGTAAACCCCCGTACGCTGGGGTGAGCTCACAGCACGCGATCAACTTATGCAGGCAGGGCCGCATTCATCACACCGTCGCATGGTTTGCGATGGCAGGTCTCTCTGCGGGCGAAATGGTGGCCACCCGGCTGGTTCGACGCACTTGTAGTGCGATGAGGGTCACCTCCGCGCTTGCGCGCAGCTGCTTGGGCAAGGAGAAATAGCGTGGGTTGCGCGAAGACGCAGCGCGGGTGTCATTTGAGAGTCGTAAGTTGCCCCTCTGCAACTTACGGGGCTCAAATGACGGTCGTCGCTGTCCGGAATTCGGCGTTCCACATCCACGCACAGTACGCCGAAATCATCCCCGAAATCGATTCTCTCAGAAATTTCTCGTCGTATCCCCCTGAAGAGATTGAACCTGCGTCATGCCATTTGTTAGCTCCCGATCATCCCACTGCGCCAGTGAGCTCGTTGTTTAATCAGTTCAACACTCCTTAGTAAAGGAGCTCGCATCGCGATTTATTCGCAAAAACTTTCACTCTCCGTGGGAACCGAACCTTGGTCGTGCTCGTCACAATCTTCACCGATAACCACTAGGCCACAACCCAATGATCCTTTCCTTATAAAATTCTTCCTATTGCGCCACTGACCTTTCTCACTGAAAAGGCCACCTCTTGCATGCCATTGATTGCTCATCACACTGTCGGCAGACTGCACAGGTGCGCCGAGGCACCTCAGCGCGCGGTTGTTATATCATCTCAGCGCAGAGGTGGGGGGGGTTTCCTACGGGCCCAGGTCTTCTTCCGAGTCAGCGTCGCAGTGTGCCAAGATGCAGTCGCGGAGTATACGCGTGAATTTTTCCGCGATCTTCTTCTATTCGCGACAAGCATGTCGACAGCCGAAAGACTGTCTAAACTTAGCGATTAGTAGAGAAACAACCTTTTCAGGACGGAAAACCCTGGCGAATGATCAATAAGCGGCAGACGGCGCGCGTGAACGGAATGATCTCATGATCTCTCTAATCTAAATATCACAAGCACCGTTCATTGACGATCAGCTATACGAGACTGCACCTGACTAGAGTCACCAAAAACATTCTATTGTGTGTGCGAACGCTCCAGTAGAAGGAAGAAAGTTTCGGTCTCCACTATCAACGCCAAACGAAGAGAAAACAGCTCAATTATTCTATCAAGGCAACAGAATAAGTTGAGAGAATGTGTCTAAAATTGTATTTTCGAAACGTGATTATATATGCGAAAGTGCTGAAATTGTCGAAGGCAAGGAAATCATAAAATTCCGGAGAGAAAACCAAAAACGCAAAAATT
Organism: Aplectana chamaeleonis; assembly: GCA_029168955.1. Taxonomy (NCBI): domain Eukaryota; kingdom Metazoa; phylum Nematoda; class Chromadorea; order Rhabditida; family Cosmocercidae; genus Aplectana; species Aplectana chamaeleonis. The sequence goes on from JAPDOI010000407.1 coordinate 26,146, forward strand.
TGCACAGCTCGGGGATCGAACCCTGCATAACTCCTTCATGAAGCGAGGACCTTACCGCTTAGCCACGGCGACCATTTTGACAATTGATTACCTCGAATCTCCTCTTTTGCGGGAGCAAACTTCGGCGGCTCACAACGCTCTCTGTGGGAGTTCTAGGCAGCTGGTATCGATATATGTTTACTACCTTACCTGGACCTACAATCGTGTATTCATCTCACTCAAAATAGTTACTATAGCTAATTGTTGTTCCCTTGTGAGCAGTTTTTGATGCTGTATCACTCTGCGGCGAACATTTGACACCAAGGGTTGAAGATCTTTTGGCAAACGGTGAGAAATACGTCTGCAGTGGAGAGACGAAGAACAGTCGCACAAAAAGTGCTATGGAGGACTTTTTGGGAGCGGTTAACATAACTCGTTTGATAGCTTCGTTTTCTCCAAAACGCACACTTTTTAAACTTCTTTTTCTCGCACTACGTAAAAACAAAGGATACCAAGGTGAACATGAAAAATGCTTTGCCAATTTGTTGTTTATAATATAAGAATGAGTGAAAAAATGTATTGTAGCTTTACTTGGTGTTTATTAAGCATGTCCTACACAGATAATCTAGTACAAGGAAGCCGCTGCATAAAAATTTACAAATTGATGTCCTTTTTCTTGTTTAGTTGCCTCTAAATTGAGAAAATTCCGTTTTCTCCTCCGATTTCCAACTCTTCATATGTTGCCCTGCAATTATAGTGATCCGGGGGATCAAATCGTTTTCACTGATAAAAAAATACCTCAGTGAATCGTTATGAATTCAAGGTTTAAGAGAGGCCGTTGATGGATTTATCGCTTTTCGCATGACTGGATGTGTAGTAACTGTGCAGCTCTAGGTGACAGATGCGTTACATTGAAATATAAAGCTGATATTTGTTACAGAGGTGGTTAGTTCTTGGCGTTAAAGGTGTGGCTGATTTGTGGTTAACCGACGGTCAAGGGCGCGTGGTTGACTCGCGTTAGAAGACAGGACTACTACTATCCCTGGTTGATCGACATTGTTTGCTTGCTGAGAGCCGCTACCGGTCCCGCTCCTACTCAGATATTGAGGAAGTCCGATTCGGCCATGATAACCTTTCTAAGCGGATACCTAGTCGAGTTGAAAGAAGCTTTCACAGCAGCACGTGCTGCTCCGAGGAGCACCTGGCCTGTTCGATAGGACTACGTGGCGCAGCGATGCAAAATATTTGCCGCACTCTAATCCCCACGCTGAAGCACGTCGTTCTATATTAGAAACACCTGGAGCAAGGGGCGGGGGCCCACCCCTCCGATGAGAGCTGCTCTCCCTCAACAAGGATACGGTCCAAATCACTACCCGCGGCAAGGGTCACAACCACAGCAGTCCGCGACAAGGACTTCACCCTCGCCACGGTTGAAAGCGAGGGAGATCCCTCGCCGAGGACCGTTGGGGAGACCCCCTAAACGGTCAAAAATCGTTCAGAGAGTGACCCGTAGTCACCTTCCATGAGCGGCTTCGGAAGGCCGACTGCGCTTTCTATGGAACGGTCCCCTTTTATACGTGCTGCGCGGCTGACAGTCGCCGGACCAATTGTGGATCGATCGATCAACGTGTTCAATTATGGGCATCATGGCTCGTTCATTGTCCAAACTGCGGTATTGAAAGCGTGTAGTGGCCGAGTGGAACGACTATGATTGGCGGCACGTGCTTCTCACTTCGACGACGATTAGGCCACGTGGCGCACAGAGATTACGTGGCCGTATCGCCGTCCAACCGCTTCGTAGTCGAATCGAAAGCCTATCGTGGCCGAGTCTGACCCCCAGGCTGTCTGATCGTGGCCGAGTCTGACCCCCAGGCTGTCTGAGTAGTGAACTGCTGCGGTGCAAGGCTCGCTGACGTTTTGCAAGCTCGTCCGAGAGCGGCGCACGCGACGGCCGCCAGCCACGCACACCGGCTGCATTGTTGGTCACTCTCATTCCGAAACACTTCACCTCACCACCATGATCTACATGCTGAATCTCCTTTTCGCGCGGACGGTTTGACATGGAAAACAGAGCAGAAAAGCAGCCAGCCTCCTAGCAAAGCTATGTATTAGGCTGATCGAAAAGTCTGGGCAGCAAAATAATTTTATCCCAAGAAAAATCGTGAAAAGTGGGGTTGCTGCTGGTACACAGGTGCAACACCGAGAACATTCTGGAAGCTTTCATGTCCTACCGCACGGTGGCCCGTTAGATCTCCCGCTTCAAGAACGGAGATACGGACTTGGAAGGCAAACAGACAATCTGCTGTGCTGCTTCTGGGACAAGCGCGGGATGCTCTACTACGAGTTGCTTCCTCAAGGGAAGACGGTCAGCGCTGCCGTGTCCTTACGTCAATTGCAGGAGTTGGCCATCGCCCTGCGAGAGAAGCGCCCGAGACGAGCTACGGTACACCTCCTTCACGATAATGCTCGACCCCACATCGCGAAGGAAACCCAATCCAAAGTGCAGGAGCTGAACTGGCTAACAGTACCCCACCCGCCTTACTCTCCTGAACTTGCCCCTTCGTGACAGGTGGACCACTATCATAGCTAATGAGGGAGACTATATTGCTGATTGAATTGTAATGTTAAAAAAGGAACTAATAAATTTGAAAAACCTCAGTAAAGTTGCTAAGACTTTTCGATCAGCCTGATAAAACTTTGTTGTCCTAATACATACTTCTGCAAGCTTCGGGTAGTTCAACTTCAATGGCTACAGATAACTAACATTTTCTCTACGAACACGTAAGATATCTTTTTCTTTCAGCTTCCTGTACATGTCTTCAAAATCTGCTTCGATGTTTGACAGAAGGCGAGTCTCAGCTCTGTGACGGAATCGACCACTCCATATGCCTTCCTCTACCAGTGTGACCTGAAACTCTACAGATATACAGCTTACTACCAGTAGATTAGAGTCAAGGAGACTGAATGTGTCATGAATTGTATAAAGCATCCTGAGATCTCACTGTTTCACCGGCGTAAAAGTCGTTCGCGTGACGAATAGCTAAGCAGAATAGAATACATATCACGATAATCAGTAAAACATCGGAATCATTGCGTGCTGCCTCTCTTGTGAATCTGTAAAAACTCTCTCCATACGAAGAAAGAAAACAGCCCGTCTCAACTCTCTCAAACCATTTGCTACGAAAAGGTGTTCTTTGTTCCCACTGTTTGGGTGGCATTCTATTACAGTTCCAGCCAAAAGTTTTTCCTGTCGATCTCGTTCAAAAAGGCAAGATTCTAGAGATACGTAAAAGAGTCAGCCAATTCTCATCACGGGCGTCTCCGAATTTCTACTAACTTAGATAGTAGCACCGGTCGGACCGACGCCGCTGAAAGGCCTCTCCGTGCTGATCGCGGGAGTGTGGCGAGCGAATGGCGGTCAGCAAAAGTATCGCCATCACGGATGAGCGGCAAAGGAATTTGAATAATCGGCGAACGGCAATTGGCAAGATCTGGCCGATTAAGGGCGGCAAACGACAGAAGGCAATCGGCAAACTGCAAAAGTAGAAAACGTCATCCCCAAACCGAACACCTCGTATGGTGTGTTCTTTTCACTGTTCCCCTGCCTGAATTTCGGAAAATGGGGCACAAGACCGTTTCTGAAATGAGTGGTGAGCATAAGCTCGAGGTGTCTCTAGTTTCTACGCATTGATCCGCTGATTATCCAATTAGCGCAGTTGTTCCTCATACCCTCGTTTAAACGCTCGAATCAGTTCCGACACGGCCGTGTCGTAACATAGGTTATGGACATGAAAACGTTCTAGTCTTGAGTCTTTTGACTCTCTATGAAGAGAACCCAAGAGCAAGTCGTCGTGAGAAAAAAGCGGACCGGACATTGTTCGGAATAACTGCATATTCACCATTTTTTTCTATTCTCCGGCGTTTCCAAGGCATCATACATGGAACAAAGGTGCACTCAAAGATTTCCTATCAAACTTAATGAACGCCAGCAACTTCAGTCGATTTTCCTAAAAGTATATGTGAAAAATACAAATCAATGACACATTCTATACCGCACTTCACCATAAGATTTTCCCTAGCTCTATCCAGGGAATGCCAAAACTAACGAAATATTTGGTACCTTTGAAGGCACAGTCCAGGCACAGGGACAAAATCTGAGGTTTCCACATAATTGTTAAGAAGACCCATCCTATATGGCACCTGCCAAGTGCGAGCTCTCAATTCCTTTGAATAAGCGAGATATAGGAGAGAGCCATTCTGGGGCGCACACATCAGAAAGTTACTTTGGCACGCCCCTTTAAAGACCTTCCGGGCTCAACAGTAGCGAGATGAGCAATGGTTTCCGATCTGTAGCCCCGTTCTTCCCTTCATTCTCAACCTCTCTCTTTGTTCAGGTCGTCTCGCATTCTAACAGGAAAGACAAGCCTTGGACAACTCGTCCACCATGGTTCCGCGGCTCAATTTTATGGGAGGGGGGCATGTTAACAAAAAGTAGGTAACTCGCCGTGAGGGAATGACCGGTGGAAAAGAATGACGGGTGTGCGCGGTCATAGGGCGTTGATCGGTCTGCGCGTCTGCTCTAGCACCACTCTCTTGCGCCAGACAATCAATCGCATGATCTACAGCAGACATATAAGGCGCTCGCACTGGCTATGAGGGATCGACTCGACGGAGGACAACCCCCCCCCACCTTTGTTCCTTCCTTATTCTTTGTTTTTCTGTACGTTAGTAGGTTAGTAGGGTAGTGTGTTTGTGAGTTATTGTCTAATAAATTTCCTAACTTGCCTCGTACCATACTCCAGGGTTCGAGACCCTTTTTTTTCTAGCGGTTCGGTGTTTTCCTAAGTAGGCAGTAGATACTCCGAGAGAGTTCCCGTTGATATATCTACTCTAACAGCCGACTCCGGAACTTTCCCGTGACATCCTACGTTGATTTGGGGGCCAAGTCAACTTGGATTTTGTGCACTGATCTCGGTTAGGAATTTTGTGGGACTGAGGATTGATCGAAAACTTAGTGCTCAGAGCACATGTGGTTTTTTCGATCGGAGGAATTGAGGGGGATCATCAAATTACGATTAGTGGCCGTGATTTTTGATAGTTAAAGGTCAACGTCGTGTCTAGTCGACCGAAAAATCGATTGTGCACTACACTCGGACTCCGATTCAGGCAATCGTGGTTTTCGAGAACCATCATTGATTGATGCAGATTTTTCGCGAAAATTGTCAGACAACGGTTCGAACTCCGACGTGCTGCGGCATTCGTGACTTTCGAAATTGGCGATAGAACAAATCTACATGTCGGACTCCGATTTGCTCTTGTATTCGTGATTTTCGATATTGGTGGTAGTGCAACTACTATTTTTTTTCTTTCGAACTACGAGTGTGGAAACATTCTTGATATTCGAATTTATTAACTACAAGATTAGCAAAAGAGTCTATTCTGCCGCACTACGAGGGTAATCGCAGTCGTGGCTTTCGAATTCGTTGATAGAGGCATAATAACAGACTTTCGAACTCCAATTGCGAATTCATCCGTGATTTTCGGAATCATTGAAAAAGGACAGATTACAGTTTCTGCTCTAGGGTTGGACTCTTTATACATTTGAACTTGCAATACATTTCTGAACTGTCAATGTTGTCCTACAGTCTTACTGATTACTGAAAAACAGTCGTGATTGATCGATCTGCTCAGTCGTGTCCTCCTCGCTTACGACTATTGATCGAAAGCACTGAGAGATCAACTTGCTCAGTGTGAACCTATTGAACGCCTTTTTTTCTACACGGTTTTTAAGGGCCAAGCGTCGTTTGAATATGAGGCCTCCGTTGGTAATACGTCTATTCAATTCAAAAAGTGAATTTGTTCAGAAATGGCGTCAGAATAAAATGAGCAGGAGCTATTGGATTCGTCTGACGAGCAAGCAGACCGGCGATGCCTAGCGAATACTACACGGAGGGTGACCCGGCAAAATCGCCTGCCGTTCGGCGAAGCCGAACGAATACTAAGCGGAGGGTAGCCGGCCTAACGTTCGGCGAATCCGAACAAATACTACACGGAGGGTGGCCGGCCCATCGCTCGGCGAAGCCGAACGAATACCACAGGGGGGGTCGACGAAGCCTGTCCATCGTTCGGCGAAGCCCAATGAATACTACAGGGGGGGTCGGCAAAGCCGGCCCATCGTTTGGCGAATCCGAACGAATACTGCGTAGAGGGAGGGGGAACGACGAAGCCGGGCCAACGTTCGGCGAAGTCGAACGAGTATTACGCATAGGGTAGCAGGCAAAGCCGGCCCATCGTTCGGCGAAGCCGAGCGATTACTACACAGAGGGTGACCCGCCAAGATGGCCTATCGTTCGGCAAAGCCGAACGAATACTACGCGGAGAATAGCCGGCCTATCGTTTGGCTAATCCGAACAAATACTACACGGAGGGTGGCCGGCCCATCGCTCGGTGGAGCCCAACGAATACTACGTAGATGGAGGGGGGTCGGCAAAGCCGGCTCATCGTTCGGCGAAGCCGAACGAATACTACGTAGAGGGAAGGGAATCCATGAAGCCGAACCATCGTTCGGCGAAGCCGAACGAATATTACGCGGAGGGTAGCCGGCGAAGCCGGCCCATCGTCAGCGAATCCGAACGAATACTATGTAGAGGGCGGCCGGCAAAGCCTGTTCAACGTTCGGCGAAGCCTCACGAATACTACGTAGAGGGAAGGAAGTCGGTGAAGCCGGGCTATCGCGCGGTAGAGCCGAACGAATACTACGTAGAGGGAGGGGGGGGGTCGGCGAAGCCAGACGAATACTAAACGGAGGGTAAGCCGCCAAGATGGCCTATCGTTCGGCGAATCCGAACGAATACTACGTAGAGGGAAGGAGGTCGGTGAAGCCGGGCTAGCGCGCGGTAGGGCGCAACGGATACTACGCAGAGGGAGGGGGTAAGGCGAAGCCGAACGAATACTACGCGGAGGGTAGCCGGTGGAACCGGCATATCGTTCGGCGAAGTCGAGCGAATACTAAACGGTGGGTGGCCGGCGAAGCTGAGCGAATAGAACACGGAGGGTGATCGGCGAAACGGCCTATCGCTCGGTGGAGCCGAACGAATACTACGTAGAGGGAAGGAAGTCGGTGAAGCCGGGCTATCGCGCGGTAGAGCCGAACGAATACTACGTAGAGGGAGGGGGGGTCGGCGAAGCCAGACGAATACTAAACGGAGGGTAAGCCGCCAAGATGGCCTATCGTTCGGCGAATCCGAACGAATACTACGTAGAGGGAAGGGGGTCGGTGAAGCCGGGCTATCGCGCGGTAGAGCGCAACGAATACTACGCAGAGGGAGGGGGGGGGACGGCGAAGCCGAACGAATACTACGCGGAGGGTAGCCGGTGGAACCGGCCTATCGTTCGGCGAAGTCGAGCGAATACTAAACGGTGGGTGGCCGGCGAAGCTGAGCGAATAGAACACGGAGGGTGATCGGCGAAACGGCCTATCGCTCGGTGGAGCCGAACGAATACTACGTAGAGGGAAGGGAGTAGACGAAGCCGGCCCATCGTTTGGCGAAGCCGAACGAATACTACGGGGAGGGTAGCCGGCGAAGCCGGCCCATCGTTCGGCCAAGCCGAACGAAAACTACGTAGAGGGTGACCAGCGAAGTGTGCCCATCGTTAGGCGAAGCCGAACGAATATTACGCGGAGGGTAGCCGGCGAAGCCGGCCCATCGTTCGACGAAGCCGAACAAATACTACGTAGAGGAAGGGGGGTCGACGAAGCCGGGCCATCGTTCGGCGAAGCCGAACAAATACTGCGTAGATGGGGGGGGGCTAAGCCGGCCCATTGTTCGGCGAATCCGAACAAATACTACGTAGAGGGAGGGAGATCGGCAAAGCCGGCCAATCGTTTGGACAAGCCGAACGAATACTACGTAGAGGGAGGGAGGTCGACGAAGCCGGGCCATCGTTCGGCAAAGCCGAACGAATACTGCGTAGATGGGGGGGGGGCGGCAAAGCCCGCCCATCGTTAGGCGAATCTGAACGAATACTACGTAGAGGGTGGCTGGCGAAGTCTGCCTATCGTTCTGCGAAGCCGAACGAATACTACAGGGGGGGGGTGAGCGAAGCCGGCCCATCGTTCGGCGAATCCGAACGAATACTATGTAGAGGGCGGCCGGCAGAGCCTGCCCATCGTTCGGCAAAGCCTCACGAATAATACGTAGAGGGAAGGGGGTCGGTGAAGCCGGGCTATCGCGCGGTAGAGCCGATCGAATACTACGTAGAGGGAGGGGGGGGGTCGGCGAATCCAGCCGAATACTAAACGGAGGGTGAGCCGCCAAGATGGCCTATCGTTCGGCGAATCTGAACGAATACTACGTAGAGGGAAGGGGATCGGTGAAGCCGGGCTATCGCGCGGTAGAGCGGAACGAATACTACGCAGAGGGAGGGGGGGTCGGCGAAGCCGAAGGAATACTACGCGGAGGGTAGCCGGCGAAGCTGAGCGAATAGGACACGGAGGGTGACCGGTAAAACGGCCTATCGTTCGGCGAAGCCGAACGAATACTACGTAGAGGGAGGGAGGTCGGCGAAGCCGGGTGATCGCTCGGTGGAGCCGAACAAATACTGCGTAGATGGGGGGGAGCAAAGCCGGCCCTTCGTTTGGCGAAGCCGAACGAATACTGCGTAGAGGGAGGGAGATCGGCAAAGCCGGCCTATCGTTTGGCCAAGCCGAACGAGTACTACGCGGAGGGTAGCCGGAGAAGCCGGCCCATCGTTCGGCGAAGCCGAACGAAAACTACGTAGAGGTTGGCCGGCGAAGCCTGTCCATCCCAAGGCGAAGCCATACGAATACTACAAGGAGGGTGACCGGCGAAGCCGAACGAATACAACACGGAGGGTGACCGGCGAAGCCGGCCCGTCGTTCGTCGAATCCGAACGAATACTACGTAGAGGGAGGGAGATCGGCAAAGCCGGCCCATCGTTCGACGAAGCCGAACGAATACTACAGGGGGGGGGTGAGCGAAGCCGGCCCATCGTTCGGCGAATCCGAACGAATACTATATAGAGGGCGGCCGGCGAAGCCTGCCCATCCTTCGGCGAAGCCATACGAATACTACAAGGAGGGTGACCAGCGAAGCCGAACGAATACAACACGGAGGATGGCCGGCGAAACCGGGCTATCTTTGGGCGGAGTCGAACGAATACTACACGGAGGGTGACCGGCGAAACCGAGCGAATACTACGTGGAGGGTGACTGGCCAAGATGACCTATCGTTCGGCGAAGCCGAACGAATACTACGGTGAGGGTAGCCGGCCTATCGTTCGGTGGAGCCGAACGAAAATTACGTAGTGGGTGGCCGGCGAAGCCTGCTCATCGTCAGGCGAAGCCGAAAGAATATTACGCGGAGGGTAGCCGGCCAATCGTCCGACGAATCTGAAGGAATACTACGTAGAGGGTGGCCGGCGAAGCCTGCCCATCGTTCGGCGAAGCTGAACGAATACTGCATACGTAGAGGGAGGGGGGTCGGCGAAGCCTGCTCATCCTTTGGCGAAGCCATACGAATACTACATGGAGGGTGACCGGCGAAGCGGAGCGAATAGAACACGGAGGGTGGCCAGCGAAACCGGCCTATCGTTCGGCTAAGCCGAACGAATACTACGTAGAGGGAAAGGGGTCGGCGAAGCCGGGCTATCGCGCGGTAGAGCCGAACGAATACTACGTAGAGGGAGGGGGGTCGGCGAAGCCGAACGAATACTACGCGGAGGGTGGCCGGCGGAACCGGCCTATCGTTCGGCGAAGCCGAGCGAAAACTACACGGAGAGTTACCGGTGAAGCCGAACCATCGCAAGCTGAAGCCGAACGAATACTACGTAGAGGTTGGCCGGCGAAGCCTGTCCATCCTAAGGCGAAGCCATACGAATACTACAAGGAGGGTGACCGGCGAAGCCGAACGAATACAACACGGAGGGTGACCGGCGAAGCCGGCCCGTCGTTCGGCGAATCCGAACGAATACTACGTAGAGGGAGGGGAATCGGCAAAGCCGGCCTATCGTTCGACGAAGCCGAACGAATATTACAGGGAGGGAGTTAGCGAAGCCGGCCCATCGTTCGGCGAATCCGAACGAATACTATGTAGAGGGCGGCCGGCGAAGCCTGCTCATCCTTTGGCGAAGCCATACGAATACTACACGGAGGGTGACCGGCGAAGCCGAACGAATACAACACGGAGGGTGACCGTCGAAACCGGCCTATCGTTCGGCGGAGCCAAACGAATACTACGTTGTGGGAGGGGAGTCGGCGAAGCCGGCCCATCGTTCGGCAAAGCCGAACGAATCCTGCGTAGAGGGTGGGGGAACGGCGGAGCCGAACGAATACTACGCGGAGGGTGACCCGCCGAGATGGCCTATCGTTCGCCGAAGCCGAACGAATACTACGCGGAGGGTAGCCGGCCTAACGTTTGGCGAATCCGAACAAATACTACCCGGAGGGTGGCCGGCCCATCGTTCGGCGAAGCTGAACGAATATCACGTAGAGGGAGGAGATCGGCAAATCCGGCCCATCGTTCGGCGAAGCCAAACGAATACTACGTAGAGGGAGTGGGGGGGTCGGCGAAGCCGAACGAATACTACACGGAGGGTGACCCGCCAAGATGGCCTATCGTTCGCCGAAGCCGAACGAATGCTACGCGGAGGGTAGCCGGCCTAACGTTCGGCGAATCCGAACAAATACTACACGGAGGGTGGCCGGCCCATCGTTCGGCGAAGCCGAACGAAAACTACGTAGAGGGAGGAGGGTCGGGGAAGCCGGGCCATCGCTTGGCAGAGCCCAACAAATACTTAAGCGGGGGGGGGGGGACTCGCCGAAGCCGGCTAATCGTTCGGCAAAGCCGAACGAATACTACGTAGAGGGAAGGGGGTCGGCGAAGCCTGCTCATCCTTCGGCGAAGCGATACGAATACTACAAGGAGGGTGACCGGCGAAGCCGGCCTATCGTTCGGCGGAGCCGAACGAATACTACACGGAGGGTGACCAGCGAAGCCGAACGAATAGAACACGGAGGGTAACCGGCGAAACCGGCCTATCGTTCGGCGGAGCCGAACCGGGCGAATAGAACACGGAGGGTAACCGGCGAAACCGGCCTATCGTTCGGCGAAGCCGAACGATTACTATACGGAGTGTGACCGGCGAAGCCGGGCGAATAGAACACGGAGGGTAACCGGCGAAACCGGCCTATCGTTCGGCGAAGCCGAACGAATACTACGTAGTGGGAGGGGAGTCGGCGAAGCCGGCCCATCGGTTGGCAAAGCCGAACGAATACTGCGTAGAGGGTGGGGGCTCGAAGAATCCGAACGAATACTACGTAGAGGGAAGAGGGTCGGTGAAGCCGGGCTATCGCGCGGTAGAGCGGAACGAATACTACGCAGAGGGAGGGGGGGGGTCGGCAAAGCCGAACGAATACTACGCGGAGGGTAGCCGGTGGAACCGGCCTATCGTTCGGCGAAGTCGAGCGAATACTACACGGTGGGTGGCCGGCGAAGCTGAGCGAATAGAACACGGAGGGGGGTCGGCGAAACGACCTATCGCTCGGTGGAGCCGAACGAATACTACGGACGGGGAGGGGGGACGGCGAAGCCGGCCCTTCGTTTGGCGAAGCCGAACGAGTATTACGCGGAGGGTAGCCGGCGAAGCCGGCCCATCGTTCGACGAAGCCGAACAAATACTACGTAGAGGGAGGGGGATCGACGAAGCCGGCCCTTCGTTTGGCGAAGCCGAACGAATATTACGCGGAGGGTAGCCGGCGAAGCCGGCCCATCGTTCGGCGAATCCGAACGAATACTACGTAGAAGGAGGGAGATCGGCAAAGCCGGCCCATCGTTTGGCCAAGCCAAACGAATACTACGCGGAGGGTAGCCGGAGAAGCCGGGCCATCGCTCGGTGGGGCCGAGCGAATACTACGTACAGGGAAGGGAGTCGACGAAGCCGGCCCTTCGTTTGGCGAAGCCGAACGAATACAACGCGGAGGGTGACCGGCGAAGCCTGTCAATCGTTCGGCAAAGCCAAACGAATACTACGTAGAGGGAAGGGGGTCGGCGAAGCCTGCTCATCCTTCGGCGAAGCGATACGAATACTACAAGGAGGGTGACCGGCGAAGCCGGCCTATCGTTCGGCGGAGCCGAACGATTACTACACGGAGGGTGACCAGCGAAGCCGAACGAATAGAACACGGAGGGTAACCGGCGAAACCGGCCTATCGTTCGGCGGAGCCGAACCGGGCGAATAGAACACGGAGGGTAACCGGCGAAACCGGCCTATCGTTCGGCGAAGCCGAACGAATACTATACGGAGGGTGACCGGCGAAGCCGGGCGAATAGAACACGGAGGGTAACCGGCGAAACCGGCCTATCGTTCGGCGAAGCCGAACGAATACTACGTAGTGGGAGGGGAGTCGGCGAAGCCGGCCCATCGGTTGGCAAAGCCGAACGAATACTGCGTAGAGGGTGGGGGCTCGGCGAATCCGAACGAATACTACGTAGAGGGAAGAGGGTCGGTGAAGCCGGGCTATCGCGCGGTAGAGCGGAACGAATACTACGCAGAGGGAGGGGGGGGGTCGGCAAAGCCGAACGAATACTACGCGGAGGGTAGCCGGTGGAACCGGCCTATCGTTCGGCGAAGTCGAGCGAATACTACACGGTGGGTGGCCGGCGAAGCTGAGCGAATAGAACACGGAGGGTGATCGGCGAAACGACCTATCGCTCGGTGGAGCCGAACGAATACTACGTAGAGGGAGGGGAGTCGACGAAGCCGGCCCTTCGTTTGGCGAAGCCGAACGAATACTACGCGGAGGGTAGCCGGCGAAGCCGGCCCATCGTTCGGCGAATCCGAACGAATACTACGTAGAAGGAGGGAGATCGGCAAAGCCGGCCCATCGTTTGGCCAAGCCAAACGAATACTGCGTAGATGGGGGGGGGGCGGCAAAGCCCGCCCATCGTTAGGCGAATCTGAACGAATACTACGTAGAGGGTGGCTGGCGAAGCCTGCCCATCGTTCGGCGAAGCCGAACGAATACTACAGGGGGGAGGGGTGAGCGAAGCCGGCCCATCGTTCGGCGAATCCGGACGAATACTATGTAGAGGGCGGTCGGCAAAGCCTGCCCATCGTTCGGCGAAGCCTCACGAATACTACGTAGAGGGAAGGGGGTCGGTGAAGCCGGGCTATCGTGCGGTAGAGCCGATCGAATACTACGTAGAGGGAGGGAGTGTCGGCGAAGCCAAACGAATACTAAACGGAGGGTGAGCCGCCAAGATGGCCTATCGTTCGGCGAATCCGAACGAATACTACGTAGAGGGAAGGGGGTCGGTGAAGCCGGGCTATCGCGCGGTAGAGCGGAACGAATACTACGCAGAGGGGGTCGGAGAAGCCGAACGAATACTACGCGGGAGGGTAGCCGGTGGAACCGGCCTATCGTTCGGCGAAGTCGAGCGAATACTACACGGTGGGTGGCCGGCGAAGCTGAGCGAATAGAACACGGAGGGTAACCGGCGAAAAGGCCCATCGTTCGGCAAAGCTGAACGAATATCACGTAGAGGGAGGGGGGTCGGCAAATCCGGCCCATCGATTGGCAAAGCCGAACGAATACTGCGTAGAGGGTGGGGGGTCGGCGGAGCCGAACGAATACTACGCGGAGGGAAGGGGGTCGGTGAAGCCGGGCTATCGCGCGGTAGAGCCGAACGAATACTACGTAGAGGGAGGAGGGTCGGGGAAGCCGGGCCATCGCTCGGTAGAGCCCAACAAATACTTAAGCGGGGGGGGGGGGATTCGGCGAAGCCGGCTCATCGTTCGCCAAAAAAAAAAACGAATACTACGTAGAGGGTGACCGGCGAAGCCTGCCAATCGTTCGGCAAAACCGAACGAATACTACGTAGAGGGAGGGGGGTCGGCGAAGCCTGCTCATCCTTCGGCGAAGCGATACGAATACTACAAGGAGGGTCACCGGCGAAGCCGAACGAATAGAACACGGAGGGTAACCGGCGAAACCGGCCTATCGTTCGGCGGAGCCGAACGAATGCTACACGGAGGGTGACCAGCGAAGCCGAGCAAATAGAACACGGAGGGTAACCGGCGAAACCGGCCTATCGTTCGGCGGAGCCGAACGAATACTACACGGAGGGTGACCGGCGAAGCCGGGCGAATAGAACACGGAGGGTAACCGGCGAAACCGGCCTATCGTTCGGCGAAGCAGAACGAATACTACGTAGTGGGAGGGAAGTCGGCGAAGCCGGCCCATCGGTTGGCAAAGCCGAACGAATACTGCGTAGAGGGTGGGGGGTCGGCGGAGCCAAACGAATACTACGCGGAGGGAAGGGGGTCGGTGAAGCCGGGCTATCGCGCGCAAGAGCCGAACGAATACTACGTAGAGGGAGGGGGATCGACGAAGCCGGGCCATCGTTTGGCGAAGCCGAACAAATACTGCGTAGATGGGGGGGGGGCTAGGCCGGCCCATTGTTCGGCGAATCCGAACGAATACTACGTAGAGGGAGGGAGATCGGCAAAGCCGGCCCATCGTTTGGCCAAGCCGAACGAGTACTACGCGGAGGGTAGCCGGAGAAGCCGGGCCATTGCTCGGTGGAGCCGAACGAATACTAAGTAGAGGGAAGGGAGTCGACGAAGCCCGCCCATCGTTAGGCGAATCTGAACGAATACTACGTAGAGGGTGGCTGGCAAAGCCTGCCCATCGTTCGGCGAAGCCGAACAAATACTACGCGGAGGGTAGCCGGTGGAACCGGCCTATCGTTCGGCGAAGTCGAGCAAATACTACACGGTGGGTGGCCGGCGAAGCTGAGCGAATAGAACACGGAGGGTGACCGGCGAAACGGCCCATCGTTCGGCGAAGCTGAACGAATACTACGCAGAGGGAGGAGGATCGGGGAAGCCGGGCCATCGCTCGGTAGAGCCCAACAAATACTTATGCGGGGGGGATTCGGCGAAGCCGGCTCATGGTTCGGCAAAAAAAACGAATACTACTTAGAGGGTGACCGGCGAAGCCTGCCAATCGTTCGGCAAAGCCGAACAAATACTACGTAGAGGGAGGGGGGTCGGCGAAGCCTGCTCATCCTTCGGCGAAGCGATACGAATACTTCAAGGAGGGTGACCGGCGAAGCCGAACGAATAGAACACGGAGGGTAACCGGCGAAACCGGCCTATCGTTCGGCGGAGCCGAACGAATGCTACACGGAGGGTGACCAGCGAAGCCGAGCAAATAGAACACGGAGGGTAACCGGCGAAATTGGCTCATCGTTTCCGGCGGAGCCGAACGAATACTACACGGAGGGTGACCGGCGAAGCCGGGCGAATAGAACACGGAGGGTAACCGGCGAAACCGGCCTATCGTTCGGCGAAGCAGAAACGAATACTACGTAGTGGAGGGAAGTCGGCGAAGCCGGCCCATCGGTTGGCAAGCCGAACGAATACTGCGTAGAGGGTGGGGTCGGCGGAGCCAAACGAATACTACGCGGAGGGAAGGGGTCGGTGAAGCCGGGCTATCGCGCGCAAGAGCCGAAAGAATACTACGTAGAGGGAGGGGGGATCGACGAAGCCGGGCCATCGTTTGGCGAAGCCGAACAAATACTGCGTAGATGGGGGCTAGGCCGGCCAATTGTTCAGCGAATCCGGAACGAATACTACGTAGAGGGAGGGAGATCGGCAAAAGCCGGCCCATCGTTTGGCCAAGCCGAACGAGTACTACGCGGAGGGTAGCCGGAGAAGCTGGCCATTGCTCGGTGGAGCCGAACGAATACTACGTAGAGGGAAGGGAGTCGACGAAGCCCGCCCATCGTTAGGCGAATCTGAACGAATACTACGTAGAGGGTGGCTGGCAAAGCCTGCCCATCGTTCGGCGAAGCCGAACAAATACTACGCGGAGGGTAGCCGGTGGAACCGGCCTATCGTTCGGCGAAGTCGAGCAAATACTACACGGTGGGTGGCCGGCGAAGCTGAGCGAATAGAACACGGAGGGTGACCGGCGAAACGGCCCATCGTTCGGCGAAGCTGAACGAATACTACGCAGAGGGAGGAGGATCTGGGAAGCCGGGCCATCGCTCGGTAGAGCCCAACAAATACTTATGCGGGGGGGATTCGGCGAAGCCGGCTCATGGTTCGGCAAAAAAAACGAATACTACTTAGAGGGTGACCGGCGAAGCCTGCCAATCGTTCGGCAAAGCCGAACAAATACTACGTAGAGGGAGGGGGGTCGGCGAAGCCTGCTCATCCTTCGGCGAAGCGATACGAATACTTCAAGGAGGGTGACCGGCGAAGCCGAACGAATAGAACACGGAGGGTAACCGGCGAAACCGGCCTAACGTTCGGCGGAGCCGAACGAATGCTACACGGAGGGTGACCAGCGAAGCCGAGCAAATAGAACACGGAGGGTAACCGGCGAAATGGCCTATCGTTCGGCGGATCCGAACAAATACTACACGGAGGGTGACCGGCGAAGCCGGGCGAATAGAACACGGAGGGTAACCGGCGAAACCGGCCTATCGTTCGGCGAAGCAGAACGAATACTACGTAGTGGGAGGGAAGTCGGCGAAGCCGGCCCATCGGTTGGCAAAGCCGAACGAATACTGCGTAGAGGGTGGGGGTCGGCGGAGCCAAACGAATACTACGCGGAGGGAAGGGGTCGGTGAAGCCGGGCTATCGCGCGCAAGAGCCGAACGAATACTACGTAGAGGGAGGGGGACTGACGAAGCCGGGCCATCGTTTGGCGAAGCCGAACAAATACTGCGTAGATGGGGGGGGGCTAGGCCGGCCCATTGTTCGGCGAATCCGAACGAATACTACGTAGAGGGAGGGAGATCGGCAAAGCCGGCCCATCGTTTGGCCAAGCCGAACGAGTACTACGCGGAGGGTAGCCGGAGAATCCGGGCCATTGCTCGGTGGAGCCGAACGAATACTACGTAGAGGGAAGGGAGTCGACGAAGCCCGCCCATCGTTAGGCGAATCTGAACGAATACTACGTAGAGGGTGGCTGGCGAAGCCTGCCCATCGTTCGGCGAAGCCGAACAAATACTACGCGGAGGGGAGCCGGGGGAACCGGCCTATCGTTCGGCGAAGTCGAGCAACATACTACACGGTGGGTGGCCGGCGAAGCTGAGCGAACAGAACACGGAGGGTGACCGGCGAACGGCCCATCGTTCGGCGAAGCTGAACGAATACTACGCAGAGGGAGGAGGATCGGGGAAGCCGGGCCATCGCTCGGTAGAGCCCAACAAATACTTATGCGGGGGGGATTCGGCGAAGCCGGCTCATGGTTCGGCAAAAAAAACGAATACTACTTAGAGGGTGACCGGCGAAGCCTGCCAATCGTTCGGCAAAGCCGAACAAATACTACGTAGAGGGAGGGGGGTCGGCGAAGCCTGCTCATCCTTCGGCGAAGCGATACGAATACTTCAAGGAGGGTGACCGGCGAAGCCGAACAAATAGAACACGGAGGGTAACCGGCGAAACCAGCCTATCGCTCGGTGGAGCCGAACGAATACTACACGGAGGGTGACCAGCGAAGCCGAGCAAATAGAACACGGAGGGTAATCGGCGAAACCGGCCTATCGTTCGGCGGAGCCGAACGAATACTACACGGAGGGTGACCGGCGAAGCCGGGCGAATAGAACACGGAGGGTAACCGGCAAAACCGGCCTATCGTTCGGCGAAGCCAAACGAATACTACGTAGTGGGAGGGGAGTCGGCGAAGCCGGCCCATCGATTGGCAAAGCCGAACAAATACTGCGTAGAGGGTTAGGGGTCGGCGGAGCCGAACGAATACTACGCGGAGGGAAGGGGGTCGGTGAAGCCGGGCTATCGCACGGTAGAGCCGAACGAATACTACGTAGAGGGAGGGGAATCGACGAAGCCGGCCATCGTTTGGCCAAGCCGAACGAATACTACGCGGAGGGTAGCCGGAGAAGCCGGGCCATCGCTCGGTGGAGCCAAACGAATACTACGTAGAGGGAAGGGAGTTGACGAAGCCGGCCCTTCGTTTGGCGAAGCCGAACGAATACTACTTAGAGGGAGGGGGGTCGACGAAGCCGGGCCATCGCGCGGTAGAACCGATCGAATACTACGTAGAGGGAGGAGGGTCGGCGAAGCCAGACGAATACTAAACGGAGGGTGAGCCGCCAAGATGGCCTATCGTTCGGCGAATCCGAACGAATACTACGTAGAGGGAAGGGGGTCGGTGAAGCCGGGCTATCGCGCGGTAGAGCGGAACGAATACTACGCAGAGGGAGGGGGGGGGTCGGCGAAGCCGAACGAACACTACGCGGAGGGTAGCCGGTGGAGCCGGCCTATCGTTCGAAGAAGTCGAGCGAATTCTACACGGAGGGTGGCCGGCGAAGCTGAGCGAATAGAACACGGAGGGTAACCGGCGAAACCGGCCTATCGTTCGGCGGAGCCGAACGAATACTACACGGAGGGTGACCAGCGAAGCCGAGCAAATAGAACACGGAGGGTAACCGGCGAAACCGGGCGAATAGAACACGGAGGGTAACCGGCGAAACCGGCCTATCGTTCGGCGAAGCCGAACAAATACTACACGGAGGGTGACCGGCGAAGCCGGGCGAATAGAACACGGAGGGTAACCGGCGAAACGGCCTATCGTTCGGCGAAGCCGAACGAATACTACGTAGAGGGAGGGGGTCGGCGAAGCCGGGTCATCGCTCGGTGGAGCCAAACAAATACTGCGTAGATGGGGGGGGGGCAGAGCCGGCCCTTCGTTTGGCGAAGCCGAACGAATACTACGTAGAGGGAGGGAGATCGGCAAAGCCGGCCCATCGTTTGGCCAAGCCGAACGAATACTACGCGGAGGGTTACCGCGAAGCCGAACGAATACAACACGGAGGGTGACAGGCGAAGCCGGTTCGCCGTTGGGCGAACCCGAACGAATACTACGTAGAGGGAGGGAAATCGGCAAAGCCGGCCCATCGTTCGACGAAGCCGAACGAATACTACAGGGGGGGGGGTGAGCGAAGCCGGCCCATCGTTCGGCGATTCCGAACGAATACTATGTAGTGGGCGGCCGGCGAAGCCCGCCCATCCTTCGGCGAAGCCATACGAATACTACAAGGAGGGTGACCAGCGAAGCCGAACGAATGCAACACGGAGGGTGACTGGCCAAGATGACCTATCGTTCGGCGAAGCCGAACGAATACTAAGGTGAGGGTAGCCGGCCTATCGTTGGGCGGAGTCGAACGAATACTACACGGAGGGTGACCGGCGAAACCGAGCGAATACTACGTGGAGGGTGACCGGCCAAGATGACCTACCGTTCGGCGAAGCCGAACGAATACTACGTAGAGGGAAGGGAGTCGGCAAAGCCGGACTAGCGCGCGGTAGAGCCCAACGAATACTACGTAGAGGGAGGGGGGTCGGCGAAGCCGAACGAATACTCCGCGGAGGGTAGCCGGCGGAACCGGCCTATCGTTCGGCGAAGCCGAGCGAATACTACACGGAGGGTTACCGGTAAAGCCGGACCATCGCATGTTGATGCCGAACGAATACTACGTAGAGGGTGGCCGGCGAAGCCAGCTCATCCTTTGGCGAAGCCATACGAATACTACAAGGAGGGTGACCGGCGAAGCCGAACGAATACAACACGGAGGGTGACCGGCGAAACCGGCCTATCGTTCGGCGAAGCTGAACGAATACCACGTAGAGGGTGGCCGGCGAAGCCTGCTCGTCCTTCGGCGAAGCCATACGAGAATACTACGTAGAGGGAGGGGGGTCGGCGAAGCCGAACGAATACTACGCGGAGGGTGACCCGCCAAGTTGGCCTATCGTTCGGAGAAGTCAAACGAATACTACGCGGAGGGTAGCCGGACTAACGTTCGGCGAATCTGAACAATTACTACACGGAGGGTGGCCGGCCCATCGTTCGGCGAAGCTGAACGAATACCACGTAGAGGGAGGAGGGTCGGGGAAGCCGGGCCATCGCTCGGTAGAGCTCAACAAATACTTAAGCGGGGGGGGGCAGATTCGGCGAAGCCGGCTCATCATTCGGGAAAAAAAACGAATACTACGGAGAGGGTGACCGGCGAAGCCTGCCAATCGTTCGGCAAAGCCGAACGAATACTACGTAGAGGGAGGGGGTCGGCGAAGCCTGCTCATCCTTCGGCGAAGCCATTCGAATACTACAAGGAGGGTGACCGGCGAAGCCGAACGAATAGAACACGGAGGGAAACCGGCGAAACCGGCCTATCGTTCGGCGGAGCCGAACGAATACTACACGGAGGGTGACCCGCGAAGCCGGGCGAATAGAACACGGAGGGTAACCGGCAAAACCGGCCTATCGTTCGGCGAAGCCGAACGAATACTACGTAGTGGGAGGGGAGTCGGCGAAGCCGGCCCATCGGTTGGCAAAGCCGAACGAATACTGCGTAGAGGGTAGGGGGTCGGCGGAGCCGAACGAATACTACGCGGAGGGTAGCCGGCCTAACGTTCGGCAAAGCCGAACAAATACTACACGGAGGGTGGCCGGCCCATCGTTCGGCGAAGCTGAACGAATACCACGTAGAGGGAGGGGGGTCGGCAAATCCGACCCATCGTTCGGCGAAGCCGAACGAATACTACGCGGAGGGAAGCCGGCCTAACGTTCAACGAATTAGAAAAAATACTACCCGGAGGGTGGCCGGCCCATCGTTTGGCGAAGCTGAACGAATACCACGTAGAGGGAGGGGGGTCGGCAAATCCGGCCGATTGTTCGGCGAAGCCGAACGAATACTACGTAGAGGGAGGGGGGTCGGCGAAGCCGAACGAATAGAACACGGAGGGTTACCGGCGAAACCGGCCTATCGTTCGGCGGAGCTAAACGAATATTACGTAGAGGGTGACCGGCGAAGCCGGACCATCGCTCGTTGAAGCCGAACGAATACTAAGTAGTGGGTGGCCGGCGAAGCCTGCTCGTCCTTCGGCGAAGTCATACGAATACTACAAGGAGGGTGACCGGCGAAGCCGAACGAATACAACACGGAGGGTTACAGGTGAAACCGGCCTATCGTTCGGCGGAGCTAAACGAATAATACGTAGAGGGTGACCGGCGAAGCCGGACCATCGCTCGTGGAAGCCGAACGAATACTACGTAGTGGGTGGCCGGCGAAGCCTGCTCGTCCTTCGGCGAAGTCATACGAATACTACAAGGAGGGTGACCGGCGAAGCCGAACGAATACAACACGGAGGGTGATCGGCGAAACCGGCCTATCGTTCGGCGGAGCCAAACGAATACTACGTTGTGGGAGGAGAGTCGGCGAAGGACTCCATCGTTCGGCAAAGCCGAACGAATTCCTGCGTAGGTGGTCGGCGAAGCCGAACGAATACTACGCGGGAGGGTGACCGGCCAAGATGACCTACCGTTCGGCGAAGCCGAACGAATACTACGCGGAGGGTAGCCGGTCTAACGTCCGGCGAATCCGAGCGAATGCTACGAGGAGGGCAACCGGCCCAACGTTCGGCGAAGCCGAACAAATACTACGTAGAGGGAGGGGGGTCGGCGAAGCCGGCCCATCGTTCGGCAAATCCGAACGAATTCTGCGTAGAGGGTGGGGTGTCAGCGGAGCCGAACGAATACTACGCGGAGGGTGACCTGCCAAGATAACCTATCGTTCGGCGAAGTCAAACGAATACTACGCGGAGGGTAGCCGGTCTAACGTCCGGCGAATCCGAGCGAATGCTACGCGTAGGGTAACCGGCCCATCGTTCGGCGAAGCCGAACAAATACTACGTAGAGGGGGGGGGAGTCGACAAGGCCGGGTCATCGTTCGACAGAGCCGAACAAATACTGCGTAGAGGGTGAGGGGTCGGCGAAGCCGAACGAATACTACACGGAGGGTGACTCGCCAAGATGGCCTATCATTCGCAGAAGCCGAACAAATACTACGCGGAGGGTGGCCGGCCTAACGTTTGGCGAATCCGAATAAATACTACCCGGAGGGTGACCGGCCCATCGTTCGGCGAAGCTGAACGACTGCCACGTAGAGGGAGGGGGGTCGGCGAAGCCGAACGAATAGAACACGGAGGGTTACCGGCGAAACCGGCCTATCGTTCGGCGGAGCCAAACGAATAATACGTAGAGGGTGACCGGCGAAGCCGGACCATCGCTCGTTGAAGCCGAACGAATACTACGTAGAGGGTGGCCCGCGAAGCCTGCTCGTCCTTCGGCGAAGCCATACGAATACTACAAGGAGGGTGACCGGCGAAGCCGAACGAATACAACATGGAGGGTGATCGGCGAAACCGGCCTATCGTTCGGCGGAGCCAAACAAATACTATGTTGTGGGAGGGGAGTCGGCGAAGCCGGCCCATCGTTCGGCAAAGCCGAACAAATTCTGCGTAGAGGGTGGGGGGTCGGCGGAGCCGAACGAATACTACGCGGAGGGTGACCTGCCAAGATAACATATCGTTCGGCGAAGTCAAACGAATACTACGCGGAGGGTAGCCGGTCTAACGTCCGGCGAATCCGAGCGAATGCTACGAGGAGGGTAACCGGCCCATCGTTCGGCGAAGCCGAACAAATACTACGTAGAGGGAGGGGGTCGACAAGGCCGGGTCATCGTTCGGCAAAGCCGAACGAATACTGCGTAGAAGGTGAGGGGTCGGCGAAGCCGAACGAATACTACACGGAGGGTGACCCGCCAAGATGGCCTATCATTCGCCGAAGCCGAACGAATACTACGCGGAGGGTAGCCGGCCTAACGTTTGGCGAATCCGAACAAATACTACCCGGAGGGTGACCGGCCCATCGTCCGGCGAAGCTGAACGAATGCCACGTAGAGGGAGGGGGGTCGTCGAAGCCGGCCCATCGTTCGGCAAAACCGAGCGAATACTGCGTAGAGGGTGAGGGGCCGGCGAAGCCGAACGAATACTACACAGAGGGTGACCCGCCAAGATGGCCTATCATTCGCCGAAGCCGAACGAAGACTAAGCGGAGGGTAGCCGGCCTAACGTTTGGCGAATCCGAACAAATACTACCCCGGAGTGTGACCGGCCCATCGTTCGGCGAAGCTGAACGAATACCACGTAAAGGGAGGGGGTCGGCAAATCCGGCCCATCGTTCGGCGAAGCCGAACGAATACTACGTAGAGGGAGGGGGGTCGGCGAAGCCGAACGAATACTACGCGGAGGGTGACCTGCCAAGATGACCTATCGTTCGGCGAAGTCGAACGAATACTACGCGGAGGGTAGCCGGTCTAACGTTAAGCGAATACGAGCGAATGCTACGCGGAGGGTAACCGGCCCATCGTTCGGCGAAGCCGAACAGATACTACGTAGAGGGAGGGGGGTCGACAAAGCCGGGTCATCGTTCGGCAAAGCCGAACGAATACTGCGCAGAGGCTGGGGGTCGGCGAAGCCGAACTAATACTACGCGGAGGGTGACCTGCCAAGATGGCCTATCGTTCGGCGAAGTCAAACGAATACTACGCGGAGGGTAGCTGGTCTAACGTTCGGCGAATCCGAGCGAATGCTACGCGGAGGGTAACCGGCATATCGTTCGGCGAAGCTGAACAAATACTACGTAGAGGGAGGGGGTCGACAAAGCCGGGTCATCGTCCGGCAAAGCCGAGCGAATACTGCGCAGAGGGTGGGGGTCGGCAAAGCCGAACTAATACTACACGGAGGGTAGCCGGTCTAACGTTTGGCGAATCCGAACAAATACTACCCGGAGGGTGACCGGCCCATCGTTCGGCGGAGCCAAACGAATACTACGTTGTGGGAGGGGAGTCGGCAAAGCCGGCCCATCGTTCGGCGAAGCCGAACGAATACTACGCGGAGGGTGACCTGCCAAGATGGCCTATCGTTCGGCGAAGTCAAACAAATACTACGCGGTCTAACGTTAAGCGAATCCGAGCGAGTGCTACGCGGAGGGTAACCGGCCCATCGTTCGGCGAAGCCGAACAGATACTACGTAGAGGGAGGAGGGTCGACAAAGCCGGGTCATCGTTCGGCAAAGCCGAACGAATACTGCGCAGAGGGTGGGGGTCGGCAAAGCCGAACTAATACTACGCGGAGGGTGACCGGCCCATCGTTCGGCGGAGCCAAACGAATTCTACGTTGTGGGAGGGGAGTCGGCGAAGCCGGCCCATCGTTCGGCGAAGCCGAACGAATTCTGCGTAGAGGGTGGGGGGTCGGCGGAGCCGAACGAATACTACACGGAGGGTGACCTACCAAGATGGCCTATCGGTCGGCGAAGTCAAACGAATACTACGCGGAGGGTAGCCGGCCCATCGTTCGGCAAAGCCGAAAAAATACTACGTTGTGGGAGGGGAGTCGGCGAAGCCGGCCCATCGTTCGGCAAAGCCGAACGAATCCTGCGTAGAGGGTGGGGGGTCGGCGGAGCCGAACGAATACTACACGGAGGGTGACCTGCCAAGATGGCCTATCGTTCGGCGAAGTCAAACGAATACTACGCGGAGGGTAGCCGGTCTAACGTTCGGCGAATCTGAGCGAATGCTACGCGGAGGGTAACCGGCCCATCGTTCGGCGAAGCCGAACAAGTACTACGTAGAGAGAGGGGGGTCGACAAAGCCGGGTCATCGTTCGGCAAAGCCGAACGAATACTGCGCAGAGGGTGGGGTTCGGCGAAACCGAACTAATACTACACGGAGGGTGACCTGCCAAGATGGCCTATCATTCGCCGAAGCCGAACGAATACTACGCGGATGGTAGCCGGCCTAACGTTTGGCGAATCCAAACAAATACTACCCGGAGGGTGACCGGCCCATCGTTCGGCGGAGCCAAACGAATACTACGTTGTGGGAGGGGAGTCGGCGGAGCCGGCCCATCGTTCGGCAAAGCCGAACGAATTCTGCGTAGAGGGTGGGGGGTCGGCGGAGCCGAACGAATACTACGCGGAGGGTGACCTGCCAAGATAACCTATCGTTCGGCGAAGTCAAACGAATACTACGCGGAGGGTAGCCGGCCCATCGTTCGGCAAAGCCGAAAAAATACTACGTAGGGGGAGGGGGGTCGACAAGCTGGTCATCGTTCGGCAAAGCCGAACGAATACTGCGTAGAGGGTGGGGGTCGGCGAAGCCGAACTAATACTACACGGAGGGTGACCTGCCAAGATGGCCTATCGGTCGGAGAAGTCAAACGAATACTACGCGGAGGGTAGCCGGTCTAACGTTCGGCGAATCCGAGCGAATACTACCCGGAGGGTGGCCGGCCCATCGTTCGGCGAAGCTGAACGAATGCCACGTAGAGGGAGGGGGGTCGGCAAATCCGGCCCATTGTTTGGCAAAGCCGAACGATTACTGCGTAGAGGGTGGGGGGTCGGCGAAGCCGAACGAATACTCTACGGAGGGTGACCCGCCAAGATGGCCTATCATTCGCCGAAGCCGAACGAATACTACGCGGATGGTAGCCGGCCTAACGTTTGGCCAATCCGAACAAATACTACCCGGAGGG
Source organism: Aplectana chamaeleonis (assembly GCA_029168955.1). Classification (NCBI taxonomy): domain Eukaryota; kingdom Metazoa; phylum Nematoda; class Chromadorea; order Rhabditida; family Cosmocercidae; genus Aplectana; species Aplectana chamaeleonis. The sequence continues at coordinate 51,550 of JAPDOI010000407.1, forward strand.
TGACCGGCCCATCGTTCGGCGGAGCCAAACGAATACTACGTAGGGGGAGGGGGGTCGACAAGGCCGGGTCATCGTTCGGCAAAGCCGAACGAATACTGCGTAGAGGGTGGGGGTCGGCGAAGCCGAACTAATACTACACGGAGGGTGACCTGCCAAGATGGCCTATCGGTCGGCGAAGTCAAACGAATACTACGCGGAGGGTAGCCGGTCCAACGTTCGGCGAATCCGAGCGAATACTACCCGGAGGGTGGCCGGCCCATCGTTCGGCGAAGCTGAACGAATACCACGTAGAGGGGGGGTCGGCAAATCCGGCCCATCGTTTGGCAAAGCCGAACGATTACTGCGTAGAGGGTGAGGGGTCGGCGAAGCCGAACGAATACTACACGGAGGGTGACCCGCCAAGATGGCCTATCATTCGGCGAAGCCGAACAGATACTACGTAGAGGGAGGGGGTCGACAAAGCCGGGTCATCGTTCGGCAAAGCCGAACGAATACTGCGTAGAGGGTGGGGGTCGGCGAAGCCGAACTAATACTACACGGAGGGTGACCTGCCAAGATGGCCTATCGGTCGGCGAAGTCAAACGAATACTACGCGGAGGGTAGCCGGTCTAACGTTCGGCGAATCCGAGCGAATGCTACGCGGAGGGTAACCGGCCCATCGTTCGGCGAAGCCGAACAAATACTACGTAGAGGGAGGGGGGTCGACAAAGCCGGGTCATCGTTTGGCAAAGCCGAACGAATTCTGCGTAGAGGGTGGGGGGTCGGCGGAGCCGAACGAATACTACGCGGAGGGTGACCTGCCAAGATAACCTATCGATCGGCGAAGTCAAACGAATACTACGCGGAGGGTGAACCGCCAAGATGGCCTATCATTCGCCGAAGCCGAACGAATACTACGCGGAGGGTAGCCTGCCTAACGTTTGGCGAATCCGAACAAATACTACCCGGAGGGTGACCGGCCCATCGTTCGGCGGAGCCAAACGAATACTACGTTGTGGGAGGGGAGTCGGCGAAGCCGGCCCATTGTTCGGCAAAACCGAACGAATTCTGCGTAGAGGGTGGGGGGTCGGCGGAGCAGAACGAATACTACGCGGAGGGTGACCTACCAAGATAACCTATCGTTCGGCGAAGTCAAACGAATACTACGCGGAGGGTAGCCGGTCTAACGTCAGGCGAATCCGAGCGAATGCTACGCGGAGGGTAACCGGCTCATCGTTCGGCAAAGCCGAACAAATACTACGTAGAGGGAGGGGGGTCGACAAGGCCGGGTCATCGTTCGGCAAAGCCGAACGAATACTGCGTAGAGGGTGAGGGGTCGGCGAAGCCGAACGAATACTACACGGAGGGTGACCCGCCAAGATGGCCTATCATTCGCCGAAGCCGAACGAATACTACGCGGAGGGTAGCCGGCCTAACGTTTGGCGAATCCGAACAAATACTACACGGAGGGTGACCGGCCCATCGTTCGGCGAAGCTGAACGAATACCACGTAGAGCGAGGGGGGTCGGCAAATCCGGCCCATCGTTCGGCGAAGCCGAACGAATACTACGTAGAGGGAGGAAGGTCGGGGAAGCCGGGCCATCGCTCGGTAGAGCCCAACAAATACTTAAGCGGGGGGGGGGGATTCGGCGAAGCCGGCTCATCGTTCGGCAAATTCGAACGAATACTACGTAGAGGGTGACCGACGAAGCCTGCCAATCGTTCGGCAAAGCCGAACGATTACTACGTAGAGGGAGGGGGGTCGGCGAAGCCTGCTCATCCTTCGGCGAAGCCATACGAATACTACACGGAGGGTAACCGGCGAAACCGGCCTATCGTTCGGCGGAGCCGAACGAATACTACACGGAGGGTGACCGGCGAAGCCGGGCGAATAGAACACGGAGGGTAACCGGCGAAACCGGCCTATTGTTCGGCGAAGCCGAACGAATACTACGTAGTGGGGGGGGGGGGAGTCGGCGAAGCCGGCCCATCGTTTGGCAAAGCCGAACGAATACTACGTAGAGGGAGGAAGGTGGGGGACGCTGGGCCATGGCTCGGTAGAGCCCACCAAATACTAAGGCGGAGGGGGATTCGGCGAAGCCGGTTCATCGTTCGGCAAATCTGAACGAATACTACGTAGAGGGTGACCGGCGAAGCCTGCCAATCGTTCGTCGAAGCCAAACGAATACTACACGGAGGGTGACCGGCGAAGCCGAGCGAATAGAACACGGAGGGTAACCGGCGAAACCGGCCTATCGTTCGCCGAAGCCGAACGAATACTACGTAGTGGGAGGGGAGTCGGCGAAGCCGGCCCATCGTTTGGCAAAGCCGAACGAATACTGCGTAAAGGGTGGGGGGTCGGCGAAGCCAAACGAATACTACGCAGAGGATGACCTACCAAGATGGCCTATCGTTCGGCGAAGTAAAACGAATGCTACGCGTAGGGTAACCGGTCCATCGTTCGGCGAAGCCGAACAAATACTACGTAGAGGGAGGGGGGTCGACAAAGCCGGGTCATCGTTTGGCAAAGCCGAACGATTACTGCGTAGAGGGTGGGGGGTCGGCAAATCCGGCCTATCGTTCGGCGGAGCCAAACGAATACTAGGTAGAGGGTGACCGGCGAAGCCGGACCATCGCTCTTTGAAGCCGAACAAATACTACGTAGAGGGTGGCCGGCGAAGCCTGCTCATCCTTCGGCGAAGCAATACGAATACTACAAGGAGTGTGACCGGCGAAGCCGAACGAATACAACACGGAGGGTGACCGGCGAAACCGGCCTATCGTTCGGCGGAGCCAAACGAATACTACGTTGTAGGAGGGTGACCGGCAAAACCGGCCTATCGTTCGGCGGAGCCAAACGAATACTACGTTGTGGGAGGGAAATTGGCGAAGCCGGCCCATCGTTCGGCGAAGCCGAACGAATACTGCGTAGAGGGTTGGGGGTCGGCGGAGCCGAACGAATGCTACGCGAGGGTGACCTGCCAAGATAACCTATCGTTCGTCGAAGTCAAACGAATACTACGCGGAGGGTAGCCGGTCTAACGTCCGGCGAATCCGAGCGAATGCTACGCGGAGGGTAACCGGCCCATCATTCGGCAAAGCCGAACAAATACTACGTAGTGGGTGGGAGGTCGACAAAGCCGGGTCATCGTTCGGCAAAGCCGAACGAATACTGCGTAGAGGGTGGGGGTCGGCGAAGCCGAACTAATACTACACGGAAGGTGACCTGCCAAGATGGCCTATCGTTCGGCGAAGTCAAACGAATACTACGCGGAGGGTAGCCGGTCTAACGTTTGGCGAATCCGAGCGAATACTACCCGGAGGGTAGCCGGCCCATCTTTCGGCGAAGCTGAACGAATACCACGTAGAGGGGGGGTCGGCAAATCCGGCCCATCGTTTGGCAAAGCCGAACGATTACTGCGTAGAGGGTGGGGGGTCGGCGAAGCCGAACGAATACTACACGGAGGGTGACCTGCCAAGATAACCTATCGTTCGGCGAAGTCAAACGAATACTACGCGGAGGGTAGCCGGTCTAACGTCCGGCGAATCCGAGCGAATGCTACGCGGAGGGTAACCGGCCCATCGTTCGGCAAAGCCGAACAAATACTACGTAGAGGGAGGGGGGTCGACAAAGCCGGGTCATCGTTTGGCAAAGCCGAACGATTACTGCGTAGAGGGTGGGGGGTCGGCGAAGTCGAACGAATACTACACGGAGGGTGACCCGCCAAGATGGCCTATCATTCGCCGAAGCCGAACGAATACTACGCGGAGGGTAGCCGGCCTAACGTTTGGCGAATCCGAACAAATACTACCCGGAGGGTGACCGGCCCATCGTTCGGCGGAGCCAAACGAATACTACGTTGTGGGAGGGGAGTCGGCGAAGCCGGCCCATCGTTCGGCAAAACCGAACGAATTCTGCGTAGAGGGAGGGGGGGTCGGCGGAGCCGAACGAATACTACACGGAGGGTGACCCGCCAAGATGGCCTATCATTCGCCGAAGCCGAACGAATACTACGCGGAGGGTAGCCGGCCTAACGTTTGGCGAATCCGAACAAATACTACACGGAGGGTGACCGGCCCATCGTTCGGCGAAGCTGAACGAATACCACGTAGAGGGAGGGGGTCGGCAAATCCGGCCCATCGTTCGGCGAAGCCGAACGAATACTACGTAGAGGGAGGGGAGTCGGCGAAGCCGAACGAATACTACGCGGAGGGTGACCTGCCAAGATGGCCTATCGTTCGGCGAAGTCAAACGAATACTACGCGGAGGGTAGCCGGTCTAACGTTTGGCGAATCCGAACAAATACTACCCGGAGGGTGACCGGCCCATCGTTCGGCGGAGCCAAACGAATACTACGTTGTGGGAGGGGAGTCGACAAAGCCGGGTCATCGTTCGGCAGAGCCGAACGAATACTGCGTAGAGGGTTGGGGGTCGGCGGAGCCGAACGAATACTACGCGGAGGGTGACCTGCCAAGATAACCCATCGTTCGTCGAAGTCAAACGAATACTACGCGGAGGGTAGCCGGTCTAACGTCCGGCGAATCCGAGCGAATGCTACGCGGAGGGTAACCGGCCCATCGTTCGGCAAAGCCGAACAAATACTACGTAGAGGGAGGGAGGTCGACAAAGCCGGGTCATCGTTCGGCAAAGCCGAACAAATACTGCGTAGAGGGTGGGGGTCGGCGAAGCCGAACTAATACTACACGGAAGGTGACCTGCCAAGATGGCCTATCGGTCGGCGAAGTCAAACGAATACTACGCGGAGGGTAGCCGGTCTAACGTTCGGCGAATCCGAGCGAATACTACCCGGAGGGTAGCCGGCCCATCTTTCGGCGAAGCTGAACGAATACCACGTAGGGGGGGGGGGTCGGCAAATCCGGCCCATCGTTTGGCAAAACCGAACGATTACTGCGTAGAGGGTGGGGGGTCGGCGAAGCCGAACGAATACTACACGGAGGGACACCCGCCAAGATGGCCTATCATTCGGCGAAGCCGAACAGATACTACGTAGAGGGAGGGGGGTCGACAAAGCCGGGTCATCTTTCGGCAAAGCCGAACGAATACGGCGCAGAGGGTGGGGGTCGGCGAAGCCAAACTAATACTACGCGTAGGGTGACCTGCCAAGATGGCCTATCGTTCGGCGAAGTCAAACGAATACTACGCGGAGGGTAGCCGGTCTAACGTTCGGCGAATCCGAGCGAATGCTACGCGGAGGGTAACCGGCCCATCGTTCGGCGAAGCCGAACAAATACTACGTAGAGGGAGGGGGGTCGACAAAGCCGGGTCATCGTTTGGCAAAGCCGAACGATTACTGCGTAGAGGGTGGGGGGTCGGCGAAGTCGAACGAATACTACACGGAGGGTGACCCGCCAAGATGGCCTATCATTCGCCGAAGCCGAACGAATACTACGCGGAGGGTAGCCGACCTAACGATTGGCGAATCCGAACAAATACTACCCGGAGGGTGACCGGCCCATCGTTCGGCGGAGCCAAACGAATACTACGTTGTGGGAGGGGAGTCGGCGAAGCCGGCCCATCGTTCGGCAAAACCGAACGAATTCTGCGTAGAGGGAGGGGGGTCGGCGGAGCCGAACGAATACTACGCGGAGGGTGACCTGCCAAGATAACCTATCGTTCGGCGAAGTCAAACGAATACTACGCGGAGGGTAGCCGGTCTAACGTCCGGCGAATCCGAGCGAATGCTACGCGGAGGGTAACCGGCCCATCGTTCGGCGAAGCTGAACGAATACTACGTAGAGGGAGGGGGGTCGACAAGGCCGGGTCATCGTTCGGCAAAGCCGAACCAATACTGCGTAGAGGGTGAGGGGTCGGCGAAGCTGAACGAATACTACACGGAGGGTGACCCGCCAAGATGGCCTATCATTCGCCGAAGCCGAACGAATACTACGCGGAGGGTAGCCGGCCTAACGTTTGGCGAACCCGAACAAATACTACACGGAGGGTGACCGGCCCTTCGTTCGGCGAAGCTGAACGAATACCGCGTAGAGGGAGGGGGGGACGGCAAATCCGGCCCATCGTTCGGCGAAGCCGAACGAATACTACGTAGAGGGAGGGGAGTCGGCGAAGCCGAACGAATACTACGCGGAGGGTGACCTGCCAAGATGGCCTATAGTTTGGCGAAGTCAAACGAATACTACGCGGAGGGTAGCCGGTCTAACGTTCGGCGAATCACAGCGAATACTACCGGGAAGGTGGCCGGCCCATCGTTCGGCGAAGCCGAACAAATACTACGTAGAGGGAGGGGGGTCGACAAAGCCGGGTCATCGTTTGGCAAAGCCGAACGATTACTGCGTAGAGGGTGGGGGGTCGGCGAAGCCGAACGAATACTACACGGAGGGTGACCCGCCAAGATGGCCTATCATTCGCCGAAGCCGAACGAACACTACGCGGAGGGTAGCCGGTCTAACGTTCGGCGAATCCGAGCGAATGCTACGCGGAGGGTAACCGGCCCATCGTTCGGCGAAGCCGAACAAATACTACGTAGAGGGAGGGGGGTCGACAAAGCCTGGTCATCGTTCGGCAAAGCCGAACAAATACTGCGCAGAGGAAGGGGGTCGGCGAAGCCGAACTAATACTACACGGAGGGTGACCTGCCAAGATGGCCTATCGGTCGGCGAAGTCAAACGAATACTACGCGGAGGGTAGCCGGTCTAACGTTCGGCGAATCCGAGCGAATACTACAGGGAAGGTGGCCGGCCCATCGTTCGGCGAAGCTGAACGAAAACCACGTAGAGGGAGGGGGTCGGCAAATCCGGCCCATCGTTTGGCAAAACCGAACGAGTACTGCGTAGAGGGTGGGGGGTCGGCGAAGCCGACCGAATACTACACGGAGGGTGACCCGCCAAGATGGCCTATCATTCGGCGAAGCCGAACAGATACTACGTAGAGGGAGGGAGGTCGACAAAGCCGGGTCATCGTTCGACAAAGCCGAACGAATACTGCGCAGAGGGTGGGGGTCGGCGAAGCCGAACTAATACTACGCGGAGGGGGACCTGCCAAGATGGCCTATCGTTCGGCGAAGTCAAACGAATACTACGCGGAGGGTAGCCGGTCATGCGTTTGACGAATCCGAGCGAATGCTACGCGGAGGGTAACCGGCCCATCGTTCGGCGAAGCCGAACAAATACTACGTAGAGGGAGGTGGGTCGACAAAGCCGGGTCATCGTTCGGCAAAGCCGAACGAATACGGCGCAGAGGGTGGGGGTCGGCGAAGCCGAACTAATACTACGCGGAGGGTGACCTGCCAAGATGACCTATCGTTCGGCGAAGTCAAACGAATACTACGCGGAGGGTAGCCGGTCTAACGTTCGGCGAATCCGAGCGAATGCTACGCGGAGGGTAACCGGCCCATCGTTCGGCGAAGCCGAACAAATACTACGTAGAGGGAGGGGGGTCGACAAAGCCGGGTCATCGTTTGGTAAAGCCGAACGATTACTGCGTAGAGGGTGGGGTCGGCGAAGCCGAACCAATACTACGCAAAGGGTGACCTGCCAAGATGGCCTATCGTTCGGCGAAGTCAAACGATTACTACGCGGAGGGTAGCCGGTCATGCGTTTGGCGAATCCGAGCGAATGCTACGCGGAGGGTAACCGGCCCATCGTTCGGCGAAGCCGAACAAATACTACGTAGAGGGAGGTGGGTCGACAAAGCCGGGTCATCGTTCGGCAAAGCCGAACGAATACGGCGCAGAGGGTGGGGGTCGGCGAAGCCGAACTAATACTACGCGGAGGGTGACCTGCCAAGATGTCCTATCGTTCGGCGAAGTCAAACGAATACTACGCGGAGGGTAGCCGGTCTAACGTTCGGCGAATCCGAGCGAATGCTACGCGGAGGGTAACCGGCCCATCGTTCGGCGAAGCCGACCAAATACTACGTAGGGGGAGGGGGGACCACAAAGCCGGGTCATCGTTTGGCAAAGCCGAACGATTACTGCGTAGAGGGTGGGGGGTCGGCGAAGTCGAACGAATACTACACGGAGGGTGACCCGCCAAGATGGCCTATCATTCGCCGAAGCCGAACGAATACTACGCGGAGGGTAGCCGGCCTAACGTTTGGCGAATCCGAACAAATACTACCCGGAGGGAGACCGGCCCAACGTTCGCCGGAGCCAAACGAATTCCACGCTGTGGGAGGGGAGTCGGCGAAGGGTCATCGTTCGGCAAAACCGAACGAATTCTGCGTAGAGGGTGGGGGGGGGTCGGCGGAGCCGAACGAATACTACGCGGAGGGTGACCTGCCAAGATAACCTATCGTTCGGCGAAGTCAAACGAATACTACGCGGAGGGTAGCCGGTCTAACGTCCGGCGAATCCGAGCGAATGCTACGCGGAGGGTAACCGGCCCATCGTTCGGCAAAGCCGAACAAATACTACGTAGAGGGAGGGGGGTCGACAAGGCCGGGTCATCGATCGGCAAAGCCGAACGAATACTGCGTAGAGGGTGAGGGGTCGGCGAAGCCGAACGAATACTACACGGAGGGTGACCCGCCAAGATGGCCTATCATTCGCCGAAGCCGAACGAATACTACGCGGAGGGTAGCCGGCCTAACGTTTGGCGAATCCGAACAAATACTACACGGAGGCTGACCGGCCCATCGTTCGGCGAGGCTGAACGAAAACCACGTAGAGGAGGGTCGCCAAATCCGGCCCATCGTTCGGCGAAGCCGAACGAATACTACGTAGAGGCAGGGAGTCGGCGAAGCCGAACGAATACTACGCGGAGGGTGACCCGCCAAGATGGCCTATCATTCGCCGAAGCCGAACGAATTCTACGCGGAGGGTAGCCGGTCTAACGTTCGGCGAATCCGAGCGAATGCTACGCGGAGGGTAACCGGCCCATCGTTCGGCGAAGCCGAACAAATACTACGTAGAGGGAGGGGGGTCGACAAAGTTGGTCATCGTTCGGCAAAGCCGAACGAATACTGCGCAGAGGGTGGGGTCGGCGAAGCCGAACTAATACTACGCGGAGGGTGACCTGCCAAGATGGCCTATCGTTCGGCGAAGTCAAACGAATCCTCCGGGGAGTGTAGCCGGTCTAACGTTCGGCGAATCCGAGCTAATGCTACGCGGAGGGTAACCGGCCCATCGTTCGGCGAAGCCGAACAAATACTACGTAGGGGGAGGGGGCTCGACAGAGCCGGGTCATCGTTTGGCAAAGCCGAACGAATACTGCGTAGAGGGTGGGGGGTCGGCAAATCCGGCCTATCGTTCGGCGGAGCCAAACGAATACTAGGTAGAGGGTGACCGGCGAAGGCGGACCATCGCTCTTTGAAGCCGAACAAATACTACGTAGAGGGTGGCCGGCGAAGCCTGCTCATCCTTCGGCGAAGCCATACGAATACTACAAGGAGGGTGACCGGCGAAGCCGAACGAATACAACACGGAGGGTGACCGGCGAAACCGGCCTATCGTTCGGCGGAGCCGAACGAATACTACGTTGTAGGAGGGTGACCGGCGAATCCGGTGTATCGTTCGGCGGAGCCAAACGAATACTACGTTGAGGGAGGGGAATCGGCAAAGCCGGCCCATCGTTCGGCAAAGCCGAACGAATACTGCGTAGAGGGTGGGGGGTCGGCGGAGCCTAACGAATACTACGCGGAGGGTAGCCGGTCTAACGTTCGGCGAATCCGAGCGAATGCTACGCGGAGGGGAACCGGCCCATCGTTCGGCGAAGCCGAACAAAAACTACGGAGGGAGGGGGAGTCGACAAAGTTGGTCATCGTTCGGCAAAGCGGAACCAATACTGCGTAGAGGGTGGGGGGTCGGCGGAGCCTAACGAATACTACGCGGAGGGTGACCTGCCAAGATGGCCTATCGTTCGGCGAAGTAAAACGAATGCTACGCGTAGGGTAACCGACCCATTGTTCGGTGAAGCCGAACAAATACTACGTAGAGGGAGGGGGATCGACAAAGCCGGGTCATCGTTCGGCAAAGCCGAACGATTACTGCGTAGAGGGTGGGATGTCGGCGAAGCCGAACGAATACTACACGGAGGGTGACCCGCCAAGATGGCCTATCATTCGGCGAAGCCGAACAGATACTACGTAGAGGGAGGGGGGTCGACAAAGCCGGGTCATCGTTCGGCAAAGCCGAACGAGTACTGCGCAGAGGGTGGGGGTCGGCGAAGCCGAACTAATACTACGCGGAGGGTGACCTGCCAAGATGGCCTATCGTTCGGCGAAGTCAAACGAATACTACGCGGAGGGTAGCCGGTCTAACGTTCGGCGAATCCGAGCTAATGCTACGCGGAGGGTAACCGGCCCATCGTTCGGCGAAGCCGAACAAATACTACGTAGGGGGAGGGGAGTCGACAAAGCCGGGTCATCGTTCGGCAAAGCCGAACGAATACTGCGCAGAGGGTGGAGGTCGGCGAAGCCGAACTAATACTACACGGAGGATGACCTGACAAGATGGCCTATCGGTCGGCGAAGTCAAACGAATACTACGCAGAGGATGACCTGCCAAGATGGCCTATCGTTTGGCGAAGTAAAACGAATGCTACGCGTAGGGTAACCGGTCGGTCCATCGTTCGGCGAAGCCGAACAAATACTACGTATAGGGAGGGGGCTCGACAGAGCCGGGTCATCGTTCGGCAAAGCCGAACGAATACTGCGTAGAGGGTGGGGGGTCGGCAAATCCGGCCTATCGTTCGGCGGAGCCAAACGAATACTAGGTAGAGGGTGACCGGCGAAGGCGGACCATCGCTCTTTGAAGCCGAACAAATACTACGTAGAGGGTGGCCGGCGAAGCCTGCTCATCCTTCGGCGAAGCCATACAAATACTACAAGGAGGGTGACCGGCGAAGCCGAACGAATACAACACGGAGGGTGACCGGCGAAACCGGCCTATCGTTCGGCGGAGCCGAACGAATACTACGTTGTAGGAGGGTGACCGGCGAATCCGGTGTATCGTTCGGCGGAGCCAAACGAATACTACGTTGTGGGAGGGGAATCGGCGAAGCCGGCCCATCGTTCGGCAAAGCCGAACGAATACTGCGTAGAGGGTGGGGGGTCGGCGGAGCCTAACGAATACTACGCGGAGGGTAGCCGGTCTAACGTTCGGCGAATCCGAGCGAATGCTACGCGGAGGGTAACCGGCCCATCGTTCGGCGAAGCCGAACAAATACTACGTAGGGGGAGGGGAGTCGACAAAGCCGGGTCATCGTTCGGCAAAGCCGAACGAATACTGCGCAGAGGGTGGAGGTCGGCGAAGCCGAACTAATACTACACGGAGGATGACCTGCCAAGATGGCCTATCGGTCGGCGAAGTCAAACGAATACTACGCAGAGGATGACCTGCCAAGATGGCCTATCGTTTGGCGAAGTAAAACGAATGCTACGCGTAGGGTAACCGGTCGGTCCATCGTTCGGCGAAGCCGAACAAATACTACGTATAGGGAGGGGGCTCGACAGAGTTGGTCATCGTTCGGCAAAGCCGAACGAATACTGCGTAGAGGGTGGGGTCGGCAAATCCGGCCTATCGTTCGGCGGAGCCAAACGAATACTAGGTAGAGGGTGACCGGCGAAGGCGGACCATCGCTCTTTGAAGCCGAACAAATACTACGTAGAGGGTGGCCGGCGAAGCCTGCTCATCCTTCGGCGAAGCCATACGAATACTACAAGGAGGGTGACCGGCGAAGCCGAACGAATACAACACGGAGGGTGACCGGCGAAACCGGCCTATCGTTCGGCGGAGCCGAACGAATACTACGTTGTAGGAGGGTGACCGGCGAATCCGGTGTATCGTTCGGCGGAGCCAAACGAATACTACGTTGAGGGAGGGGAATCGGCGAAGCCGGCCCATCGTTCGGCAAAGCCGAACGAATACTGCGTAGAGGGTGGGGGGTCGGCGGAGCCTAACGAATACTACGCGGAGGGTAGCCGGTCTAACGTTCGGCGAATCCGAGCGAATGCTACGCGGAGGGTAACCGGCCCATCGTTCGGCGAAGCCGAACAAATACTACGTAGGGGGAGGGGAGTCGACAAAGCCGGGTCATCGTTCGGCAAAGCCGAACGAATACTGCGTAGAGGGTGGGGGGTCGGCGGAGCCTAACGAATACTACGCGGAGGGTGACCTGCCAAGATGGCCTATCGTTCGGCGAAGTAAAACGAATGCTACGCGTAGGGTAACCGGCCCATTGTTCGGTGAAGCCGAACAAATACTACGTAGAGGAGGGGATCGACAAAGCCGGGTCATCGTTCGGCAAAGCCGAACGATTACTGCGTAGAGTGGTGGGGGGTCGGCGAAGCCGAACGAATACTACACGGAGGGTAACCCGCCAAGATGGCCTATCATTCGGCGAAGCCGAACAGATACTACGTAGAGGAGGGTCGACAAAGCCGGGTCATCGTTCGGCAAAGCCGAACGAGTACTGCGCAGAGGGTGGGGGTCGGCGAAGCCGAACTAATACTACGCGGAGGGTGACCTGCCAAGATGGCCTATCGTTCGGCGAAGTCAAACGAATACTACGCGGAGGGTAGCCGGTCTAACGTTCGGCGAATCCGAGCCAATGCTACGCGGAGGGTAACCGGCCCATCGTTCGGCGAAGCCGAACAAATACTTCGTAGAGGGAGGGGGGTCGACAAAGCCGGGTCATCGTTCGGCAAAGCCGAACAAATACTGCGCAGAGGGTGGGGGTCGGCGAAGCCGAACTAATACTACACGGAGGGTGACCTGCCAAGATAACCCATCGTTCGGCGAAGTCAAACGAATACTACGCGGAGGGTAGCCGGTCTAACGTCCGGCGAATCCGAGCGAATGCTACGCGGAGGGTAACCGGCCCATCATTCGGCAAAGCCGAACAAATACTACGTAGAGGGAGGGGGGTCGACAAAGCCGGGTCATCGTTCGGCAAAGCCGAACGAATACTGCGCAGAGGGTGGAGGTCGGCGAAGCCGAACTAATACTACACGGAGGATGACCTGCCAAGATGGCCTATCGGTCGGCGAAGTCAAACGAATACTACGCAGAGGATGACCTGCCAAGATGGCCTATCGTTTGGCGAAGTAAAACGAATGCTACGCGTAGGGTAACCGGTCGGTCCATCGTTCGGCGAAGCCGAACAAATACTACGTATAGGGAGGGGGCTCGACAGAGCCGGGTCATCGTTCGGCAAAGCCGAACTAATACTACACGGAGGGTGACCTGCCAAGATAACCTATCGTTCGGCGAAGTCAAACGAATACTACGCGGAGGGTAGCCGGTCTAACGTCCGGCGAATCCGAGCGAATGCTACGCGGAGGGTAACCGGCCCATCATTCGGCAAAGCCGAACAAATACTACGTAGAGGGAGGGGGGTCGACAAGGCCGGGTCATCGTTCGGCAAAGCCGAACGAATACTGCGCAGAGGGTGGAGGTCGGCGAAGCCGAACTAATACTACACGGAGGATGACCTGCCAAGATGGCCTATCGGTCGGCGAAGTCAAACGAATACTACGCAGAGGATGACCTGCCAAGATGGCCTATCGTTTGGCGAAGTAAAACGAATGCTACGCGTAGGGTAACCGGTCGGTCCATCGTTCGGCGAAGCCGAACAAATACTACGTATAGGGAGGGGGCTCGACAGAGCCGGGTCATCGTTCGGCAAAGCCGAACGAATACTGCGTAGAGGGTGGGGGGTCGGCAAATCCGGCCTATCGTTCGGCAAAGTCAAACGAATACTACGCGGAGGGTAGCCGGTCTAACGTCCGGCGAATCCGAGCGAATGCTACGCGGAGGGTAACCGGCCCATCGTTCGGCAAAGCCGAACAAATACTACGTAGAGGGAGGGGGGTCGACAAGGCCGTGTCATCGTTCGGCAAAGCCGAACGAATACTGCGTAGAGGGTGAGGGGTCGGCGAAGCCGAACGAATACTACACGGAGGGTGACCCGCCAAGATGGCCTATCATTCGCCGAAGCCGAACGAATACTACGCGGAGGGTAGCCGGTCTAACGTTTGGCGAATCCGAACAAATACTACACGGAGGGTGACCGGCCCATCGTTCGGCGAAGCTGAACGAATACCACGTAGAGGGAGGGGGGTCGCCAAATCCGGCCCATCGTTCGGCGAAGCCGAACGAATACTACGTAGAGGCAGGGGAGTCGGCGAAGCCGAACGAATACTACGCGGAGGGTGACCCGCCAAGATGGCCTATCATTCGCCGAAGCCGAACGAATACTACGCGGAGGGTAGCCGGTCTAACGTTCGGCGAATCCGAGCGAATGCTACGCGGAGGGTAACCGGCCCATCGTTCGGCGAAGCCGAACAAATACTACGTAGAGGGAGGGGGGTCGACAAAGCCGGGTCATCGTTCGGCAAAGCCGAACGAATACTGCGCAGAGGGTGGGGGTCGGCGAAGCCGAACTAATACTACGCGGAGGGTGACCTGCCAAGATGGCCTATCGTTCGGCGAAGTCAAACGAATACTACGCGGAGGGTAGCCGGTCTAACGTTCGGCGAATCCGAGCGAATGCTACGCGGAGGGTAACCGGCCCATCGTTCGGCGAAGCCGAACAAATACTACGTAGGGGGAGGGGAGTCGACAAAGCCGGGTCATCGTTCGGCAAAGCCGAACGAATACTGCGCAGAGGGTGGAGGTCGGCGAAGCCGAACTAATACTACACGGAGGATGACCTGCCAAGATGGCCTATCGGTCGGCGAAGTCAAACGAATACTACGCAGAGGATGACCTGCCAAGATGGCCTATCGTTTGGCGAAGTAAAACGAATGCTACGCGTAGGGTAACCGGTCGGTCCATCGTTCGGCGAAGCCGAACAAATACTACGTATAGGGAGGGGGCTCGACAGAGCCGGGTCATCGTTCGGCAAAGCCGAACGAATACTGCGTAGAGGATGGGGGGTCGGCAAATCCGGCCTATCGTTCGGCGGAGCCAAACGAATACTAGGTATAGGGTGACCGGCGAAGGCGGACCATCGCTCTTTGAAGCCGAACAAATACTACGTAGAGGGTGGCCGGCGAAGCCTGCTCATCCTTCGGCGAAGCCATACGAATACTACAAGGAGGGTGACCGGCGAAGCCGAACGAATACAACACGGAGGGTGACCGGCGAAACCGGCCTATCGTTCGGCGGAGCCGAACGAATACTACGTTGTAGGAGGTTGACCGGCGAATCCGGTGTATCGTTCGGCGGAGCCAAACGAATACTACTTTGTGGGAGGGAAGTCGGCGAAGCCGGCCCATCGTTCGGCAAAGCCCAACGAATACTGCGTAGAGGGTGGGGGGTCGGCGGAGCCTAACGAATACTACGCGGAGGGTAGCCGGTCTAACGTTCGGCGAATCCGAGCGAATGCTACGCGGAGGGTAACCGGCCCATCGTTCGGCGAAGCCGAACAAATACTACGTAGGGGGAGGGGAGTCGACAAAGCCGGGTCATCGTTCGGCAAAGCCGAACGAATACTGCGTAGAGGGTGGGGGGTCGGCGGAGCCTAACGAATACTACGCGGAGGGTGACCTGCCAAGATGGCCTATCGTTCGGCGAAGTAAAACGAATGCTACGCGTAGGGTAACCGGCCCATCGTTCGGTGAAGCCGAACAAATACTACGTAGAGGGAGGGGGATCGACAAAGCCGGGTCATCGTTCGGCAAAGCCGAACGATTACTGCGTAGAGGGTGGGGGGTCGGCGGAGCTTAACGAATACTACGCGGAGGGTAGCCGGTCTAACGTTCGGCGAATCCGAGCGAATGCTACGCGGAGGGTAACCGGCCTATCATTCGGCGAAGCTGAACAAATACCACGTAGAGGGGGGGGTCGGCAAATCCGGCCCATCGTTTGGCAAAGCCGAACGATTACTGCGTAGAGGGTGGGGGGTCGGCGAAGCCGAACGAATACTACACGGAGGGTGACCCGCCAACATGGCCTATCATTCGACGAAGCCGAACAGATACTACGTAGAGGGAGGGGGGTCGACAAAGCCGGGTCATCGTTTGGCAAAGCCGAACGAATACTGCGCAGAGGAAGGGAGTCGGCGAACCGAACTAATACTACACGGAGGGTGACCTGCCAAGATGGCCTATCGGTCGGCGAAGTCAAACGAATACTACGCGGAGGGTAGCCGGTCTAACGTTCGGCGAATCCGAGCGAGTACTACCGGGAAGGTGGCCGGCCCATCGTTCGGCCAAGCTGAACGAATACCACGTAGAGGGAGGGGGTCGGCAAATCCGGCTCATCGTCTGGCAAAGCCGAATGAATACTGCGCAGAGGAAGGGGGTCGGCGAAGCCGAACTAATACTACACGGAGGGTGACCTGCCAAGATGGCCTATCGGTCGGCGAAGTCAAACGATTACTACGCGGAGGGTAGCCGGCCTAACGTTCGGCGAATCCGAACAAATACTACACGGAGGGTGGCCAACCCATCGTTCGGCGAAGCTGAACGAATACCACGTAGAGCGAGGGGGGTCGGCAAATCCGGCCCATCGTTCGGCGAAGCCGAACGAATACTACGTACAGGGAGGAAGGTCGGGGAAGCCGGGCCATCGCTCGGTAGAGCCCAACAAATACTTAAGCGGGGGGGGGATTCGGCGAAGCCGGCTCATCGTTCGGCAAATCCCAACGAATACTACGTAGAGGGTGACCGGCGAAGCCTGCCAATCGTTCGGCAAAGCCGAACGATTACTACGTAGAGGGAGGGGGGTCGGCGAAGCCTGCTCATCCTTCGGCGAAGCCATACGAATACTACAAGGAGGGTGACCGGCGGAGCCAAACGAATATAACACGGAGGGTTAACGGCGAAACCGGCCTATCGTTCGGCGGAGCCGAACGAATACTACACGGAGGGTGACCAGCGAAGCCGAGCGAATAGAACACGGAGGGTAACCGGCGAAACCGGCCTATCGTTCGGCGGAGCCGAACGAATACTACACGGAGGGTGACCGGCGAAACCGGGCGAATAGAACACGGAGGGTAACCGGCGAAATCGGCCTAATGTTCGGCGAAGCCAAACGAATACTACGTAGTGGGAGGGGAGTCGGCAAAGCCGGCCCATCGTTTGGCAAAGCCGAACGAATACTGCGTAGAGGGTGGGGAGTCGGCGAAGCCGAACGAATACTACGCGGAGGGTGACCTGCCAAGATGGCCTATCGTTCGGCGAAGTTAAACGAATGCTACGCGTAGGGTAGCCGGTATAACTTTCGGCGAATCTGAGCGAATGCTACGCGGGGGGTAACCGGCCCATCGTTCGGCGAAGCCGAACAAATACTACGCAGAGGGTAGGGGGTCGGCGAAGCCGAACGAATACTACACGGAGGGTGACCCGCCAAGATGGCCTATCGTTCGCCGAAGGCGAACGGATGCTACGCGGAGGGTGACCTGCCAAGATGGCCTATCGTTCGGCGAAGTCAAACGAATACTACGCGGAGGGTAGCCGGCCTAACGTTCGGCGAATCCGAACAAATACTACACGGAGCGAATCCGAACAAATACTACACGGAGGGGGGCCGGCCCATCGTTCGGCAAAGCTGAACGAATACCACGGAGAGGGAGGGGGGGCGGCAAAGTCGGCCCATCGTTCGGCGGAGCCAAACGAATACTGCGTAGTGGGAGGAGTCGGCGAAGCCGCTCATCGTTCGGCAAAGCCGAACGAATACTGCGTAGAGGGTGGGGGGTCGGCGAAGCCGAACGAATACTACGCGGAGGGTGACCTGCCAAGGTGGCCTATCGTTCGGCGAAGTCGAACGAATACTACGCGGAGGGTAGCCGGTATAACTTTCGGCGAATCTGAGCGAATGCTACGGGGGGGGTAACCGGCCCATCCTTCGGCGAAGGCGAACACATACTACACAGAGGGTGGGGGGTCGGCGAAGCCGAACGAAAACTAAACCGAGGGTGGCCCGGCAAGCTGGCCTATCGTTCGCCGAAGCCGAACGGATGCTACGCGGAGGGTGACCTGCCAAGATGGCCTATCGTTCGGCGAAGTCAAACGAATACTACGCGGAGGGTAGCCGGCCTAACGTTCGGCGAATCCGAACAAATACTACACGGAGCGAATCCGAACAAATACTACACGGAGGGGGGCCGGCCCATCGTTCGGCAAAGCTGAACGAATACCACGTAGAGGGAGGGGGGTCGGCAAATTCGGCCCATCGTTCGGCGGAGCCAAACGAATACTGCGTAGTGGGAGGGGAGTCGGCGAAGCCGGCTCATCGTTCGGCAAAGCCGAACGAATACTGCGTAGAGGGTGGGGGGTCGGCGAAGCCGAACGAATACTACGCGGAGGGTGACCTGCCAAGGTGGCCTATCGTTCGGCGAAGTCGAACGAATACTACGCGGAGGGTAGCCGGTATAACTTTCGGCGAATCTGAGCGAATGCTACGCGGGGGGTAACCGGCCCATCGTTCGGCGAAGCCGAACACATACTACGCAGAGGGTGGGGGGTCGGCGAAGCCGAACGAATACTACACGGAGGGTGACCCGCCAAGATGGCCTATCGTTCGCCGAAGCCGAACGGATGCTACGCGGAGGGTGACCTGCCAAGATGGCCTATCGTTCGGCGAAGTCAAACGAATACTACGCGGAGGGTAGCCGGCCTAACGTTCGGCGAATCCGAACAAATACTACACGGAGGGGGGCCGGCCCATCGTTCGGCGAAGCTGAACGAATGCCACGTAGAGGGAGGGGGGTTGGCAAATCCGGCCCATCGTTCGGCGGAGCCAAAAGAATACTGCGTAGTGGGAGGGGAGTCGGCGAAGCCGAACGAATACTACACGGAGGGTGACCCGCCAAGATGGCCTATCGTTCGCCCAAGCCGAACGATTGCTACGCGGAGGGTAGCCGGCCTAACGTTGAACGAATCCGAACAAATACTACACGGAGGGTGGCCGGCTCATCGTTCGGCAAAGCTGAACGAATACCACGTAGAGCGAGGGGGGTCGGCAAATCCGGCCCTTCGTTCGGCGAAGCCGAACGAATACTACGTAGAGGGAGGAAGGTCGGGGAAGCCGGGCCATCGCTCGGTAGAGCCCAACAAATACTTAGGGGGGGGGGGGGGGATTCGGCGAAGCCGGCTCATCGTTCGGCAAATCCCAACAAATACTACGTAGAGGGTGACCGGCGAAGCCTGCCAATCGTTCGGCAAAGCCGAACGATTACTACGTAGAGGGAGGGGGGTCGGCGAAGCCTGCTCATCCTTCGGCGAAGCCATACGAATACTACAAGGAGGGTGACCGGCGAAGCCGAACGAATAGAACACGGAGGGTTAACGACGAAATCGGCCTATCGTTCGGCGGAGCCGAACGAATACTACACGGAGGGTGACCAGCGAAGCCGAGCGAATAGAACACGGAGGGTAACCGGCGAAACCGGCCTATCGTTCGGCGGAGCCGAACGATCACTACACGGAGGGTGACCGGCGAAGCCGGGCGAATAGAACACGGAGGGTAACCGGCGAAATCGGCCTAATGTTCGGCGAAGCCGAACAATTACTACGTAGTGGGAGGGGAGTCGGCGAAGCCGGCCCATCGTTTGGCAAAGCCGAACGAATACTACGTAGAGGGAGGAGGGTCGGGGAAGCCGGGCCGTCGCTCGGTAGAGCCCAACAATTACTAAAGCGGAGGGGGATTCGGCGAAGCCGGTTCATCGTTCGGCAAATCTGAACGAATACTACGTAGAGGGTGACCGGCGAAGCCGAACGAATAGAACACGGAGGGTTAACGGCGAAATCGGCCTATCGTTCGGCGGAGCCGAACGAATACTACACGGAGGGTGACCAGCGAAGCCGAGCGAATAGAACACGGAGGGTAACCGGCGAAACCGGCCAATCGTTCGGCGAAGCCGAACGAATACTACACGGAAGGTGACCGGCGAAGCCGAGCGAATAGAACACGGAGGGTAACCGGCGAAACCGGCCGATCGTTCGGCGAAGCCTAACGAATCTTACGTAGTGGGAGGGGAGTCGGCGAAGCCGGCCCATCGTTTGGCGAAACCGAACGAATACTGCGTAGAGGGTGGGGGGTCGGCGAAGCCAAACGAATACTACGCAGAGGATGACCTGCCAAGATGGCCTATCGTTCAGCGAAGTAAAACGAATGCTACGCGCAGGCTAACGGGTCCATTGTTCGGCGAAGCCGATTAAATACTACGTAGAGGGAGGGGGGTCGACAAAGCCGGGTCATCGTTCGGCAAAGCCGAACAAATACTACGCAGAGGGTGGGGAGTCGGCGAAGCCGAACGAATACTACACGGAGGGTGACCCGCCAAGATGGCCTATCGTTCGCCGAAGCCGAACGGATGCTACGCGGAGGGTGACCTGCCAAGATGGCCTATCGTTCGGCGAAGTCAAACGAATACTACGCGGAGGGTAGCCGGCCTAACGTTCGGCGAATCCGAACAAATACTACACGGAGCGAATCCGAACAAATACTACACGGAGGGGGGCCGGCCCATCGTTCGGCAAAGCTGAACGAATACCACGTAGAGGGAGGGGGGTCGGCAAATTTGGCCCATCGTTCGGCGGAGCCAAACGAATACTGCGTAGTGGGAGGGGAGTCGGCGAAGCCGGCCCATCGTTCGGCAAAGCCGAACGAATACTGCGTAGAGGGTGGGGGGTCGGCGAAGCCGAACGAATACTACACGGAGGGTGACCCGCCAAGATGGCCTATCGTTCGCCGAAGCCGAACGATTGCTACGCGGAGGGGAGCCGGCCTAACGTTGAACGAATCCGAACAAATACTACACGGAGGGTGGCCGGCTCATCGTTCGGCAAAGCTGAACGAATACCACGTAGAGCGAGGGGGGTCGGCAAATCCGGCCCTTCGTTCTGCGAAGCCGAACGAATACTACGTAGAGGGAGGAAGGTCGGGGAAGCCGGGCCATCGCTCGGTAGAGCCCAACAAATACTTAAGCGGGGGGGGGGATTCGGCGAAGCCGGCTCATCGTTCGGCAAATCCCAACGAATACTACGTAGAGGGTGACCGGCGAAGCCTGCCAATCGTTCGGCAAAGCCGAACTATTACTACGTAGAGGGAGGGGGGTCGGCGAAGCCTGCTCATCCTTCGGCGAAGCCATACGAATACTACAAGGAGGGTGACCGGCGAAGCCGAACGAATAGAACACGGAGGGTTAACGACGAAATCGGCCTATCGTTCGGCGGAGCCGGACGGACACTACACGGAGGGGGACCAGCGAAGCCGAGCAGATAGAACACGGAGGGTAACCGGCGAAACCGGCCTATCGTTCGGCGGAGCCGAACGATCACTACATTTGAGGGTGACCGGCGAAGCCGAGCAGATAGAACACGGAGGGTAACCGGCGAAATCGGCCTAATGTTCGGCGAAGCCGAACGATTACTACGTAGTGGGAGGGGAGTCGGCGAAGCCGGTCCATCGTTTGGCAAAACCGAACGAATACTACGTAGAGGGAGGAGGGTCGGGGAAGCCGGGCCATCGCTCGGTAGAGCCCAACAATTACTAAAGCGGAGGGGGATTCGGCGAAGCCGGTTCATCGTTCGGCGAAGCCGAACGAATACTACACGGAAGGTGACCGGCGAAGCCGAGCGATTAGAACACGGAGGGTAACCGGCGAAACCGGCCGATCGTTCGGCGAAGCCTAACGAATCTTACGTAGTGGGAGGGGAGTCGGCGAAGCCGGCCCATCGTTTGGCAAAACCGAACGAATACTGCGTAGAGGGTGGGGGGTCGGCGAAGCCAAACGAATACTACGCAGAGGATGACCTGCCAAGATGGAATATCGTTCAGCGAAGTAAAACGAATGCTACGCGCAGGGTAACGGGTCCATTGTTCGGCGAAGCCGAACAAATACTACGTAGAGGAAGGGGGGTCGACAAAGCCGGGTCATCGTTCGGCAAAGCCGAACAAATACTACGCAGAGGGTGGGGGGTCGGCGAAGCCGAACGAATACTACACGGAGGGTGACCCGCCAAGATGGCCTATCGTTCGCCGAAGCGGAACGGATGCTACGCGGAGGGTAGCCGGCCTAACGTTCGGCGAATCCAAACGAATACTACGCGGAGGGTGACCTGCCAAGATGGCCTATCGTTCGGCGAAGTCAATCGAATACTACGCGGAGGGTAGCCGGTCTAACGTTCGGCGAATCCGAGCGAATGCTACGCGGAGGGTAACCGGCCCATCGTTCGGCGAAGCCGAACAAATACTACGTAGAGGGAGGGGGGTCGACAAAGCCGGGTCATGGTTCGGCAAAGCCGAACGAATACTGCGCAGAGGGGGGAAGGTCGGGGAAGCCGGGCCAGTGCTCGGGAGAGCCCAACAAGAACTTAAGCGGGGGGGGGGTTCGGCGAAACCGGCCTATCGTTCGGCAAATCCGAACGAATACTACGTAGAGAGAGGGGGGTCGGCGAAGCCTGCTCATTCTTCGGCGAAGCCATACGATTACTACAAGGAGGGTGACCGGGTAAGCCGAACGAAAAGAACACGGAGGGTAACCGGCGAAACCGGCCTATCGTTCGGCGAAGCCGAACGAATACTACGTAGTGGGAGGGGAGTCGGCGAAGCCGGCCAATCGTTCGGCGAAGCCGAACGAATACTACGTAAAGGGTGACCGGCAAAACCGGCCTATCGTTCGGCGGAGCCAAACGAATACTACACGGAGGGTGACCGGCGAAGCCGAACGATTACAACACGGAGGGTGACCGGCGAAGCCGAGCAAAAAGAACACGGAGAATAACCGGCGAAACCGGCCCATCGTTCAACAAAGCCGAACGAATACTGCGTAGAGGGTGGGGGGTCGGCGAAGCCGAACGAATACTACGCGGAGGGTGACCTGCCAAGATGGCCTATCGTTCGGCGAAGTCAATCGAATACTACGCGGAGGGTAGCCGGTCTAACGTTCGGCGAATCCGAGCGAATGCTACGCGGAGGGTAACCGGCCCATCGTTCGGCGAAGCCGAACAAATACTTCGTAGAGGGAGGGGGTCGACAAAGCCGGGTCATCGTTCGGCAAAGCCAAACGAATACTGCGTAGAGGGTGGGGGGTCGGCGAAGCCGCACGAATACTACGCGGAGAGTGGCCTGCCAAGATGGCCTATCGTTCGGCGAAGTCAAACGAATACTACGCGGAGGGGAGCCGGTCTAACGTTCGGCGAATCCGAGCGAATGCTACGCGGAGGGTAACCGGCCCATCGTTCGGCGAAGCTGAACCAATACCACGTAGAGGGAGGGGGGTCGGGAAATCCGGCCCATCGTTCGGCGAGGCCGAACGAATACTACGCGGAGGGGAGCCGGTCTAACGTTCGGCGAATCCAAACGAATACTACGCGGAGGGTAACCTGCCAAGATGGCCTATCGTTTGGCGAAGTCAATCGAATACTACGCGGAGGGTAGCCGGTCTAACGTTCGGCGAATCCGAGCGAATGCTACGCGGAGGGTAACCGGCCCATCGTTCGGCGAAGCCGAACAAATACTACGTAGAGGGAGGGGGGTCGACAAAGCCGGGTCATCGTTCGGCAAAGCCGAACGAATACTGCTCAAAGGGTGGGAGTCGGCGAAGCCGAACTAATACTACACGGAGGGTGACCTGCCAAGATGGCCTATCGATCGGCGAAGTCAAACGAATACTAAGCGGAGGGTAGCCATCCTAACGTTCGGCGAATCCGAGCGAATACTACCGGGAGGGTGGCCGGCTCATCGTTCGGCGAAGCTGAACGAATACCACGTAGAGAGAGTGGGGTCGGCAAATCTGGCCCATCGTTCGGCGATGCCGAACGAATACTACGTAGAGGGAGGAAGGTCGGGGAAGCCGGGCCATCGCTCGGTAGAGCCCAACAAATACTTTACTTAAGCGGGGGGGGGGGGTTCGGCGAAGCCGGCTCATCGTTCGGCAAATCCGAACGAATACTACGTAGAGGGTGACCGGCGAAGCCTGCCAATCGTTTGGCAAAGCCGAACGAATACTGCGTAGAGGGAGGGGGGTCGGCGAAGCCATACGAATACTACAAGGAGGGTGACCTGCCAAGATGGCCTATCGTTCGGCGAAGTCAAACGAATACTACGCGGAGGGGAGCCGGTCTAACGTTCGGCAAATCCGAACGAATACTACGCGGAGGGGGACCTGCCAAGATGGCCTATCGTTCGGCGAAGTCAAACGAATACTACGCGGAGGGGAGCCGGTCTAACGTTCGGCGAATCCGAGCGAATGCTACGCGGAGGGTAACCGGCCCATCGTTCGGCGAAGCTGAACCAATACCACGTAGAGGGAGGGGGGTCGGGAAATCCGGCCCATCGTTCGGCGAGGCCGAACGAATACTACGTAGAGGGAGGGAAGTCTGCGAAGCCGAACGAATAGAACACGGAGGGTTACCGGCGAAACCGGCCTATCGTTCGGCGAATCCGAACGTGTACTACATAGAGGGTGACCGGCGAAGCCTGCCAATCGTTCGGCGAAGCCGAACGAATACTACGTAGAGGGTGACCTGCGAAGCCAAACGAATACTACGCGGAGAGTGACCTGCCAAGATGGCCTATCGTTCGGCGAAGTCAATCGAATACTACGCGGAGGGTAGCCGGTCTAACGTTCGGCGAATCCGAGCGAATGCTACGCGGTGGGTAACCGGCCCATCGTTCGGCGAAGCCGAACAAATACTACGTAGAGGGAGGGGGGTCGACAAAGCCGGGTCATCGTTCGGCAAAGCCGAACGAATACTGCGCAGAGGGTGGGAGTCGGTGAAGCCGAACTAATACTACACGGAGGGTGACCTGCCAAGATGCCCTATCGATCGGCGAAGTCAAACGAATACTAAGCGGAGGGTAGCCATTCTAACGTTCGGCGAATCCGAGCGAATACTACCGGGAGGGTGGCCGGCCCATCGTTCGGCGAAGCTGAACGAATACCACGTAGAGCGAGGGGGGTCGGCAAATCTGGCCCATCGTTCGGCGATGCCGAACGAATACTACGTAGAGGGAGGAAGGTCGGGGAAGCCGGGCCATCGCTCGGTAGAGCCCAACAAATACTTAAGCGGGGGGGGGTTCGGCGAAGCCGGCTCATCGTTCGGCAAATCCGAACGAATACTACGTAGAGGGTGACCGGCGAAGCCTGCCAATCGTTTGGCAAAGCCGAACGAATACTGCGTAGAGGGAGGGGGGTCGGCGAAGCCATACGAATACTACAAGTTGAGTGACCGGCGAAGCCGAACGAGTAGAACACGGAGGGTTCAAGGCGAAACCGGCCTATCGTTCGGCGGAGCCGAACGAATACTACACGGAGGATGACCAGCGAAGCCGAGCGAATAGAACACGGAGGGTAACCGGCGAAACCGGCCTATCGTTTGGCGAATCCGAACAAATACTACCCGGAGGGTGGCCGGCCCATCGTTCGGCAAAGCTGAACGAACACCACGTAGAGGGAGGGGGGTCGGCGAATTCGGCCCATCGTTCGGCGGAACCAAACGAATATTACACGGAGGGTGACCGGCGAAGCCGGGCGAATAGAACACGGAGGGTAACCGGCGAAACCGGCCTATCGTTTGGCGAATCCGAACAAATACTACCCGGAGGGTGGCCGGCCCATCGTTCGGCAAAGCTGAACGAACACCACGTAGAGGGAGGGGGGTCGGCAAATTCGGCCCATCGTTCGGCGGAGCCAAACGAATACTGCGTAGTGGGAGGGGAGTCGGCAAAGCCGGCCCATCGTTCGGCAAAGCCGAACGAACACTGCGTAGAGGGTGGGGGGTCGGCGAAGCCGAACGAATACTACGCGGAGGGTAACCTGCCAAGATGGCCTATCGTTCGGCGAAGTCAAACGAATACTACGCGGAGGGTAGCCGGTCTAACTTTCGGCGAATCTGAGCGAATGCTACGCGGAGGGTAACCGGCCCATCGTTCGGCGAAGCCGAACAAATACTACGCAGAGGGTGGGGGGTCGGCGAAGCCGAACGAATACTACACGGAGGGTGACCCGCCAAGATGGCCTATCGTTCGCCGAAGCCGAACGGATGCTACGCGGAGGGTGACCTGCCAAGATGGCCTATCGTTCGGCGAAGTCAAACGAATACTACGCGGAGGGTAGCCGGCCTAACGTTCGGCGAATCCGAACAAATACTACACGGAGCGAATCCGAACAAATACTACACGGAGGGGGGCCGGCCCATCGTTCGGCCAAGCCGAACAAATACTACGTAGAGGGAGGGGGTTGTCGACAAAGCCGGGTCATCGTTCGGCAAAGCCGGACGAATACTGCGCAGAGGGTGGGAGTCGGCGAAGCCGAACTAATACTACACGGAGGGTGACCTGCCAAGATGGCCTATCGGTCGGCGAAGTCAAACGAATACTACGCGGAGGGTAGCCGGCCTAACGTTCGGCGAATCCGAACAAATACTACACGGAGGGTGGCCGGCCCATCGTTCGGCGAAGCTGAACGAATACCACGTAGAGCGAGGGAGGTCGGCAAATCCGGTCCATCGTTTGGCGAAACCGAACGAGTACTGCGTAGAGGGTGGGGGGTCGGCGAAGCCGAACGAATACTACACGGAGGGTGACCTGCCAAGATGGCCTATCGTTCGCCGAAGCCGAACGAATGCTACGCGGAGGGTAGCCGGCCTAACGTTCGGCGAATCCGAACAAATACTACACGGAGGGTGGCCGGCCCATCGTTCG
The DNA here is from genome assembly GCA_029168955.1 of Aplectana chamaeleonis. Lineage (NCBI taxonomy): Eukaryota > Metazoa > Nematoda > Chromadorea > Rhabditida > Cosmocercidae > Aplectana > Aplectana chamaeleonis. The sequence continues at coordinate 78,105 of JAPDOI010000407.1, forward strand.
GCGAAGCTGAACGAATACCACGTAGAGCGAGGGGGGTCGGCAAATCTGACCCATCGTTCGGCGAAGCCGAACGAATACTACGTAGAGGGAGGGGGGTCGGCGAAGCCTGCTCATTCTTCGGCGAAGCCATACGATTACTACAAGGAGGGTGACCGGGTAAGCCGAACGAAAAGAACACGGAGGGTAACCGGCGAAACCGGCCTATCGTTCGGCGAAGCCGAACGAATACTACGTAGTGGGAGGGGAGTCGGCGAAGCCGGCCAATCGATCGGCGAAGCCGAACGAATACTACGTAAAGGGTGACCGGCGAAACCGGCCTATCGTTCGGCGGAGCCAAACGAATACTACACGGAGGGTGACCGGCGAAGCCGAACGAATACAACACGGAGGGTGACCGGCGAAGCCGAGCGAAAAGAACACGGAGAATAACCGGCGAAACCGGCCCATCGTTCAACAAAGCCGAACGAATGCTGCGTAGAGAGTGGGGGGTCGGCGAAGCCGAACGAATATTACGCGGAGGGTGACCTGCCAAGATGGCCTATCGTTCGGCGAAGTCAATCGAATACTACGCGGAGGGGAGCCGGTCTAACGTTCGGCGAATCCGAGCGAATGCTACGCGGAGGGTAACCGGCCCATCGTTCGGCGAAGCCGAACAAATACTACGTAAAGGGAGGGGGGGTCGACAAAGCCGGGTCATCGTTCGGCAAAGCCAAACGAATACTGCGTAGAGGGTGGGGGGTCGGCGAAGCCGCACGAATACTACGCGGAGAGTGACCTGCCAAGATGGCCTATCGTTCGGCGAATCCGAACGTGTACTGCATAGAGGGTGACCGGCGAAGCCTGCCAATCGTTTGGCGAAGCCGAACGAATACTACGTAGAGGGTGACCTGCGAAGCCAAACGAATACTACGCGGAGGGTAGCCGGTCTAACGTTTGGCGAATCCGAGCAAATGCTACGCGGAGGGTAACCGGCTCATCGTTCGACGGAGCCGAACAAATACTACGTAGAGGGAGGGAGGCCGACAAAGCCGGGTCATCGTTCGGCGGAGCCAAATGAATTCTACGTAGAGGGAAGGGGGTCGGCGAAGCCGGACCATCGCTCGTTGAAGCCGAACGAATACTACGTAGAGGGTGACCGGCGAAGCCGGACCATCGCTCGTTGAAGCCCAACGAATACAACGTAGAAGGTGTCCGGCGAAGCCTGCTCATCCTTCGGCGAAGCCATACGAATACTACAAGGAGGTTGACCGGCGAAGCCGAACGAATACAACACGGAGGGTGACCGGCGAAACCGGCCTATCGTTCGGCGGAGCCAAACGAATACTACACGGAGGGTGACCGGCGAAGCCGAGCCAATAGAACACGGAGGGTGACCGGCGAAACCGGCCTATCGTTCGGCGGAGCCGAAGGAATACTACGTAGATGGAGGGGGGTCGGCGAAGCCGGGCTCTAAGAAGTTTCAAAGCATGTTACTCGCGAATTGTCTCGGGGTTCGTATATTACTTGCGACTTATTTTTGACCTAGTATGTTACTTGCGATTAATTTTCGCAGTAGTAAATTATTTTTTTTATTTATTTTTCGATTCTTAAATTACTTGGGACTAATTTTGGGCTCGATATGTTACTTGCCAAACTTTGGTATGTCACTTGTGACTCACTCCGGGGCAAGTATATTACTTGCGACTAATTTTTGAAAAAGTAATTTACTTGCGACTTATTTAGGATGTGTATATTACTCGCGAATAATCTTGGGGTTCGCATATTACTTGCAAGTCCACGCTCCCCCCACCCTATCGTCCTATTGATCGCCAACAGCCATTTTAACGGTTTATTGTTCGAGGCGCTTCGTTCTAGTGTGCGATTTCGCCCAGTTTTTCACTTTCACCTTTGCTAATTTTCTTTAATTTTCGTCTCACAATATTCCTTCTGTTTTGCTATTTTTTTTTACAAATCGCTAGAACACGTTATAACCTACAGGCTCTGCTTTGCCGATGGAGTGGTACACGGGTAGTGGCCAACAAATAACTTACTTACTGTTTACCATATCGATCGATATTATTGATTTTTTGCACAAATCGCCAGAATATGATGTATGCTGCGCTTTTTCCCATGGGGTGAGACAAGGGTACTGGCCAACGAGTCAATTACTTATTGTTTACCATATCGATCGACATTATTGATTTTTTGCACAAATCGCCAAAACATGTTGTAGGCTGCGCTTTTTCCCATGGGGTGGGACAAGGGTACTGGGCCAACGAGTCCATTATTTATTGTTTACCATATCGATCGATATTATTGATTTTTGCACAAATCGCCAGAATATGATGTATGCTGCGCTTTTTCCCATGGGGTGAGACAAGGGTACTGGCCAACGAGTCAATTACTTATTGTTTACCATATCGATCGACATTATTGATTTTTTGCACAAATCGCCAAAACATGTTGTAGGCTGCGCTTTTTCACATGGGGTGGGACAAGGGTACTGGCCAACGAGTCCATTATTTATTGTTTACCATATCGATCGATATTATTGATTTTTTGCACAAATCGCCAGAATATGATGTATGCTGCGCTTTTTCCCATGGGGTGAGACAAGGGTACTGGCCAACGAGTCAATTACTTATTGTTTACCATATCGATCGACATTATTGATTTTTTGCTCAAATCACCAAAACATGTTGTAGGCTGCACTTTTTCCCGTGGGGTGGGACAAAGGTACTGGCCAACGAGTCCATTATTTATTGTTTACCATATCGATCGATATTATTGATTTTTCGCACAAATCGACAAAATATGATGTATGCTGCGCTTTTTCCCATGGGGTGGGACAAGGGTACTGGCCAACGAGTTACTTACTCATTGACCTTCGATTTCCTTGCAGCAACGACCAAGATTGTTATACACTCCTTTATTCAGCTTACGTTTCGGCGTGTTTCGCCGTCTTCAGAGCCTGGAAAAACCGAAATCATGTCTCAAATACTACCCCATCAAACCCCGTTTCATTCTACAGGCTAATATTCAAACGGAAGTGAGCAAACGACATGATGCCATAGTAAATACCAACCTTTTGGAGGGACCGATTGGCCCAACAGCCTCAGATGGAACCGGTGAGGGTGAGTAACTGGTGAGAACCCTCGGGACCACCTACACACCGGGCCCGCCCACAGATGAACCGATAGGTCAGAATGCACATAGGTCGAAGTAGGGCGCCAGCTCCTGGGTCACCGCAACACATTCATCTTTTCTATTAATTTTTGGTGTTTTGACGGCGATCCAAAAAGCTTCTCGAGTTCTGCGCGCTGAGATTTCACATTCACGGGCTAAGATCGTCACCTCCACCGAGAAACATATGTTTCTGTGAATGCGCACGCGGTGGTCTCCCAATGGCGTAGAAACTTTAGACTTGTTTAGCCCGTCCAAATGTTCTTTGATTCTTACGCAAGGTTCTTACCAGTTAGTCGCCCTCACCGGTTCCATCTGAGGCTGTTGGGCCAATCGGTCCCTCCAAAAGGTTAGTATTTACTGCGGCATCATGTCGTTTGCTCACTTCCGTTTGAATATTAGCCTGTAGAATGAAACGAGGTTTGATGGGGTAGTGTTTCAGGCATGCATTCGGTTTATCCAGGCTCTGAAGACGGCGAAACTCGCCGAAACGTAAGCTGAATAAAGGAGTGTATAACAATCTTGGTCGTTGCTGCGAGGAAATCGAAGGTCAACTACATATCAACGCCAAGATTCATTGAGAGCCCCACTTGAACAGTACTTACTTATTGTTTCCCATATCAATCGACATTATTGATTTTTCGCACAAATCGCCAGAATATGATGTAGGCTGCTCTTTTTCCCATGGGGTGGGACAAGGGTACTGGCCGACGAGTTACTTGCTCATTGTTTACCATATCGATCGACATTATTGACTTTTCGCACAAATCGCCAGAATATGATGTATGCTGCGCTTTTTCTCATGGAGTGGGACAGGGGTACTGGCCAACGAGTCAATTACTTATTGTTTACCATATCGATCGTTTACCATATCGATTGATTTTTCGCACAAATCGACAGGATATGATGTATGCTGCGCTTTTTCCCATGGGGTGGGACAAGGGTACTGGCCAACGAGTCACTTACTTATTGTTTACCATATCAATCGACATTATTGATTTTTCGCACAATTCGCCAGATTATGATGTATACTGTGCTTTTTCCCATGGGTTGGGACAAGGGTACCGGCCAACTAGTTACTTACTTATTGTTTACCATATCGATCGACATTATTGATTTTTTGCACAAATCGCCAAAACATGTTGTAGGCTGCGCTTTTTCCCATGGGGTGGGACAAAGGTACTGGCCAACGAGTCCATTATTTATTGTTTACCATATCGATCGATATTATTGATTTTTCGCACAAATCGACAAAATATGATGTATGCTGCGCTTTTTCCCATGGGGTGGGACAAGGGTACTGGCCAACGAGTTACTTACTCATTGACCTTCGATTTCCTTGCAGCAACGACCAAGATTGTTATACACTCCTTTATTCAGCTTACGTTTCGGCGTGTTTCGCCGTCTTCAGAGCCTGGAAAAACCGAAATCATGTCTCAAATACTACCCCATCAAACCCCGTTTCATTCTACAGGCTAATATTCAAACGGAAGTGAGCAAACGACATGATGCCATAGTAAATACCAACCTTTTGGAGGGACCGATTGGCCCAACAGCCTCAGATGGAACCGGTGAGGGTGAGTAACTGGTGAGAACCCTCGGGACCACCTACACACCGGGCCCGCCCACAGATGAACCGATAGGTCAGAATGCACATAGGTCGAAGTAGGGCGCCAGCTCCTGGGTCACCGCAACACATTCATCTTTTCTATTAATTTTGGTGTTTTGACGGCGATCCAAAAAGCTTCTCGAGTTCTGCGCGCTGAGATTTCACATTCACGGGCTAAGATCGTCACCTCCACCGAGAAACATATGTTTCTGTGAATGCGCACGCGGTGGTCTCCCCAATGGCGTAGAAACTTTAGACTTGTTTAGCCCGTCCAAATGTTCTTTGATTCTTACGCAAGGTTCTTACCAGTTAGTCGCCCTCACCGGTTCCATCTGAGGCTGTTGGGCCAATCGGTCCCTCCAAAAGGTTAGTATTTACTGCGGCATCATGTCGTTTGCTCACTTCCGTTTGAATATTAGCCTGTAGAATGAAACGAGGTTTGATGGGGTAGTGTTTCAGGCATGCATTCGGTTTATCCAGGCTCTGAAGACGGCGAAACTCGCCGAAACGTAAGCTGAATAAAGGAGTGTATAACAATCTTGGTCGTTGCTGCGAGGAAATCGAAGGTCAACTACATATCAACGCCAAGATTCATTGAGAGCCCCACTTGAACAGTACTTACTTATTGTTTCCCATATCAATCGACATTATTGATTTTTCGCACAAATCGCCAGAATATGATGTAGGCTGCTCTTTTTCCCATGGGGTGGGACAAGGGTACTGGCCGACGAGTTACTTGCTCATTGTTTACCATATCGATCGACATTATTGACTTTTCGCACAAATCGCCAGAATATGATGTATGCTGCGCTTTTTTCTCATGGAGTGGGACAGGGGTACTGGCCAACGAGTCAATTACTTATTGTTTACCATATCGATCGTTTACCATATCGATTGATTTTTCGCACAAATCGACAGGATATGATGTATGCTGCGCTTTTTCCCATGGGGTGGGACAAGGGTACTGGCCAACGAGTCACTTACTTATTGTTTACCATATCAATCGACATTATTGATTTTTCGCACAATTCGCCAGATTATGATGTATACTGTGCTTTTTCCCATGGGTTGGGACAAGGGTACCGGCCAACTAGTTACTTACTTATTGTTTACCATATCGATCGACATTATTGATTTTTTGCACAAATCGCCAAAACATGTTGTAGGCTGCGCTTTTTCCCATGGGGTGGGACAAGGATACCGGCCAACGAGTTACTTACTTATTGTTCACCACATCGATCTCTTTTATTGATTTTTAGCACAAATCGCTACAACCTGTGAGCTGCGCTTTTTCCGATAGGGGACAAGGGTACTGACCAACGAGTTACTTACTTATTGGCCTTCGATTCCCTTGCAGCAACGACCAAGATTGTTATACACTCCTTTATTCAGCTTACGTTTCAGCGTGTTTTGCCGTCTTCAGAGCCTGGAAAAAACGAAATCATGTCTGAAATACTACCCCATCAAACGCCGTTTCATTCTACAGGCTAATATTAAACGGAAGTGAGCAAACGACATGATGCCATAGTAAATACCAACCTTTTGGAGGGACCGATTGGCCCAACAGCCTCAGATGGAACCGGTGAGGGCGAGTAACTGGTGAGAACCCTCGAGACCGCCTACACACCGGGCCCGCCCACAGATCAACCGATAGGTCAGAATGCACATAGGTCGAAGTAGGGCGCCAGCTCCTGGGTCACCGCAACACATTCATCTTTTCTATTAATTTTTGGTCTTTTGACGGCGATCCAAAAAGCTTCTCGAGTTCTGCGCGCTGAGATTTCACATTCACGGGCTAAGATCGTGACCTCCACCGAGAAACATATGTTTCTGTGAATGCGCACGCGGTGGTCTCCCAATGGCGTAGGAACTTTAGACTTGTTTAGCCCGTCCAAATGTTCTTTGATTCTTACGCAAGGTTCTTACCAGTTAGTCGCCCTCACCGGTTCCATCTGAGGCTGTTGGGCCAATCGGTCCCTCCAAAAGGTTAGTATTTACTACGGCATCATGTCGTTTGCTCACTTCCGTTTGAATATTAGCCTGTAGAATGAAACGAGGTTTGATGGGGTAGTGTTTCAGGCATGCATTCGGTTTATCCAGGTTTCTGAAGACGGCGAAACTCGCCGAAACGTAAGCTGAATAAAGGAGTGTATAACAATCTTGGTCGTTGCTGCGAGGAAATCGAAGGTCAACTACATATCAACGCCAAGATTCATTGAGAGCCCCACTTGAACAGTACTTACTTATTGTTTCCCATATCAATCGACATTATTGATTTTTCGCACAAATCGCCAGAATATGATGTAGGCTGCTCTTTTTCCCATGGGGTGTGACAAGGGTACTGGCCGACGAGTTACTTGCTTATTGTTTACCATATCGATCGACATTATTGACTTTTCGCACAAATCGACAGGATATGATGTATGCTGCGCTTTTTCCCATGGGGTGGGACAAGGGTACTGGCCAACGAGTTACTTACTTATTGTTTACCATATCAATCGACATTATTGATTTTTCGCACAAATCGCCAGAATATGATGTATACTGCGCTTTTTCCCATGGGTTGGGACAAGGGTACCGGCCAACTAGTTACTTACTTATTGTTTACCATATCGATCGATATTATTGATTTTTCGCACAAATCGCCAAAACAAGTTGTATGCTGCCCTTTTTCCCTTGGGGTAGGACAAGGGTACTGGCCAACGAGTTACTTACTTATCGTATACCATATCGATCGACATTATTGATTTTTCGCATAAATCGCCAAAACATGTTGTAGGCTGCGCTTTATCCGATGGTGAGGGACAAGGGTACTGGCCAAAGAGTTACTTACTTACTGTTTACCATATCTTAAAAATTCTGACGTTCACCCCGTTGTCCGGCCGGAAAACACCCATCTGACTCTGATAGGGATTGAACCCGCGTACAAAGCGATTAGCAGCTTCCTTGCTGTAACTACTGCTAATAGCAGAAGCTGCTGCTGATTAGCAGCATTTCCCGCTGATTGTTGTCGAATTCAACCCATAATTAGTATTCGAAACACTCATATTCGGATATCCGAAATTCGAATAATCTGATATCCGAAAATTTGAAAAAAACGCATTACCTGAATCGAACCAATATCCGGGGAATTTAAAATCGGCATTGTGTTATTCGCTGAAAACAAAGCAAAACTGCAAATGATTGTGAACCTCGTTTCGAAGTATGCCGCAGCCTATGGACTTCGTCTTCGTCCCGACAAATGCAAGCAGATGTGGCTCTCTCAGATGCCTTCAACAGGAGTTTCTGTGGACGGACTACGTATCGAACTGGTGAACGATTTCTGTTATTTGGGCTGTTTGCTGAAGAACGATGGTACTTATGCAGCGGATATTCGACAACGATGTGCGAAAGCTACGTCTGCATTCAATTCTCTAACCAAATGTTTGTGGTCTACTCCCATCTCGAAGGAAGTCAACTTGCGCGTCTACCTATGCGCTACTCATAACTTCGCAATCATGTTACGAACACCTTAGCCGACATGTCACGCAAGTCTTAGGTAGCATGTTGCTATAGCTGCGGAAAGCTGTTTCTATGCGCGACCGATAGCTGTCTACAAAGATGAAGGAAAGCTGTTATGCTTGCGTGCTGAACGCGTCGGAAGGAGCCTCGCTATACTTCCGTATTTCGGTGCCTGGCGCTCGGGTCAGATTTGGCGTCTGTTAGATTACGATACTGACAGTCTGCCAACAACGCTGAGGCCAATGGCAAGCGAAACCCTGAACCACAAGGAGATTTTAACATGTACTCAAGACGTGAACTCTTTCTTCCTTACCCTACGCGAAAGGCAGGCCTGCTCATGGACTCGGGTACAAACAGGCTACAAGTCTGTAGCATTTGATTTTGATGTGCTTTTTCATGTGGTTACCAAAGATTTGGTAATATGTAGCCCTGCCTTAGGTCAATAATCCATACTCCCCCCGCTTCATTCCTCACACTACCCGCACAAGATCGTTCATAGTCTTGAAATCCTGGTATACACGAAGTTTTACGTGATGTTTTCGTGCACTGGAATGCATTCTCATTGCTGGATAAAAGTCATGTACACTGAATCTAGTGGTGAAGATGAACGCTTCGTGGCGGTTGTTTGCGGACCGACAAAAATTCGACTTCAAGTAGATATATTTCGGCCATGGTGGCTGTTCTTCCAGCTTTTTGTTATGACCCTGATTTCGAAGAGTAGAAAATATTGGATAAGGAAACCTTGACAACAGAAATCATGAGCTTTCCAGAATAATTTTGATGGGATCTACAAAGCTAGTTTTTCGTCTGCATAATTCTCGACAGATGGAACTAGCACCAGGTGTATCTCAAATCACGAATAGGCAACATGAAAAGGCTAAAAAGGACTGGCTTCGATATTACGGAGTTCAAAAAAACCCGCACTAACGTGTCGATTTCGTCTGCTCAACGGTTTCAACCTTTTAGAAAGGATTAGGGAACGTTTGACACGGTGGTCAGCTTCATAAAATCCCCGAGTGTCCAATCCATGACGAAAACCGGAGGACGGCGCTCTATATCGGTATCCAATACACTCCCAGCTAAAATGCCTGCTTCCACTCGGATAGCCTAGCGACCCTACCTGAAGCAGTCCGTAGAATTAAGTTGTGATCTACAAAACTGTTGTTGTATCGCAATCGAGTGGCTGAGTATGTTTTGTGAAACCATACTAATCGCCCTTGAAAACAAGAGTACACTACCAAAAAGAAGGTACAGGATGAGAACTTTGTACTTAAAGGCACAGTCCAACCTCAGAGGTAATTCTTGATATTATGGTCCGGTCGCCGCCTATAGCAACCCTGCCAGGCGCGAAATCTCAATTCGCTCAAATAAGCGAGAAAAAGCTAAGAAAAGTCGGCCACGCCCCCTTGAAAGAAAAAATGGGTAACGCCCAGCGCCAGGTTTCCGACCTCAATAGGGAAGAGACGCGCGGATGATTTTATTCAAATTCTATGTTCTTCGATTTGTTTCCGGTAAGGCTTTATATTGTGGCCTGCTACAGAACAATGGCTGCGAATAACGAGAAAATACAGGCCCGAGACAACTCGTCCGAGAACTTCTAGACGTTCAAAATCGAAATTTTTGAGGAGCCATAACTCCGTTCGTACTAAGTTCTGGGCGATTCTGGTGACACCATTGTGATCAGCGTGAAATTTTCTCCAAGATAGGCACAAAAACAAAAAAATCGATTATGAGGTTGGACTGTGCCTCTAAAGGCAGCATACACGCTCAAAAATGAAATCAATTTTATGGAATGAATCGAAGGTCTGTAGCTGTAAATTTTCAGAGATAACGGAAAAACCGGAAAAAGATCAACTGAAATGAAGATATAACTGTTCGCTTTATAATGGCCCAGAAGCGGACGAGTTGTACCGCATTGGCGGAAATAGCGGAGCTAGCGACAAATTTGTTGGGATAACGACGCTAATTAACTCGTAGAGCCCTTTCTGGAACGCTTACGACGTTAGAAGCGTAAAAAATAAGCCAAAATGACCGTACTCGAGCATCGAACACTTGTATTGAGGGGCGGAGCCCGTATCGGTGGGCGGAGAAAGGATGATTTTGTAACTCAATACGGCTCAAATACAGTCAGTTTAGCTCGTTTTCAACTCTTCCAGCTTCATGAGGGCTCTTCTAGGGCCCGTAAGATCCCACTAGTGTAGTTATCTCAACACATTTTTCAAGCGTGTGTGCTGCCTTTAAAGGCATCGTTCGCGCTGAAAACCATTTTCCATTTTCGACCTCAAATTCAGGAATGAGCCCAATAGAACATACCGGTAAACTTGAATGAAAAAAAAAACTGTGACGGCACAAACTCCACGTGCAGAAAAACTTCGAAAATGACAGTGACGAGGTTTCCAAATGCAGAAAAACCTCAAAATTACAGTAACGACGTCTACTAATGCAGAAAAGCTTCAGAAACGATTTTGGCGCCAAATTTGAAATCAGTTTACAGTGTGTTCAGAATGACTTTACTTTAGAAATGGAGGTTTTTAATGGGCCATTTCGGCATTTCACTAAAGAGGCCAAGACTCTCAAAAACATGAAAAATTAGTATACGGTTTTCTGTGCGTACGATGCCTCTGAATCATTTTGATTACTTACTCTGAGAGTTTTGGTCGAGATATAGCCGCGAAATAGCCCAGCAAGCTCCGCAGCGGCTCCTGGTGGGCTATTTCGCGGCTAACTCTCGGTTATTTCTCGGCTATTTCGCGGCCAATGCTCGTCCGCGACCACGTTGTCCGCAAAATAGCCGAGAATTAGCACACCACGAGCCGCTGCGGAGCCTGGTAGGCTTCCTCCGCTATTTCTCAGGTATTTCCCGGCAAATGGTGCTCTTCACGCAGCCACCAATCTGGAAATGAGGCGGCGAACTTCTGTTGCCGGTCTTACTTTCATTCACAGTTACAGACAACGATACAGTCAATCATTCCTGTTGTCATGTGTTCCGTAAGAAGACGTCCAAAGACATTATTGAGGTCTCTTTGCGTCGGTTTCCCAAACTCACGAATAAAGCCAATCATTAGAAGACATTTTTGGTTGAACCGCAACACAGGGCTTATATCCATCAAGGCTAAGGCTGAACGAAAATCTTTTCCATAATTTTCGGAAACGGAAGAAAAATGGTCAAAACGCAGGAAACGGAAATCGGAAACGGAAAAGACCAAAAAGATTGTGGATTTTCTCATTCCAACGTTCCGTCGGTGCTCATTGCTTGCAGATCTCATTCGATAGTCCAAGGTTTTAATCAGATGTAAACAAATGTGAACATGATAAAATGTAGGAAGTAAGGTGCAAAACCAGTTGGGGGGGGGGTAGTCTGTGAGAACTTTCCATGAGAGTTTCCATGAAAACATTGACTTATAACGCTATCAGAAATCTGATATCAGCAGAAATTTTCATTTTCATGCATGAATCATTTCATTCTTTCGAGTGGCCCCCCTTAACAAGTTTTGCACCGAAAGTTATCGTAGGGAACAAATCATTCCGTAGACTCTGTTTCTGTTCAAGTAAACTCCTGTTTTCCATTATCACAGCGCGGAGCGGTGGCTTTTTCGTCGAAACCTTCTTATCACTAGTTATACTTCACCGAGGCTCACCGCTCCGCTACTGGTGATATTCAAAATCGACAGGTCACTACGGATGTACCAGAGTTTACTTTGTCTGGAAACTGAATGTGAAGCCATCAATATTGACAATGGCTTGGATCTTCACTATATGCATGCCGAATTCGACAGAGATTCATGTTCCACTGAGAAGAAGCATTCTAGTAGTCAGAGGAGAGAATAAGAGAAATATGAGGCGTGTAAACTATAAAATACGCCGTTATCCTGCTATCCTCCGAGTCCCATTGTGAATAGATCCATGATGCTTTAAAACCCCATAGAATTGTGTATCGAAGAGTTATTTCGGCTGACTCAATACGTCGCAGCGTAGTGGTTATAAAGCACCGTTCTGCAATGGTTGATTTTCGCCCGGTATGCCTACAAGAGTACGCCCATGTAAGGGGATGCAGTAAAAATGGATGATCAAGAAACTCGATTTCATCCGTAGTATTCCGGAGTAGGGCACGGCTCAGCAGCATTAGGAAGTTCGCCATCGTATAGACCGCACATAAGGTGCGTCCGAATGATAATTGCGGCCCATGCGGCCGGCGTGTTTGGCAGGCGGCCGTCGCGTTCGCCGCTTTCGGACGAGCATGCGAAAAGTCCTCACCGCAATCGACTACGAACAAGGCCGGCGCGCGGATCAATCAATGGGAGAGGGGACGGCCGTCGTTGAAATCCAACACTCGTCCGAGGGCGACACATGCGATGGCCGCCTGCCAAGCACGCCGGCCGCATGAGCCGCCATTCTCATTCGGGCACACTTTAAATTAACCAAGCTCAACTAAGCTAAACTGAACTGGATACAAGCAGGCCACATATTTGGCGGCTATTTCACGGCTATTTCGCCGCAAGAACTATTTGGCGGCTATTTCGCGGCCAGCATTATTTAGCGGCTATTCAGCGGCTATTTTGCGGTTTTAGCGCGGCCGGCGTTATTTGGCGGCTATTTCCCGGCTATTACGCGGCCAGCAGGCATTTCGCGGCTATTTCGCAGCCATTCCTCGGCCAAAACTCTCAGAGTAACGGACAGTTTGCTATGAACAAGGTGGAGTGAGAGCCCAACGCCTGGTGTATATCACGAGCAATTTTTCAAATTTGACATTGTCTCAGATCTACCTGGGGACGAAGTTGTCGTTTGAGCGTTTTTTATCATCATTGAAAATTATCCTGTTTTTGCTCGGACTCTATCACAGAATTTCATTTTCTGACATTCCAACCTAATTAAAACATATTCCAACCAACAGAAACCCACAGACAGGGTTCACGGGAACTTTCAAATGGAGATTACTTGCTAAAACAGCTACATGACTTTCGCGTAGAGCTGAATATGCGAAACCTTGGGAGACGCGCCTCAGAAGTACACTAAATGCCGTAATCTCACCCCGCCTTAGTATAGAGAGCGAATATAAACATTTTAAAATATTAAGATCTAGACTGCACACTATTTTCAAATGTGGATTTGAAAATTTACTCGTTTTTACGAGATACGACAGTGATCATGAGATACGGGAAAATTGCGCTTTCGAATGCTATATGATACTTTGCTAGACAGTGCTGAAAATTACTTATTTAAAAAAGCGCGGAAACTTATTCCTCAGCTTCAGGCCTACTTGAAAGTTCAATCGCAGCGCTGCGCTATGAGATGTTTTCTGTGGGCATCGATCGGTAACGCGCCGCTTGTCGATTCGCATATGAATCATGAAATCGCGCCGCGCCGCGGTGGAGCTCTAGAAACCCTTCGAGGGGCCGATTAGAGTCCCACCGTTGGAAGGCGCGGCAGCGTGCAATAGAGGAGTATCGATAATGTGGCGCAGCACGATCGATTCTCCTTCATTGCATGCTGCCGCGCCTTCCAGCGGCGGGACTCTAATGAGCTCCTAAGGGGCCGAATAGAGTATCGCCGCGCAACGGCGCGGCAGCATTGTGTGCAGCCGTATCGATCACGCGGCGCCGCGAGGCGGCGCGGCGGGTCTATTAGACGTCGTTTATACTTTCGTCGCCAAGCGGCGCGGCGAAGTGCAATCCTACGATATCGATCGTGCCGCGCCGCGTCGTCAATATCACAGAAATGAACTGTGCCGCGCCGCTCGGCGGCAAGAGTATAAACGACCCCTTAGACGTGATCAGGGCAGCATCTGGCAGCGGCCGCCGCTGGCGGCTGCCGCGTGGCCAGGCGGCGCCGCATTGCAACCCCGAGCAGTGCGGCGACAGCAGACGGTCAAGCCTGCTTTCCATGATCAATTGGTCTCGCATATATATTAATGAGGTGACTCTCTCTTTTACTGAGCAAGTACATCAAGGTCACTTCAATTCGTAAGGTTTTGGGCTGGTGAAACGTGATTTTCCGAAGAGTTTTAGGATTTCAACACCAATTCAGGTGCTCATTTTTTTCTCACCTTTGAATTCGAAAACTCCCACGTAACTTTTGAACCACGATTTTCTATATTTCCATTTGAGAAGCTTATTCTCAGCTGAAAGCAGGTCTTCCATGAATAACTAATTTTCAAAAAGGTAGAGTTGCTACCATAAGTAATAGTGAGTGCAAGACATGAACATTAGACGCTAGGTTTCATATGAATTAATGATACGCTTACCATGTTTTTAGAATACGCCGAAGAAATAAATAGTTCGCATGAACACTTATGCGAAAAACTCGGGCTAATAGGTTTTTTGAATAAACCCTTTTTATTACAAATTCACCGAATGAATAAACCTATTTGAATGAGACATTTTCAAATTCCCGATTGAACGAGTTTCGTCGAATAACGCTTTTTTTAAATGTTAAATAAGTTATTAAAAAATACTAATTGAATGACGGCTCTCCGTTTTTTTTAATTGATGAAATTTTTGAAAAACCTATCCTCTATTCGATTCGAATAATCGCAAGATTTGTCCGCATATTCAGATAAAAACTAGAATCCTCGAATTATTCCTGAATGATTAACGAATATTCTCCAATTTCTTATCAGTGACAGAAAGTATTCAAATGCTGTGACCCAAACTTGTCCGAATATTCCGAAAACTGAATATTTAAGTTTGTCAAAAAAGCGAATAATCAGAAAACAATTAGTAGTAGTTGTTTTGTTTAACTGGACCACGAGGTTGGTAGATGCTTTATCGGATTACGCACGTTTCGGCGGGATCGCCGTCTTCAGAGCCTGAAAGGAACAAATCAGAAATGTGCTTATTCGGCCAAATGTCGACTAAACCTTACTTAAATTCGAAAGAAGTTCTTTCAAAACGTGGTCAATAACAGAGAAACTAGGAAGTTACCGCACCTTGCCAGGAAACTCGCTAGAGGACCAGCAGCACAGAACGGTTGGAGGATGGCGGAGCACAGATCGAAACCGCTACCTCTCGACGTTAGAGTGCGAGTCTGAGGTAGGGCTTGAGCTCTCCAGCTATATATAGGCACTCCCCCTTCCGATTGATTTTTGAGTCGCTCGCCTGGATATAGAATGCCTCCAGGGTTTTACTGGCAGGGTATCGGTTTCCCGCGCAATTATCTCGACCTCGACATGGTAATTATCGCCGTTGTGGGCGTTAACACGGTGACACCCTAGAACTGTTGATACCCGCAGCTTATCCTTGCCGTCTAAGTGCTCTTTGATTCTAACCCAGAGCGGCCGCGAAGTCTCACCAATATATTGCTCGCCGCACAGCTGGCTCAAGATCCTGTAGACCACACCGCATGCAGTGCAATCTCCCTCTCTACCAGTTGGGTAGACCACACTGTAGACCACACCGCATGCAGTGCAATCTCCCTCTCTACCAGTTGGGTAGACCACGCTGTAGACCACACCGCATGCAGTGCAATCTCCCTCTCTACCAGTTGGGTAGACCACACAATTGGGAGTTGTGCAAATGCGGTCATATAGACGGTTTCGGATGGAGCGGTTTTTAAGGTTATTTGGAGGGATGTCAGCAATGGCGACAGAGCTTTCCAGACGAGCTTTGCGTAGGCATTTTCGCAGAGATTTGCTCACTTCATCCAAAATGAAGGGCATTTTTATGGGAATTTTGCCATCAACTGCTGAATCCTGCTCTCCGCGGCGTGCGGCTGAGCCTCTGGATCTGCGCAGGACCATACTGGGACGATATCCGTTTAGAGCAGCAATTTCTTGCGCCATTTGAACAGATACTTCTTGCTCGTTTTCTCCGGTACAGACACATTTCGCCGTTCGATACATATTTCTAACAACCGCCCTTTTTGTTCGTGAGGGGTGTACTGATTGGTAATGTACAATTATGTTTTTGTTACTTGGTTTACGATACCATTTTGTAGCGAAAATGACCCCCGAAGATTTCATTTGGACATTTAGGAAAGGAAGCCAGCCTACCACTGTTTTTGCCGGGTAAATTTCACATTTTCCGACTGATTGTTGATAAGTTCAAAACACTGGTCCATTACCTCCTGGGTGGGGCAGACGACAAAGCAGTCGTCTATGTACCTACAGTATAGCATTGGGAGCCGTGCCAGCACCGGAGATTCGATTTTACCCATAAATGCTATGGCAAGCGTGGGAGCTAGGCGCTGTCCCATGGCCACCCCTCTGACCTGACTAAAGTATTGTCCTGACCATCTGAAAATGTTGCATTTGAGGCACTCATGGAGAAGTGTCATAAGCTGCGCAATCGTTAACCCGAACATGTTAATGGAGCCTTGGTGTTGAGCAAGAAGCTCGAAAACGACCTCCATAGCATGGTCGTTGCTGACATTGGTGTAGAGGGCGGTGGCGTCAAAAGACTCCATTATACACGGGTTTGCGGGTTGAATGCTGCGGAGATGGTCAAGGAATGCGCGGGTGTTTGGGAGGTGGGCCGGAATGTGGTCTAGTAGTTGTTTTAAAATGTTGTTAATGAACCAGGCAATACGATCAGTGGGACCACCCACGCAGCTGATGATAGGCCTGACTTTTATGGAAATGGGGCTGATGGTAGCCAGATCCTCCTTCGCTGAGAACTTGTGAGTCTTTACGAGAAGGTTCAAAACAGGGCAAGTTGTGGAGTCAATTTTAAGGCGAGGGATGAGAGACGGGCTCAAATCTGTTGATTTTCCAACTTTAATCCACTCCCTGTTTAGTCTACGATACTGTGCTCGAAATTCTCTGGCAGTGGAGGGACGGTAAAGAGAGATATCCTGTGGGTGTTGCTCCGTTATAGCCTTGTCCAGCTGGTTAGGGATCATGACGAATTCCCCTCCTTTTTCGCTGACGGAAAGGCGTATAGCCTTAGACTCCACCAACTCCCGAATTTCTTTGAGACCACAGACCTGAGCATGAGAAAGATTCGACGAGATCTTCTGCTTGCGAGCGCGGTAAAAACTTTTAAAAACTCGTCGTCGAAAATGCGAAAAGTGATATCAGAGTCGAGGTTGGGTCCTGTTGTTAGAAAAAAGTGTTGGGGAAAGGAATCCGGAGTAAAGCTCTGACTGGCGCAGATATTGTCGCATTGCCTATGTTGGCTCTATAGTGTAGCCGGTCTTGGAGCCCGTGAAGGCTACAGATTACCTTGTGCATGGTGACGGTAGAAATAGGTTGAGATGGCTAGAAACTGGTACCCATTTCCAGAATTGAACGAACGTTCTCGGAAAGGTGGAAATCGCCTAATACCGTAACTCGAGACTGAGTCGAAATAGACTCCGTTCCTGCAACGTTTATTGTGTGACCATCAGGGTTCCGTGAAGACACGGCACTCAAAGTCTCCTTCTCTTGGCCACGCGATGCATTCAAAAGTCTCTCGAATTTAGCTTGTAAAGTTTGTTTTACATTAGACCGAATAGAGTCACAGATCGTTTTTGATCCGTCCACTATTCTCTGCCAGACACGCCCATCCAAATATTAAAACAATGTGATTCCTTACATACACACATATTTAACATCGAAAACAAATGATCTCTTCTTTGCCGAAGTGTAATGTGTAGTAGTCGCGATTCGATTCGGCGTATCTGGCGATCGTTGTTTCCACTGCCGCATAGACTTCGTAGGCGTTTTCGGGTGATGAAGTCCGGCACGATACGATTCTGCAGGCAGCGGCGAAGAAAGTGGACGGATTGTCTAGCTGAGACGATCTTCTGCCTTAGTGACAATACTTCCCTCACGAATCGATGAAAATCAGTTGAAACGTTTCGCATAAGTCTCCAGGTACGACTCTCCATGAACCTCGGCATTGTAAAAAAGTTTTATTTCCCTGAATAAACCGAATAACCGAGAAAACTAAAAGTCCAAAATCCCGAATACAAATAGAATCTTTCAAAAATTCGAAATAGTGGCTCTCAAATATATCGAATATTCCATTAGTTGGACTATTTTCTCGAATAAATTTTCGATTCGCCCACAAGTCCAGTGACTACTTAAGGTGAAATATTACAATTATAATTCTATAAAAATGAAAACAAGATAGTGGAAGCCGAGGTTCATGGAGAGTCGTACCTGGAAAACAATTAAATTGAAATCTCGAATGAATCGAATATCCGAAACACCTATCAATGCAGAATTCGAAAAGAATCGATAACTGGATAAAAAAATGTTTTACTTTCCTGAATAAACCGAATACCCGAGAGAACTAAAAGTAAAAATCCCGAATACAAATGGAATCTTTCAAAAATTAGAAATTGTGGCTTTCAAATATATCGAATATTCCATTAGTTCGACTATTTTTTCGAATAAATTTTCGATTCGCCCACAAGTCTAGTCACTACTTAAGGTGAAATATTACAATTATAATTCTATAAAAATGAATACAAGATTGTGGAAGAGGTGTACATCGATCACGAAATCCATTTTCAGGGGAGAATCCTCAGGTTTTGAAATAGTTCTGTTGGCCAACTGGTCTATCTTAAAGTCATATATATTCTTTTCTTATGCGAGACACTGAACATGACTCAAGGCGCTGTGAAATTGTCTAGCTCCAACTTGGCAAATCTGAATATTACAACCAGTCAATTAGATATTTAGATGTGAGGTGCATAGCCCTGTGCGGTAGTACGCAAAAGCGCGTCGCCGCTCCAGTTTGCCGCGGCCCGATCATAGCAATTGGAGATCGGTGGCGTCGGGAAATCTTGGGCGGCGCGGCACGCCGCGCCGCTCCTACCTCCGCCGCTCCTTTCAGCGGCGGGACTCTATTCGACCCCTTATAGATTCTAGCTAAAGATCAACGCGCGTCTCGAATCTATTGGGTTGAAAAACTTGTCGGTGGGCGTGCTTGCTCTTTTCTGGGACATGATTGATTTTTTCCTCGTTTTTCTTTTCTCACTTTTTTGAACGAATTGAGAATTTGCGCTTGCCAGGGTTACCATACATGTACATCGGCCAGACTATAGCACAAAAAACTACCACTCAGATTGGATCCTGGCTTGAACGAGGCGAAGCCATAGGGAAAGATAAGAAACCACATATTAGATGTCATTGCAACTGTGAAAAAATTACTGTAAAGATTACAGTACATTGCTTCGGCCAGCACTGAAAGATGTTCATGTGGAAATTTCAGATTGTCAGCACATAATACAACATAGGAGAATAATTTCATGAGAATCCTGACTAGGAAAACATGAACTCAGCAGTTACGTGGGGGCGGGTGGAGAGGAAAGCAATGAGAATCTTCGCGCGAAATCGATTGAGCGAGCGGGCGAAAATTCGAAAATGCCACCCTTAAGATGCCGTTATATGTTTGATGCCTGACGGTACCATGTTTGCTCGCTCCCCGACTGCCCCGGATATCGCTCTTCTAAAAAACTCGCGGCGGAAGCATGTTTGCAAGCTGTGCGAGACGAGATAACATGTCGTAAACATGTTAAGCTCATTTTATGTTGCTCACATGATGTTCCGAAAGTTCTGAGTATTTGCCCTATCATGATGTACGGATCGGAGACGTGGGCAGCACCGAAGACGCAGATGGAAAGATTTGATTGCACGGAGAGGAAGCTTTTTCGGCGTTTGCTTAGATATTTCTGGCCACGTGTATGCCATAACGAAGATCTTTACAAGGAAAACGACGCTGTACATCAACGCTTGACACGAGGGAGTTGCCAGCATCTCCCAACGCCATCTCAAGCAGCAATGGAAAGTCGACATCGACTGCTCGGGCATATACTAAGAAGAACGCCGGATCGTCTTGTACAACACGCTTTAGGAATGCTTCCAAATCCTGTCTGGAAACGGCCACTTGGGAGTAGGCGAAAGTTCTGGACGGATGTGGTTGAAGAGAATTTGAAGTCACTCGGCATCGAAAGACAGTTCAGGCGCGATGTTTCGTTTCGCAGGAAATGGAATAGTGACAGCTGGATGGAATGTGTTCAAATTGTGGCTGAAGACCGTGAAAATTGGACACGGCTGACTACTAGGACGGCACACCTCGGTGAAGATGCGGAATGACCGCGTCAGGCGAAAGTAAACCGATTAAGTCAAGTAAGTCACTTCGTTGTCCTGGATTGATCCTGTGGATGGATAATACTGTGCCTCCCAACGACGATAGAATAATTGCAGATTTTTTCCCATATTTTTATTAACACGCATATATGAAGATTGAAGTTTGTCTGTGAACATGCTGCAAATGCAATAAAGTACAATACCCGCACTAAGTTTTGTAAAAACGGGGAGTATTTGCCAAACTTGGCAAAAAAAGCGTCCGATGCCCATAACATTTTTGAACGAAGACTTTTTCAGATTCCGAAAACGCGATCGTATTCACAACTCAAAATCCTATCAAAAAATGTATTTCGTGAACCTAAGTTACCTAAAATCGCCTTGTCTTTGAGTGATTTTTTGCCGCCGATTTTCAAAAACGTCGCGGGCGGCAAAGTGCAGCGAAACTTTGAGTAGTAATTGTACAAGTTATAGAAGAGCAATCTCCTCGTTTGCTTCATGCATTGGATGCATTTATGACATTCTTCAGTTTCGTGCAGGTAGATTTTTCCAACTCTTTCATTTAGCAAATTGGGGTTTATGAAGCACAAGCCAGACTTTTCAGGATGTTCCCAAACGTGTTTAGTGAAAAATTTCCGAAATTCTACCTGTGCGAATCTCAATATTGTCCCATCTGCACCTATCTCATGAATGGAACAAGAAAATTGCTCTTCTATAACTTGTACAATTACTACTCAAAGTTTCGCCGGAAATTGTCGCGCGCGACGTTTTTGAAAAACGACCGCAAAACAAATTCATTCAAAAACGAAGCGATTCTAGGGAACTTCGGTTCACAAAGTGCACTATTTGGTGGGAATTTTAACTTTGAATATGATAGTGTTTTCAGAATCCAAAAAGTCTTCGCAGAACAAGACAGACACAAAAATTTACAAGCATCGGACGCTTTTTTGCCAAGTTTGGCAAATGCTCCCCTTTTTTACAAAACATAGCGCGGGTATTGTACTACTATTTGTTCAATTTTGGATGTTTTTAAAGGCTTGTCTTGAGTGCCTGGTATATTTTTCACCATTTTGCCTCAACTTTGTTCCAAAAATATCCGAAATTACCCGACCGGATATCCGTATCCGAATCATTGGGGAAACGCATTATCTGAATCGATCCAAAATCTGGAAAATTTAAAATCCGCATTATCTAAATCGATCCATTATCCGAAGTATTATCTTCGGATAACAAGTTTACTGTGTACTGTATAGATCAGCCTCACCTTTAACATGAGGAACAGAAGTTCGAAAATTTTACAAATTTATATTTGTGTACATTTCATTTTGGAGCGAAATTTTGTTACGTTGAAGAGATTCAGAAGACGTTACCCGATATGTCCATTGGGTGTGGAGCAGAAAGCCAAAGGGCAAGCCAACATCAAACGATATACGAAAACTCCAGACTGTCAATGCATAAATAGTGTGCGTCGGACGAATTGACATCAGCAAATATTCAACTGTCAGCTTCAATATTTATTTTTGGTGGGCGATCGCTCGTGCACTGATGGCGTTTTTTCTGCAACATCTCGAAAGGAAATTTTTTCAATAATGAAAAACAGATTAGCAATTCACTAAGAAATTTTTAAACATTAGTTCAGCTTGATAAACATTCAATACAATTCTTTAAAACTATCACTACCATAGGAGTGGTGCGGTTTTGAGAATGATTTCTTCATTTTCATAGTTGCTGTTTTCGAAAAACAACCGCTTCGCATGTACGATAGTGACACTACAACTGCGAGTAGCTCGGAAATGAAGGGTACACGTATGAATAAACAATACACGGGAAGCAAATATTGTGAGTGAGAGAGTAGTGAGTAAGTTGGAATGACTGAATGATTGATTATTTCATATAAATTGTTGGGCATCTACCTTCAGACAATTCATATCTATCACTATCTACCCCGAAGGTCTTCTGTGAAGAGGATACCTAAGAGTTTAGTTTACTTGATTTACTGAATATCGTTTAATATTATCCATTGTTATAAAATAAATAAAAGAAGTATTTTTAGTTATGTTCGCTATTGCTACCGTTATTATTATTATTATTACGATATATATATATATATATATATATACATATATATATACACATATATATACATATATATATACACATACATATATACATATATATATATAAGGTGAAGAAGAGGAAGAAGAAGAAGAAGAAGAAGAAGAAGAAGAAGAAGAAGAAAGAAGAAAGAAGAAGAAGAAGAAGAAGAAGAAGAAGAAGAAAGAAGAAGAAGAAGAAGAAAGAAGAAGAAGAAGAAGAAGAAGAAAGAAGAAGAAGAAGAAAGAAAGAAGAAGAAGAAGAAAGAAGAAGAAGAAGAAGAAGAAGAAGAAGAAAAGGCAGGCATCTTCTGGGCACCAGTGTGATGATTCGCAGCTAGGAAGTTCTAGTACTACGCGTGAGCAAGAAGCCGAATATTTCACACTTTCGAGAGAGCACGACGTTTTATCTATAATGCCCATGCTCGATTGTTTCCATAATTGCCTAATTCGAGACCATCAATTTTTTGCGAAACATTAAAATCATACTTTTTCTACCAAAAGCCGTTTCCGATGACGGAAGTCGTTGTCACCTTCCCTTCAGAAGTTTGTTCTTGGAGTTCATTCAGTAACAAATTTCAAGGGCCAAGAGTTTGCTTGTCCAACAAGATTGCTCTGAAAATTTGCGCTTATTTGATTTAAAAAAAAACCTTGAAATTCTGTTTGCGAAATCATAACTCATCAACCAGAGTTTCAAAACGAAACTTGAAAATACAAGATTCCAAGGAATTCGTTGCTCTATAATGCTTTGATAATGCGTGCAGTAAGGTTTGACTCTGGGCGAGTAGTAAGCATAAAACCGAACTGTTTCGAAGAGGGTGCTCCGATGTTTTTTCCCGGAACTGTTTGTCGCCCCGCTTATACTCGATGATAAACTCTACTTTCAACCGTTTTCCTCTCACGTTGTTGTGAACAGTGCTTTATATATGTCCCTTTTATTTGCATTTCTCTTGAATAAAAACTGCAGAAACTATTTGAGAGTTTCTGATATTCTGTTCTTTACCATAGGAAGGTCTTAGAGATTCTCTTCACCATCTCCTTGGTCTGAAGGTGTAATAAATGGTGTCTGATTCTTGACTTTAGTGGTTACGTTAAAGGCGATTCGGACGAAAATTTAATCAGATAGAGTGATTTTCGGATATAACTGTAGAATGTGTCTAAATGCAGCAATATGCCAACGACCAACTCTGAGTTTGTGATTAAAATGTGACTTTACCCGTTTCCATTTCCACCTCCCATTATTGCCACCAACGAGCCCACATCCTATTTTCCCCTCAACTGTTGTTTCAGCTTTCATTCTATAGACGCGAAATTTACGTATGACATCAGTGGATGCGGACTGGCCTTGTTCTCCTTCACCGAGGCGTGAGCGTCTGATGAGAAGCTCTTCATCTTGAAGCTTCCGACAATTTTCCGAGTCACTGGACTCCCATTAGTGAATTTGGGAGTAGCATGACCTCCAATGATTTGTGGTAGTTCCGAATTTTAGAAGGAGTAATGCATGTGACAGTTCTTTCAAAACGGCTGAGATTAAAGAAGTGATAGAGTTTTCGCCAATTTATTGTGGCATCCGGATAGAAATGCGGCTATAGTCGTCCCTCTGACTAAAAAATAGCGCGACTTGACCTTGCAGTAGTTCGTGGCGAATATCAATCACTTATTATGTGCGTTTCTGCTCTCATTTTCATTTGTCCATAGTAAGTTGTCGTTGCGCATACACTAACCAACCGTGAAAGCCCAGAACGAACCACATATTCGTGTTCAGCTCCCCGAATTTCCTTCTAGACGAAGTTTGGGAGGAGAAAAATCCAACCTCATGACCCCCAAAAAAACTGTTCAGCTACCCACAATCCCCCACGAAGCTCAAAAGGTCGAGCGATTTTTGAACGAACTCCGTCTAGGGGAGTTATTTGGGACGCAGAATACCTCTTGTGAGGTTCTCTTATGATTTTTTTCGGATCACCAAGGTTAGCAATGGAAGACTCGGGAATTCCACTCGTGCTCAAGGCTTCCAAATAACCCTATTTCCTGAAACTGACAAGAAGTTTTTCATCTTTTTGATGATCTTTGGGATGACGTCGTTGCTAACCCCCCTTTCATACCTCGAAAACGGCAAAAAATGGCAGAAATCCGCGAAAAAATTGCTGAAATCCGCGATTTTCGTCGCTGGTATTACGGATTTCCTTAGAAGCAGGCTAATCGTTCGAGGGTCATCTGACATCATGTAGAGACGCGAAGGGATCTTTGTAGTATTGAAGGGGACGAATTTCGTTCACTTTCTGAGGGAGGTGTGCACTCAGTAATTGCGTCTTCTCCTGTTTGGGAAGGCGTATGCTCCGTACTATGCGACAAGACTTCAGATGTAGATTTCTGAAAATTTAGCTTCCTGACAAAAGTAACGATTTGGTAATGTCAAAAAAAAGTTTCAAACATGTCTTGGAATATCTTAAGAAATGATTTGGCGTAAAATAGCTTGGAGTAGTAAAAATGCTAGGAAATGAAGTGAAATAACTACAAACACGATTTCGCCGTTAATAATAAACTAAATAGCAATAAGTGAAAGCAGAGAGATCAGATTCTACAAGCTTCTCCGTTGAACTTATCAAAGCGAAATTAAGCGCGTTATGGAATGGAGCGTTGCGTTCACCTAGCTTGACCTATGCTGGTTCCCTTATTACAGCTTTCAAAAATGGCTTGAGGTTTCCGTTGCTTCCCGTTCGTTTTGTTTGCTTTTTTTGATTTTGCTTCGATTAGTTTAACGGAGAAGCTTGTAAAACCTGATCTCTCTTTCTTTACTTATCGCTAGTTAGTATATTGTGGACGGCCAGATCGTATTTTCAGTTATTTCACTTCACTTCCTAGCTTGTTTACTAATTCAAGCTATTTTACGCCAAATCATTTTGAGGATATTCCAAGACTGTTTGAAACCTTTTTTTTGACATTACCAAATCGTTACTTCTGCCAGGAAGCTAAATTTTCAGAAATTTCACAAATTTTTCCTGAAGGTTCCCTTTCTGACATGAATTTCGCTCGACGATTCCCAGTTTGGAAAGATGAAACATCTTACAGGCGATTTGCCCCCCCCCCCCCCCTGAGTGCAACTTCTGGAACTTGTGACACACAATCATAAAAAATACCACTCCATGCCGCATTTGGCGCAACAGGCGAAAATCGATATTATTGATCATAAATATTCGATTTTGTATGATGAGAAGAATTTCCCGAATGTAGGTATGGAGCTTCGGAAAGGATGGCTCTCGTAAACAAAATTGATGATAGCAAATTGATGAAGGGGGTGGGTATAAAAGGAGTGGAGAGCGGTGTGTCTTCATTCACATAGCGTCCTCCTCTAGGGGTCAGCAGTTTAGGATCTGCCTGGACTAGGAAGTAGGAAAATTAGTACCACCGGTGGTGAAGATATAACAAAATCGGAGTAAAAAACTCAGAAAGTTATAGAGCCGTGGCAAAGATGGGCCATCCTTCCCGAAGCTCCATATCTACATTCGAATTTCCCAAGCAAAATTCTTAGACCATCAGCAATCAACACTTAATGCGGCAGTTTGTGCAGCGGGCAAAAAATTAATCAATGATGTTTGATGAGTAAAATTCGCAAACCAAGAGATTCATACCATCAAGAATTACCACTCCCCGTCACATTTTGTGCAATAAGCGCGAAAATCGGTAATATTGATTATCGATCGATGACGTGTCATGACTACGAAATCTGACAAGTGTAGTACTTTCCCCCAATGACCTATGTTAATTGGCTGCAGATCCACCCACATACCCTGCTCTCCACAGCCGTAACATGCCCCAGCAATTTTCGCGCTCCACGGCTAATTTAGTATGTAAACAAACGATTTTGAAGGGAGAGGGACTTAAGGATAAAATCAGAGATCAGTGGTGTTATTAAAAACCCGTTAACGCGTTTCGCACCTCGTCTTGCTCGCCAAAAGCCCCCCCCCCACCTCGGGAGAGAGAGAGAGAGCAGACAGCCAAGATCGCGCGGCGGCATGTTACGGCTGTGGAGAGCAGGGTCGGCGAGTAATGCAGGCTCAATTGCTGCCTCTCGGATTATGATTGGACCACTGACGGTGGCCGATCCACTGTCAGTATATTGATTACAGGATTGACAGCACATCTTTATTAAATTAGCATTCAATAGATATTGTATAAGCATAAATTATTACTTCACCTAAGTATTTGAAAACAAAAAAAATAATGTAAGATCCGCTGGATTATTACCCGCGGATAATTTATTAATTCACATAAGTATTTGATGACATTTGGAATTCACATAAGTATTCGGTGACAAAAGTTCTACAGAATCACACAGCTGAATTTGTTACAAAGCGCGACATCTTCTTGCAGTACTCCAAAATATAGCTGTGCTTTTGACTAGACGTACCGAATGAATGAATGAATGAATGAATGAATGAATGAATGAATGAATGAATGAATGAATGAATGAATGAATGAATATATTGGACTTCAAAATTTTCGAATGAACGAAAGAATGAATATATTTGATTCCCTACTTTAAACGAATAAATATCCAAAATCGAATAGTTTCGAATGAATGAATTAATTTAACTACGGGCCTGCAGGATTCAGAGTTTGCGACACTACTGCTTTGAAGAGTCAGTTTTCAAACATGGCGTCGAAAGCTTTTTCACTGCTCGATATTTTCAATATTCCGCTCAGTCAGAGTTCATGAGTGGAAAACAAATGAAAAAAGAGCAGAATCGATGCGTATCGTTTCTACACTAGCATCTGTCTTATGCCACCCGCAGCGGCTCTAATGCGCTATTCATACCTACCAACGCCAGCGCGTTACGAGCGGGCGTTTCGTTAAGTCGCGTTCAGAGTTCACTCGCGGTGCGACGCGATATTATAATCAGCATAAGTATCGATCACGAGACGTCGCAACGCGTCTTCGCTGGGTGTTCACAATGAAGAGGCGCGATACAATCAAAAATGACGCACAACTCGCCTTCGCGCGACTACCATCGCGTCGCCTTGCAATGCAACGCGACGCGATGGACGTCGCGCGATGGCGAACTCGTTGCTGCTTTTCTTCAGTGTTTTTTCATTCACACGACCAAATCTAACAATGCAAGGGATAAATTAAACATATTCAGGATCAAATGCACTTGAAGAACACAAAAAAATGTTGGTAGCCCTACAAAAAATTGTCGTTGCTTGTTAACGAGAAATCGCGTACGTACGCAATCGCGCGTAGTCGCACAGCGTTCGCGTAGCGTTCACACCTGAGGCCGGATTCATCAAAGCATTTTCCATAGCGAGTTAGCGTTATCGGCGTTATCGGTGAGTCAGCAAGCCTAAAAATAATTGGTAACGATTGCGGTTAGCTGATAACGCTAACTTACCATGGAAAATGATCCCACGAATCCGGCCTCTGAATACCTGCGCGACTTTCGAAATTTCTACTCTGGGCACCTGCCATAATTTCTAAACCTATCTTAAATAATGTTTTCGATGATTATTTCATGATTTTTTTTCGATGAATATTATAATATATTTTTCGATGACGATTTTATTTATATTCCATTAATTCCATCAACTAACTCTTTTTTCGTGTTCCACGCATTCGCTTCGTTTATTTATCAATGAAAATTTCGCTCCAAGCTATTTTTTCCATTTAGATGACTCGATGATGATTATTGATTATTTTGCCGAGGTTCATCGAGAGTCAAACGTGGAGATTGATTATTCTATTTTATTTCGGCGATTATTTTAGAATTTGTTCGATGATCACTATTATATTTCATTTCTACGATTATTTTATTTATGTTCCATTAATTCCATCAAGTCATCCATTTTTCGTGTTCCACGCATTCGCATTCATTTATTTAATTAAACACCATTTGTTTCATACTAATAAAGATAGCTCCTGGTTTCGTTTTTAGCCACATCCATTTGATATTCGTTACCTTACCCTAACGCCAATCAATGAGATTACCATGCTCTATCTTTCCCTATGGCAGAGCCATTAAGAGCGTCCCATTCAGAACGATGTCAATGCCCCCACTCACCCTCCTCGAGGAGGGATACAAAGGCACACCCCATCGTCGCGTTGCGGTGATCTAGTCGCCGTGCGGAGTGGGCGAGAGATTCTGAATCGAGGGAGATAATTGCACCTTGTGGCAATCTGAGTCGAGGCGCGAACCATCACTAATTACAGTCTCACTTATTGATTTTATCCTAAAGTTGCGCACCCACCTTGAGGTACCCTTCAAAGTTAAGGTATCAAGTTCAAATTGGAACAGGACCGATCTGCATCAATTTCCGGTCACCTGTCCGAAATTGAGCTTCCTAGCTCAATTTTAAGTGTACCCACAAGATCGTGAACGCCAACTGAAATAAACGAGATTAACACCAAAATCGAGCGGTTTTTTATAATTTCCTCGAAAACCAGCAAACCATTCCATACCACTTTGGGGGCTAACCCCAACTTTCTGCGCTCTATTCAATGCAATTTAGAGCTAATTCCTAGGTTAACTCCGAACCTAGATTTCGAAAAAGAGGTTGCGCGCGAGGCCAGTTCAAAACCAAATCTGGTGCGCGCTCCGCGCACACCACAATTTCTGGCCACCGTAAGGACTGGATAGTGTTGCAAGAAGTGAGCAGGACTTCAGTGAGAGTGTGTAGCACTTCATAGACAGTGAGCAGGACATCAGTGGAAGTAAGCAGGCCGTCATAGAAAATGAGCAGAACTTCACTGGGAGTGTGCGGGACTTCAGGGAAGTGAGCAGGACGTCAGGGGAAGTGTGCTTGGGAGTGTGCAGGACTTCAGTGTGAGTCTGCAGGACGTCATAGAAAGTTTTCAGGATTACAGTGGAAGTGTTCGGGGCTTTAGTGGGAGAGTGCAGGACTTCAGTGGGAATGTGGAGGACGTCATAGAAAGTATACAGGACTTCATTGGGAGTGTGCAGGACTTCATTGGGAGTGTGCAGGACTTCCGTGGGAGTGTGCAGGACTTCAATGGGAGTGATCAGGACGTTATAGAAAGTAAGCACGACTTCATTGGGAGTGTGCAGCACTTCATTGGGAGTGTGCAGGACTTCCGTGGGAGTGTGCAGGACTTCAGTGGCAGTGTGCATGACTTTAGTGGGTGTGCGCGGAACGTCATAGACAGTGTGCAGGACGTCATAGACATTGTGCAGGATATTAGTGAATTTGTTCAGGACTTCAGTGGGAGTGTTCAGGACGTCATAGAAAGTAAGCACGACTTCATTGGGAGTGTGCAGGAGTTCAGTGGGAGTGTGCAGGACTTCAGTGGGAGTGTGCATGACTTTAGTGGGTGTGCGCAGGACGTCATAGACAGTGTGCAGGACGTCATAAAAAGTATACAGGACTTCAATGGGAGTGTGCGGGATGTCATAGACAGTGTGCAGGATTTAAGTGAATTTGTTCAGGACTTCAGTGGGAGTGTGCAGGATTTTAGTGGAAGTGTTCAGGACGTCACAGAAAGCAAGCACGACTTCATTGGAAGTGTGCAGGAGTTCAGTGGGAGTGTGCAGGAGGGAGTGATCAGGACGTCATAGAAAGTAAGCACGACTTCAGTGGGAGTGTGCAGAACTTTAGTGGGAAAGTTCAGGACGTCACCGAAAGTGTGCAGGACTTTATTGGGAGTGTGCAGGACTTCAGTGGAAGTGTGAAGGACTTCAGTGGGAGTGTGCATGACTTTAGTGGGTGTGCGCAGGACGTCATAGACAGTGTGCAGGACGTCATAGAAAGTATACAGGACTTCAATGGGAGTATGCGGGATGTCACAGACAGTGTGCAGGATTTTAGTGAATTTGTTCAGGACTTCAGTCGGAGTGTGCAGGATTATAGTGGAAGTGTTCAGGACGTCATAGAAAGCAAGCACGACTTCATTGGGGTGTGCAGGACTTCAGTGAGAGTGTGCAGGAGGGAGTGATCAGGACGTCATAGAAAGTAAGCACGACTTCAGTGGGAGTGTGCAGAACTTCAGTGGGAAAGTTCAGGACGTCACCGAAAGTGTGCAGGAATTTATTGGGAGTGGGCAGGACTTCAGTGGGAGTGATCAGGACGTCATAGAAAGTAAGCACGACTTCAGTGAAAGTGTGCAGAACTTCAGTGGGAAAGTTCAGGACGTCATAGAAAGTGAGCAGGACTTCATTGGGAGTGTGCAGGAGTTTAGTGGGAGTGTGCAGGACTTCAGGGGGAGTGTGCATGACTTTAGTGGGTGTGCGCAGGACGTCATAGACAGTGTGCAGGACGTCATAGACAGTGTGCAGGATTTTAGTGAATTTGATCAGGACTTCAGTGGGAGTGTGCAGGACTTCAGTGATAGTGTGCAGGGCTTCAGTGGGAGTGTTCAGGACGTCACAGAAAGTAAGCGCGACTTCATTGGGAGTGTGCAGGAGTTCAGTGGGAGTGTGCAGGACTTCAGTGGGAGTGTGCATGACTTTAGTGGGTGTGCGTAGGACGTCATAGAAAGTATACAGGACTTCAATGGGAGTGTGCGGGATGTCATAGACAGTGTGCAGGATTTTAGTGAATTTGTTCAGGACTTCAGTGGGAGTGTGCAGGATTATAGTGGAAGTGTTCAGGACGTCATAGAAAGCAAGCACGACTTCATTGGGAGTGTGCAGAACTTTAGTGGGAAAGTTCATGACGTCACAGAAAGTGTGCAGGAGTCCAGTGGGAGTGTGCAGGACTTTAGTGGGAGTGTGCATGACTTTAGTGGGTGTGCGCAGGACGTCATAGACAGTGTGCAGGACGTCATAGAAATTGACAGGACTTCAATGGGAGTGTGCGGGATGTCATAGACAGTGTGCAGGATTTTAGTGAATTTGTTCAGGGATTCAGTGGGAGTGTGCAGGATTTTAGTGGAAGTGTTCAGGACGTCATAGAAAGCAAGCACGACCTCATTGGGAGTGTGCAGAACTTTAGGGGGAAAGTTCAGGACGTCACCGAAAGTGTGCAGGACTTTATTGGGAGTGTGCAGGACTTCAGTGGGAGTGTGAAGGACTTCAGTGGGAGTGTGCATGACTTTAGTGGGTGTGCGCAGAACGTCATAGACAGTGTGCAGGACGTCATAGACAGTGTGCAGGATTTTAGTGAATTTGTTCAGAACTTCAGTGGGAGTGTGCAGGACTTCAGTGATAGTGTGCAGGACTTTAGTGGGAGTGCTCAGGACGTCATATAAAGTAAGCACGACTTCATTGGGAGTGTGCAGGAGTTCAGTGGGAGTGTGCAGGACTTCAGTGGGAGTGTGCATGACTTTAGTGGGTGTGCGCAGGACGTCATAGACAGTGTGCAGGACGTCATAGAAAGTATACAGGACTTCAATGGGAGTGTGCGGGATGTCATAGACAGTGTGCAGGATTTTAGTGAATTTGTTCAGGACTTCAGTGGGAGTGTGCATAACTTCAGTGGGAAAGTTCAGGACGTCACCGAAAGTGTGCAGGACTTTATTGGGAGTGTGAAGGACTTTAGTGGGTGTGCGCAGAACGTCATAGACACTGTGCAGGATTTTAGTGAACTTCAGTGGGAGTGTGCAGGACTTCAGTGATAGTGTGCAGGACTTCAGTGGGAGTGTTCAGGACGTCATAGAAAGTAAGCACGACTTCATTGGGAGTATGCAGAACTTCAGTGGGAAAGTTCAGGACGTCACCGAAAGTGTGCAGGACTTTATTGGGAGTGTGCACGACTTCATTGGAAGTGTGCAGGACTTCAGTGGAAGTGTGCAGGACTTCAGTGGGAGTGTGCAGGATTTCAGTGGGAGTGATCAGGACGTCATAGAAAGTAAGCACGACTTCAGTGGGAGTGTGCAGAACTTTAGTGGGAAAGTTCATGACGTCACAGAAAGTGTGCAGGACTTCAGTGGGAGTGTGCAGGACTTTAGTGGGTGTGCGTAGGACGTCATAGAAAGTATACAGGACTTCAATGGGAGTGTGCGGGATGTCATAGACAGTGTGCAGGATTTTAGTGAATTTGTTTAGGACTTCAGTGGGAGTGTGCAGGATTATAGTGGAAGTGTTCAGGACGTCATAGAAAGCAAGCACGACTTCATTGGGAGTGTGCAGAACTTTAGGGGGAAAGTTCAGGACGTCACCGAAAGTGTGCAGGAGTTCAGCGGGAGTGTGCAGGACTTCAGTGGGAGTGTGCATGACTTTAGTGGGTGTGCGTAGGACGTCATAGAAAGTATACAGGACTTCAATGGGAGTGTGCGGGATGTCATAGACAGTGTGCAGGATTTTAGTGAATTTGTTTAGGACTTCAGTGGGAGTGTGCAGGATTATAGTGAAAGTGTTCAGGACGTCATAGAAAGCAAGCACGACTTCATTGGGAGTGTGCAGAACTTTAGGGGGAAAGTTCAGGACGTCACCGAAAGTGTGCAGGACTTTATTGGGAGTGTGCACGACTTCGTTGGAAGTGTGCAGGACTTCAGTGGAAGTGTGCAGGACTTCAGTGGGAGTGTGCAGGATTTCAGTGGGAGTGATCAGGACGTCATAGAAAGTAAGCACGACTTCAGTGGGAGTGTGCAGAACTTTAGTGGGAAAGTTCATGACGTCACAGAAAGTGTGCAGGACTTCAGTGGGAGTGTGCAGGACTTTAGTGGGTGTGCGTAGGACGTCATAGAAAGTATACAGGACTTCAGTGGGAGTGTGCGGGATGTCATAGACAGTGTGCAGGATTTTAGTGAATTTGTTTAGGACTTCAGTGGGAGTGTGCAGGATTATAGTGGAAGTGTTCAGGACGTCATAGAAAGCAAGCACGACTTCATTGGGAGTGTGCAGAACTTTAGGGGGAAAGTTCAGGACGTCACCGAAAGTGTGCAGGAGTTCAGCGAGAGTGTGCATGACTTTAGTGGGTGTGCGTAGGACGTCATAGAAAGTATACAGGACTTCAATGGGAGTGTGCGGGATGTCATAGACAGTGTGCAGGATTTTAGTGAATTTGTTTAGGACTTCATTGGGAGTGTGCAGGATTATAGTGGAAGTGTTCAGGACGTCATAGAAAGCAAGCACGACTTCATTGGGAGTGTGCAGAACTTTAGGGGGAAAGTTCAGGACGTCACCGAAAGTGTGCAGGACTTTATTGGGAGTGTGCACGACTTCATTGGAAGTGTGCAGGACTTCAGTGGAAGTGTGCAGGACTTCAGTGGGAGTGTGCAGGATTTCAGTGGGAGTGATCAGGACGTCATAGAAAGTAAGCACGACTTCAGTGGGAGTGTGCAGAACTTTAGTGGGAAAGTTCATGACGTCACAGAAAGTGTGCAGGACTTCAGTGGGAGTGTGCAGGACTTTAGTGGGTGTGCGTAGGACGTCATAGAAAGTATACAGGGCTTCAATGGGAGTGTGCGGGATGTCATAGACAGTGTGCAGGATTTTAGTGCATTTGTTCAGGACTTCAGTGGGAGTGTGCAGGACTTCAGTGGGAGTGTGCAGGATTATAGTGGAAGTGTTCAGGACGTCATAGAAAGCAAGCACGACTTCATTGGGAGTATGCAGAACTTCAGTGGGAAAGTTCAGGACGTCACCGAAAGTGTGCAGGACTTTATTGGGAGTGTGCACGACTTCATTGGAAGTGTGCAGGACTTCAGTGGAAGTGTGCAGGACTTCAGTGGGAGTGTGCAGGATTTCAGTGGGAGTGATCAGGACGTCATAGAAAGTAAGCACGACTTCAGTGGGAGTGTGCAGAACTTTAGTGGGAAAGTTCATGACGTCACAGAAAGTGTGCAGGACTTCAGTGGGAGTGTGCAGGACTTTAGTGGGTGTGCGTAGGACGTCATAGAAAGTATACAGGACTTAAATGGGAGTGTGCGGGATGTCATAGACAGTGTGCAGGATTTTAGTGAATTTGTTTAGGACTTCAGTGGGAGTGTGCAGGATTATAGTGGAAGTGTTCAGGACGTCATAGAAAGCAAGCGCGACTTCATTGGGAGTGTGCAGGAGTTCAGTGGGAGTGTGCAGGACTTCAGTGGGAGTGTGCATGACTTTAGTGGGTGTGCGTAGGACGTCATAGAAAGTATACAGGACTTCAATGGGAGTGTGCGGGATGTCATAGACAGTGTGCAGGATTTTAGTGAATTTGTTTAGGACTTCAGTGGGAGTGTGCAGGATTATAGTGGAAGTGTTCAGGACGTCATAGAAAGTAAGCACGACTTCAGTGGGAGTGTGCAGAACTTTAGTGGGAAAGTTCATGACGTCACAGAAAGTGTGCAGGAGTTCAGTGGGAGTGTGCATGACTTTAGTGGGTGTGCGTAGGACGTCATAGAAAGTATACAGGACTTAAATGGGAGTGTGCGGGATGTCATAGACAGTGTGCAGGATTTTAGTGAATTTGTTTAGGACTTCAGTGGGAGTGTGCAGGATTATAGTGGAAGTGTTCAGGACGTCATAGAAAGTAAGCACGACTTCAGTGGGAGTGTGCAGAACTTTAGTGGGAAAGTTCATGACGTCACAGAAAGTGTGCAGGACTTCAGTGGGAGTGTGCAGGACTTTAGTGGGTGTGCGTAGGACGTCATAGAAAGTATACAGGACTTCAATGGGAGGTGCGGGATGTCATAGACAGTGTGCAGGATTTTAGTGAATTTGTTTAGGACTTCAGTGGGAGTGTGCAGGATTATAGTGGAAGTGTTCAGGACGTCATAGAAAGCAAGCACGACTTCATTGGGAGTGTGCAGAACTTTAATGGGAAAGTTCAGGACGTCACCGAAAGTGTGCAGGAGTTCAGCGGGAGTGTGCAGGACTTCAGTGGGAGTGTGCATGACTTTAGTGGGTGTGCGTAGGACGTCATAGAAAGTATACAGGACTTCAATGGGAGTGTGCGGGATGTCATAGACAGTGTGAAGGACTTCAGTGGGAGTGCAGGATTTTAGTGAATTTGTTTAGGACTTCAGTGGGGTGTGCAGGATTATAGTGAAAGTGTTCAGGACGTCATAGAAAGCAAGCAGGACTTCATTGGGAGTGTGCAGAACTTTGGGGAAAGTTCGGGACGTCACCGAAAGTGTGCAGGACTTTATTGGGAGTGTGCACGACTTCATTGGAAGTGTGCAGGACTTCAGTGGAAGTGTGCAGGACTTCAGTCTGAGTGTGCAGGATTTTAGTGGGAGTGATCAGGACGTCATAGAAAGTAAGCACGACTTCAGTGGGAGTGTGCAGAACTTTAGTGGGAAAGTTGATGAGGTCACAGAAAGTGTGCAGGACTTCAGTGGGAGTGTGCAGGACTTTGAGTGGGTGTGCGTAGGACGTCATAGAAAGTATACAGGACTTCAGTGGGAGTGTGCGGGATGTCATAGACAGTGTGCAGGATTTTAGTGAATTTGTTTAGGACTTCAGTGGGTGTGCAGGATTATAGTGGAAGTGTTCAGGACGTCATAGAAAGCAAGCATGACTTCATTGGGAGTGTGCAGAACTTTGGGGAAAGTGTGCAGGACGTCACCGAAAGTGTGCAGGAGTTCATAGAAAGTGTGCAGGACTTCAGTGGGAGTGTGCAGGACGTCATAGAAAGTATACAGGACTTCAATGGGAGTGTGCGGGATGTCATAGACAGTGTGCAGGATTTTAGTGAATTTGTTCAAGGATTCAGTGAGAGTGAGCAGGATTTTAGTGGAAGTGTTCAGGACGTCATAGAAAGCAAGCACGACCTCATTGGGAGTGTGCAGAACTTTAGGGGGAAAGTTCAGGACGTCACCGAAAGTGTGCAGGACTTTATTGGGAGTGTGCAGGACTTCAGTGGAAGTGTGCAGGACTTCAGTGGGAGTGTGCAGGATTTCAGTGGGAGTGATCAGGACGTCATAGAAAGTAAGCACGACTTCAGTGGGAGTGTGCAGAACTTTAGTGGGAAAGTTCATGACGTCACAGAAAGTGTGCAGGACTTCAGTGGGAGTGTGCAGGACTTTAGTGGGTGTGCGTAGGACGGCATAGAAAGTATACAGGACTTCAGTGGGAGTGTGCGGGATGTCATAGACAGTGTGCAGGATTTTAGTGAATTTGTTTAGGACTTCAGTGGGAGTGTGCAGGATTATAGTGGAAGTGTTCAGGACGTCATAGAAAGCAAGCACGACTTCATTGGGAGTGTGCAGAACTTTAGGGGGAAAGTTCAGGACGTCACCGAAAGTGTGCAGGACTTCAGTGGGAGTGTGCAAGACGTCATGAGACAGTGTGCAATACGTCATAGAAAGTTTTCAGGACTTCAGTGGGAGTGTGCGGGATGTCATAGACAGTGTGCAGGACTTTAGTGAATTTGTTTAGGACTTCATTGGGAGTGTGCAGGACTTCAGTGGAAGTGTGCAGGACGTCATAGAAAGTGTGCAGGACTTCATTGGGAGTGTGCAGGACTTTGGGGAAAGTGCAGGACGTCATAGAAAGTGTGCAGGACTTTAGTGGGAGTGTGCAGGACTTCATAGACAGTGTGCAGGACTTCAGTGGAAGTGTGCAGGACTTCATAGACAGTGTGCAGGACTTCAGTGGGGTGTGCAGGATTTCAGTGGGAGTGTGCAGGACGTCATAGAAAGTGTGCAGGACTTCAGTGGGAGTGTGCAGGACTTTAGTGGAAGTGTCATAGAGTGTGCAGGACTTCAGTGGGAGTGTGCAGGGACGTCATAGACAGTGTGCAGGACTTCCAGGACTTCGGTGGGTGTGCGGGATGTCATCATGCGAAGGACTTCAGTGGGAGTGTGCAGGATGTCATAGACAGTGTGAAGGACTTCAGTGGGGTGTGCAGGATGTCATAGACAGTGCGAAGGACTTCAGTGGGAGTGTGCAGGACTTCATAGACAGTGTGCAATACGTCATAGAAAGTGTGCAGGACTTCAGTGGGAGTGTGCAGGACTTTAGTGGGTGTGCGTAGGACGTCATAGAAAGTATACAGGGCTTCAATGGGAGTGTGCGGGATGTCATAGACAGTGTGCAGGATTTTAGTGAATTTGTTTAGGACTTCAGTGGGAGTGTGCAGGATTATAGTGGAAGTGTTCAGGACGTCATAGAAAGCAAGCACGACTTCATTGGGAGTATGCAGAACTTCAGTGGGAAAGTTCAGGACGTCATAGAAAGTGTGCAGGACTTTATTGGGAGTGTGCACGACTTCATAGACAGTGTGCAGGACTTCAGTGGAAGTGTGCAGGACTTCAGTGGAAGTGTGCAGGATGTCATAGACAGTGTGTGGGACTTCGGTGGGAGTGTGCAGGATGTCATAGACAGTGTGAAGGACTTCAGTGGGAGTGTGCAGAACTTTAGTGGGAAAGTTCATGACGTCATAGAAAGTGTGCAGGACTTCAGTGGGAGTGTGCATGACTTTAGTGGGTGTGCGTAGGACGTCATAGAAAGTATACAGGACTTCAATGGGAGTGTGCGGGATGTCATAGACAGTGTGCAGGATTTTAGTGAATTTGTTTAGGACATCAGTGGGAGTGTGCAGGATTATAGTGGAAGTGTTCAGGACGTCATAGAAAGCAAGCGCGACTTCATTGGGAGTGTGCAGGAGTTCAGTGGGAGTGTGCAGGACTTCAGTCTGAGTGTGCATGACTTTAGTGGGTGTGCGTAGGACGTCATAGAAAGTAAGCACGACTTCAGTGGGAGTGTGCAGGATGTCATAGACAGTGTGCAGGATTTTAGTGGAATTTGTTTAGGACTTCAGTGGGAGTGTGCAGGATTATAGTGGAAGTGTTCAGGACGTCATAGAAAGTGTGCACGACTTCAGTGGGAGTGTGCAGAACTTTAGTGGGAAAGTTCATGACGTCACAGAAAGTGTGCAGGACTTCAGTCTGAGTGTGCATGACTTTAGTGGGTGTGCGTAGGACGTCATAGAAAGTAAGCACGACTTCAATGGGAGTGTGCGGGATGTCATAGACAGTGTGCAGGATTTTAGTGCATTTGTTCAGGACTTCAGTGGGAGTGTGCAGGATTTCAGTGGGAGTGATCAGGACGTCATAGAAAGTAAGCACGACTTCAGTGGGAGTGTGCAGAACTTTAGTGGGAAAGTTCATGACGTCACAGAAAGTGTGCAGGAGTCCAGTGGGAGTGTGCAGGACTTTAGTGGGAGTGTGCATGACTTTAGTGGGTGTGCGCAGGACGTCATAGACAGTGTGCAGGACTTCAATGGGAGTGTGCAGGATGTCATAGACAGTGTGCAGGATTTTAGTGAATTTGTTTAGGACTTCAGTGGGAGTGTGCAGGATTATAGTGGAAGTGTTCAGGACGTCATAGAAAGTGTGCAGGACTTCATTGGGAGTGTGCAGGACTTCAGTGGGAGTGTGCAGGATGTCATAGACAGTGTGCAGGACTTCAGTGGGTGTGCAGGATGTCATAGACAGTGCAAAAGACTTTAGTGGGAGTGTGCAAGACGTCATAGACAGTGTGCAATACGTCATAGGAAGTTTGCAGGACTTCAGTGGAAGTGTGCGGGATGTCATGGACAGTGTGAAGTGACGTCATGAAACAGCGCGACTTCAGTGGGAGTGTGCAGGATGTCATAGACAGTGTGCAGGACTTCAGTGGGAGTGTGCAGGACTTTAGTGGGTGTGCAGGACGTCATAAAAAGTTTGCAGGACTTCAGTGGGAGTGTGCAGGATGTCATAGACAGTGTGAAGGACTTCTGTGGGAGTGTGCAGGACTTCAGTGGGAGTGTGCATGACTTTAGTGGGTGTGCAGGACGTCATAGACAGTGTGCAGGACGTCATAGAAAGTTTGCAGGACTTCAGTGGGAGTGTGCAGGATGTCATAGACAGTGTGCAGGATTTTAGTGAATTTGTTCAGGACTTCAGTGGGAGTGTGCAGGACTTTAGTGGAAGTGTTCAGGACGTCATAGAAAGCAAGCACGACTTCATTGGGAGTGTGCAGAACTTTAGTGGAAAGTGCAGGACGTCATAGAAAGTGTGCAGAACTTCAGTGGGAATGTGCAGGACTTCGTGGAAAGTGGGCAGGACTTCAGTGGGAGTGTGCAGGACTTCAGTGGGTGTGCAGGACGTCATAGAAAGTAAGCAGGACTTCAGTGGGAGTGTGCAAGACGTCATAGACAGTGTGCACATGTCATAGAAAGTTTTCAGGACTTCAGTGGAGTGTGCAGGATGTCATAGACAGTGTGCAGGACTTCAGTGGGAGTGTGCAGGACTTTAGTGGAAGTGTGCAGGACGTCATAGAAAGTGTGCAGGACTTCAGTGGGAGTGTGCAAGACGTCATAGACAGTGTGCAGGACTTCAGTGGGGTGTGCAGGATGTCAGTGAAAGTGTGCAGGACTTCAGTGGGAGTGTGCAGGACTTCAGTGGGAGTGTGCAGGACGTCATAGAAAGTGTGCAGGACTTCACTGGGTGTGTGCAGGACATTAGTGGGAGAGCGCAGGACGTCATAGAAAGCGTGCAGGACAACAGTGGGAGTGTGCAGGACTTTAGTGGGAGTGTGCAGGACTTCAGTGGGTGTGCAAAACGTCATAGACAGTGTGCAATACGTCATAGAAAGTTTTCAGGACTTCAGTGGGAGTGTGCAGGATGTCATAGACAGTGTGCAGGACTTCAGTGGGAGTGTGCAGGATGTCATAGACAGTGTGATGGACTTCAGTGGTAGTGCGCAGGACTTTAGTGGAAGCGGGCAGGGCGGCATAGAAAGTGTGCAGGACTTCAGTGGGAGTGTGCAAGGACGTCATAGAAAGTGTGCAGGACTTCAGTGGAGTGTGCAGACTTCATAGACAGTGTGGAAGGACTTCAGTGGGAGTGTGCAGGATGTCATAGACAGTGTGCAGGACTTTCAGTGGGAGTTGCAGGACGTCATAGAAAGTGTGCAGGACTTCAGTGGGAGTGTGCAGGACTTCAGTGGGCAGTGTGCAGGACTTTAGGTGGGTGTGCGCAGGACGTCATAGACAGTGTGCAGGACGTCATAGACAGTGTGAAGGACTTCAGTGGGAGTGTGCAGGACGTCACAGAAAGTGTGCAAGACTTCAGTGGTAGTGTGCAGGACTTTGGGGGAAGTGTGGAGGACGTCATAGAAAGCGTGCAGGACTTCAGTGGGAGTGTGCAGGACGTCATAGACAGTATGCAGGACTTCAGTGGGAGTGTGCAGGACGTCATAGAAAGCGTGCAGGACTTCAGTGGGAGTGTGCAGGACGTCACATACAGTGTGCAGGACTTTCAGTGGGGTGTGCAGGACTTTCATGACAGTGTGCAGGATGTCATAGAAAGTGCAGGACTTCAGTGGGAGTGTGCAGGACGTCATAGACAGTGTGGTGTGCAGGACGTCATAGGAAGTGTGCAGGACTTCAGTGGGAGTGTGCAAGACGTCATAGCCAGTGTGAAGGACTTCAGTGGGAGTGTGCAGGATGTCATAGACAGTGCGAAGGACTTTAGTGGGAGTGTGCAGGACTTTAGTGGAAGTGTGCAGGGCGGCATAGAAAGTGTGCAGGACTTCAGTAGGAGTGTGCAGGATGTCATAGACAGTGTGCAATACGTCATAGTGTTTGCAGGACTTCAGTGGGAGTGTGCAGGATGTCATAGACAGTGCGAAGGACTTCAGTGGGAGTGTGCAGGACGTCATAGACAGTGTGCAAGGACTTCAGTGGGAGTGTGCAGGACTTTGGTCAGGAAGTGTGCAGGACGTCATAGAAAATGAGCAGGACTTCAGTGGGAGTGTGCAGGACTTCAGTGGAAGTGTGCAGGACTTCAGTGGGAGTGTGCAGGACGTCATAGACAGTGTGCAATACGTCATAGAAAGTTTGACAGGACTTCAGTGGGAGTGTGCAGGATGTCATAGACAGTGTGAAGGACTTCAGTGAATTTGTGCAGGACTTCAGTGGGAGTGTGCAGGAC
Source organism: Aplectana chamaeleonis (assembly GCA_029168955.1). Taxonomy (NCBI): domain Eukaryota; kingdom Metazoa; phylum Nematoda; class Chromadorea; order Rhabditida; family Cosmocercidae; genus Aplectana; species Aplectana chamaeleonis. Next base: position 119,273 of record JAPDOI010000407.1, read on the forward strand.
TTCATAGACAGTGTGCAGGACTTCAGTGGGAGTGTGCAAGACGTCATAGACAGTGTGCAATACGTCATAGAAAGTGCAGGACTTCAGTGGGAGTGTGCAGGATGTCATAGACAGTGTGAAGGACTTCAGTGGGAGTGTGCAGGATGTCATAGACAGTGTGAAGGACTTCAGTGGGAGTGTGCAGGATGTCATAGACAGTGTGCAGGACTTCAGTGGGAGTGTTGCAAGACGTCATAGACAGTGTGCAGGACTTCATAGAGTGTGCAGGACTTCAGTGGGAAAGTGTGCAGGATGTCATAGAAAGTGTGCAGGACTTCAGTGGGAGTGTGCAGGATGTCATAGACAGTGTGCAGGACTTCAGTGGGAGTGTGCAAGATTTCAGTGGGAGTGTGCAGGACGTGAAAGAAAGTGCAGGACTTCAGTGGGAGTGTGCAGAACTTTAGTGGGAAAGTGCAGCACGTCATAGAAAGTGTGCAGGAGTTCAGTGGGAGTGTGCAGGACTTTAGTGGGAGTGTGCATGACTTTAGTGGGTGTGCGCAGGACGTCATAGACAGTGTGCAGGACGTCATAGAAAGTTGACAGGACTTCAGTGGGAGTGTGCAGGATGTCATAGACAGTGTGCAGGATTTTAGTGAATTTGTTCAGGATGTCAGTGGGAGTGTGCAGGACTTTAGTGGAAGTGTGCAGGACGTCATAGACAGTGTGCACGACCTCATTGGGAGTGTGCAGAACTTTAGTGGAAAGTGCAGGACGTCATAGAAAGTGTGCAGGACTTCAGTGGGAGTGTGCAGGACTTCATAGAGTGTGAAGGACTTCAGTGGGAGTGTGCAGGACTTTAGTGGGTGTGCAGTGTGCAGGCGGTCATAGACAGTGTGCAGGACTTCAGTGGGAGTGTGCAGGATGTCATAGACAGTGTGAAGGACTTCAGTGGGAGTGTGCAGGACTTCAGTGATAGTGTGCAGGACTTCAGTGGGAGTGCAGGACGTCATAGACAGTGTGCACGACTTCATTGGGAGTGTGCAGGACTTCAGTGGGAGTGTGCAGGATGTCATAGACAGTGTGCAGGACTTCAGTGGGAGTGTGCAGGACGTCATAGACAGTGTGCAGGACGTCAGTGAAAGTGTGCAGGACTTCAAGTGGGAGTGTGCAGGATGTCATAGACAGTGTGCAGGATTTTCAGTGGGAATTTGTTCAGGACTTCATAGACAGTGTGCATAACTTCAGTGGGAGTGTGCAGGACGTCATAGACAGTGTGCAGGACTTCATAGAAAGTGTGAAGGACTTCAGTGGGAGTGTGCAGGATGTCATAGACAGTGTGAAGGACTTCAGTGGGAGGTGCAGGACTTCATGGGAAGTGTGCAGGACTTCAGTGATAGTGTGCAGGACTTCAGTGGGAGTGTTCAGGACGTCATAGACAGAAAGTAAGCACGACTTCATTGGGAGTATGCAGGACTTCAGTGGGAAAGTGTGCAGGACGTCATAGAAAGTGTGCAGGACTTCGGTGGGAGTGTGCAGGATGTCATAGACAGTGTGAAGGACTTCAGTGGGAGTGTGCAGGACTTCAGTGGGAGTGTGCAGGACTTCAGTGGGAGTGTGCAGGACGTCATAGACAGTGTGCAGGACGTCAGTGAAAGTTTGCAGGACTTCAGTGGGAGTGTGCAGGATGTCATAGAAAGTGTGAAGGACTTCAGTGGGAGTGTGCAGGATGTCATAGACAGTGCGAAGGACTTCAGTGGGAGTGTGCAGGACTTCAGTGGGAGTGTGCAGGACGTCATAGAAAGTGTGCAGGACTTCAGTGGGAGTGTGCAGACTTTAGTGGGAAGTGTGCATGACGTCATAGAAAGTGTGAAGGACTTCAGTGGGAGTGTGCAGGACTTCAGTGGGAGTGTGCATGACTTTAGTGGGTGTGCGCAGGACGTCATAGACAGTGTGCAGGACGTCATAGAAAGTGCAGGACTTCAGTGGGAGTGTGCGGGATGTCATAGACAGTGTGCAGGACTTCAGTGAATTTGTTCAGGGATGTCAGTGAGAGTGTGCAGGACTTTAGTGCAAGGGTGCAGGACGTCATAGAAAGTAAGCACGACTTCATTGGGAGTGTGCAGAACTTCAGTGGGAAAGTTCAGGACGTCACAGAGAGTGTGCAGGACTTCATTGGGAGTGTGCAGGACTTCAGTGGCAGTGTGCAGGACTTCAGTGGCAGTGTGCATAACTTTAGTGGGTGTGCGCAGAACGTCATAGACAGTGTGCAGGACGTCATAGGCAGTGTGCAGGATTTTAGTGAATTTGTTCAGGACTTCAGTGGGAGTGTGCAGGCCTTCAGTGATAGTGTGCAGGATTTTAGTGGAAGTGTTCAGGACGTCATAGAAAGTAAGCACGACTTCATTGGGAGTGTGCAGGACTTCAGTGGGAGTGTGCATGACTTTAGTGGGTGTGCGCAGGACGTCATAGACAGTGTGCAGGACGTCATAGAAAGTATACAGGACTTCAATGGGAGTGTGCGGGATGTCATAGACAGTGTGCAGGACTTCAGTGAATTTGTGCAGGACTTCAGTGGGAGTGTGCAGGACTTCAGTGGGAAAGTGCAGGACGTCACCGACAGTGTGCAGGACTTTATAGGGAGTGTGCAGGACTTTAGTGGGTGTGTGCAGGACGTCATAGACAGTGTGCAGGACTTCAGTGGGAGTGTGCAGGACTTCAGTGATAGTGTGCAGGACTTCAGTGGGAGTGTGCAGGACGTCATAGACAGTGTGCACGACTTCATTGGGAGTATGCAGGACTTCAGTGGGAAAGTGCAGGACGTCATAGAAAGTGTGCAGGACTTCAGTGGGAGTGTGCAGGACGTCATAGACAGTGTGCAGGACTTCAGTGGAAGTGTGCAGGACTTCAGTGGGAGTGTGCAGGATGTCATAGGGTGTGCAGGATTTCAGTGGGAGTGATCAGGACGTCATAGAAAGTAAGCACGACTTCAGTGGGAGTGTGCAGAACTTTAGTGGGAAAGTTAATGACGTCACAGAAAGTGTGCAGGACTTCAGTGGGAGTGTGCAGGACTTCAGTGGCAGTGTGCATGACTTTAGTGGGTGTGCGCAGAAAGTCATAGACAGTGTGCAGGACGTCATAGACAGTGTGCAGGATTTTAGTGAACTTCAGTGGGAGTGTGCAGGACTTCAGTGATAGTGTGCAGGGCTTCAGTGGGAGTGTTCAGGACGTCATAGAAAGTAAGCACGACTTCATTGGGAGTGTGCAGGAGTTTAGTGGGAGTGTGCAGGACTTCAGTGGGAGTGTGCATGACTTTAGTGGGTGTGCGCAGGACGTCATAGACAGTGTGCAGGACGTCATAGAAAGTATACAGGACTTCAATGGGAGTGTGCGGGATGTCATAGACAGTGTGCAGGACTTCAGTGGGAGTGTGCAGGACGTCATAGACAGTGTGCAGGACGTCATAGAAAGTGTGCAGGACTTCAGTGGGAGTGTGCAGGATGTCATAGACAGTGCGAAGGACTTCAGTGGGAGTGTGCAGGACTTTAGTGGGAAAGTTCATGACGTCATAGAAAGTGTGCAGGACTTCAGTGGGAGTGTGCAGGACTTCATAGAAAGTGTGCAGGACTTCAGTGGGAGTGTGCAAGACGTCATAGACAGTGTGCAATACGTCATAGACAGTGTGCAGGATTTTAGTGAACTTCAGTGGGAGTGTGCAGGACTTCAGTGATAGTGTGCAGGGCTTCAGTGAGAGTGTTCAGGACGTCATAGAAAGTAAGCACGACTTCATTGGGAGTGTGCAGGAGTTCAGTGGGAGTGTGCAGGACTTCAGTGGGAGTGTGCATGACTTTAGTGGGTGTGCGCAGGACTTTAGTGGGAGTGTGCATGACTTTAGTGGGTGTGCCCAGGACGTCATAGACAGTGTGCAGGACGTCATAGAAATTGACAGGACTTCAATGGGAGTGTGCGGGATGTCATAGACAGTGTGCAGGATTTTAGTGAATTTGTTCAGGGATTCAGTGAGAGTGTGCAGGATTTTAGTGGAAGTGTTCAGGACGTCATAGAAAGCAAGCACGACTTCATTGGGAGTGTGCAGAACTTTAGGGGGAAAGTTCAGGACGTCACCGAAAGTGTGCAGGACTTTATTGGGAGTGTGCACGACTTCATAGGAAGTGTGCAGGACTTCAGAGGAAGTGTGCAGGACTTCAAGGGGAGTGTGCAGGACTTCAGCAGGGAGTGTGCAGGACGTCATAGACAGTAAGCAGGACTTCAGTGGGAGTGTGCAGGACTTTAGTGGGAAAGTGCATGACGTCATAGAAAGTGTGCAGGACTTCAGTGGGAGTGTGCAGGACTTTAGTGGGTGTGCAGGACGTCATAGAAAGTGTGCAGGACTTCAGTGGGAGTGTGCAGGATGTCATAGACAGTGTGAAGGACTTCAGTGGGAGTGTGCAGGACGTCATAGACAGTGCGAAGGACTTCAGTGGAAGTGTGCAGGATTATAGTGGAAGTGTGCAGGACGTCATAGAAAGTGTGCACGACTTCATTGGGAGTGTGCAGGACTTCAGTGGGAGTGTGCAGGATGTCATAGAAAGTGTGCAGGACTTCAGTGGGAGTGTGCAAGACGTCATAGACAGTGTGCAGGACGTCATAGAAAGTTTACAGGACTTCAATGGGAGTGTGCGGGATGTCATAGACAGTGTGCAGGACTTTAGTGAATTTGTGCAGGACTTCAGTGGTAGTGTGCAGGACTTTAGTGGAAGTGTGCAGGACGTCATAGAAAGCAAGCAGGACTTCAGTGGGAGTGTGCAGAACGTCATAGAAAGTGCAGGACGTCAGTGAAAGTGTGCAGGACTTCATTGGGAGTGTGCACGACTTCATAGGAAGTGTGCAGGACTTCAGTGGGAGTGTGCAGGACTTCAGTGGGAGTGTGCAGGACTTCAGTGGGAGTGCAGGACGTCATAGACAGTGTGCAGGACTTCAGTGGGAGTGTGCAGGACTTTAGTGGGAAAGTGCAGGACGTCATAGAAAGTGTGCAGGACTTCAGTGGGAGTGTGCAGGACTTCAGTGGGTGTGCAATACGTCATAGAAAGTTTTCAGGACTTCAGTGGGAGTGTGCAGGATGTCATAGACAGTGTGAAGGACTTCAGTGGTAGTGTGCAGGACTTTCATAGACAGTGTGAAGGACTTCAGTGGTAGTGTGCAGGACTTCAGTGGGAAGTGTGCAGGGCGTCATAGAAAGTGTGCAGGACTTCAGTGGGAGTGTGCAGGATGTCATAGACAGTGTTTTCAACTTCAGTGGGAGTGTGCAGGACGTCATAGAAAGTGCGAAGGACTTCAGTGGGAGTGTGCACGACTTCATAGACAGTGTGCAGGACTTCAGTGGAAGTGTGCAGGACTTCAGTGGGAGTGTGCAGGACTTCAGTGGGAGTGTGCAGGACGTCATAGAAAGTGTGCACGACTTCAGTGGGAGTGTGCAGAACTTTAGTGGGAAAGTGCAGGACGTCATAGAAAGTGTGCAGGACTTCAGTGGGAGTGTGCAGGATGTCATAGACAGTGCGCAGGACTTCAGTGGGAGTGTGCAGGACGTCATAGACAGTGTGCAGGACGTCATAGAAAGTGTGCAGGACTTCAGTGGGAGTGTGCAGGATGTCATAGACAGTGTGCAGGACTTCAGTGGGAGTGTGCAGGACGTCATAGACAGTGTGAACGACTTCAGTGGGAGTGTGCAGGACTTTAGTGGAAGTGTGCAGGACTTCAGTGCGAGTGTGCAGGACTTCAGTGGAAGTGTGCAGGACGTCATAGACAGTGTGCAATACGTCATAGAAAGTTTGCAGGACTTCAGTGGGAGTGTGCAGGATGTCATAGACAGTGTGAAGGACTTCAGTGGGAGTGTGCGGGACTTCAGCGGGAGTGTGCAGGACTTCAGTGGGAGTGTGCAGGACGTCATAGAAAGTGTGCAGGACTTCAGTGGGAGTGTGCAGGACTTCAGTGGGAGTTTGCAGGACGTCATAGAAAAAGTGCAGGACTTCAGTGGGAGTGTGCAGGACGTCATAGAAAGTGTGCAGGACTTCAGTGGGAGTGTGCGCAGGATGTCATAGACAGTGTGCAGGACGTCATAGAAAGTGTGCAGGACTTCGGTGGGAGTGTGCAGGACTTCAGTGACAGTGTGCAAGTCTTAAGTGGCAGTGTGCAGGACGCCACAGAAAGTGTGAAGGATTCTAGTGCGAGTGAGTAGGACTTCTGTGGGAGTGTGCAGGACTTCAGTGGGAGTGTGCAGGACTTCAGTGGGAGTGAGTAGGACTTCTGTGGGAGTGTGCAGGACTTTAGTGGGAGTGCAAGACGTCATAGACAGTGTGCAGGACGTCATAGAAAGTTGCAGGACTTCAGTGGGAGTGTGCAGGATGTCATAGACAGTGTGCAGGACTTCAGTGGTGCAGGATGTCATAGACAGTGTGCAGGACTTTAGTGGAAGTGCGCAGAACGTCATTGAAAGTGTACAGGACTTCAGTGGGAGTGACCAGTACTTTAGTGGGAAAGTGCAGGACGTGATAGAAAGTGTGCAGGACTTTAGTGGAAGTGTGCAGGGCGTCGTAGAAAGTGTGCAGGACTTCAGTGGAAGTGTGCAGGACGTCATAGAAAGTTTGCAGGACTTCAGTGGGAGTGTGCAGGATGTCATAGACAGTGTGAAGGACTTCAGTGGTAGTGTGCAGGACTTTAGTGGAAGTGTGCAGGACGTCATCGAAAGTGCGCAGGACTTCAGTGGGAGTGTGCAAGACGTCATAGACAGTGTGCAATACGTCATAGAAAGTTTTCAGGACTTCAGTGGGAGTGTGCAGGATGTCATAGACAGTGTGAAGGACTTCAGTGGGAGTGTGCAGGATGTCATAGACAGTGTGAAGGACTTCAGTGGTAGTGTGCAGGACTTTAGTGGAAGTGTGCAGGGCGTCGTAGAAAGTGTGCAGGACTTCAGTGGAAGTGTGCAAGACGTCATAGACAGTGTGCAATACGTCATAGAAAGTTTGCAGGACTTCAGTGGGAGTGTGCAGGACGTCATAGAAAATGCGCACGACTTCAGTGGTAGTGTGCAGGACTTCAGTGGAAGTGTGCAGGACTTCAGTGGTAGTGTGCAGGACTCTAGTGGAAGTGAGCAGGACGTCATAGAAAGTGAGAAGGACCTCAGTGGGAGTGTGAAGGACCGTAAAGGGAGTGTGCAGGACGTCATCGAAAGTGCGCAGGACTTCAGTGGGAGTGTGCAAGACGTCATAGACAGTGTGCAATACGTCATAGAAAGTTTGCAGGACTTCAGTGGGAGTGTGCAGGATGTCATAGACAGTGTGCAGGACTTCAGTGGTAGTGTGCAGGACTTCAGTGGGAGTGTGCAGGACTTTAGTGGAAGTGTGCAGGACGTCATAGAAAGTGTGCAGGACTTCATAGGGAGTGCGAAGGACTTCAGTGGGAGTGTGCAAGACGTCATAGACAGTGTGAAGGACTTCAGTGGGAGTGTGCAGGATGTCATAGACAGTGTGCAGGACTTCAGTGGGAGTGTGCAAGACGTCATAGACAGTGTGCAATACGTCATAGAAAGTCTTCAGGACTTCAGTGGGAGTGTGCAGGACGTCATAGAAAGTGTGCAGGACTTCAGTGGGAGTGTGCAGGATGTCATAGACAGTGTGAATGACTTCAGTGGGAGTGTGCAGGATGTCATAGACAGTGCGAAGGACTTCAGTGGGAGTGTGCAGGACTTCATGGACAGTGTGCAGGGCGTCATAGAAAGTTTGCAGGACTTCAGTGGGAGTGTGCAGGATGTCATAGACAGTGCGAAGGACTTCAGTGGGAGTGTGCAGGATGTCATAGACAGTGCGAAGGACTTTAGTGGAAGTGTGCAGGGCGGCATAGAAAGTGTGCAGGACTTCAGTGGGAGTGTGCAGGATGTCATAGACAGTGTGCAATACCTCATAGAATGTTTTCAGGACTTCACTGGGAGTGTGCAGGATGTCATAGACAGTGTGAAGGACTTCAGTGGAAGTGTGCAGGACTTTAGTGGAAGTGTGCAGGACGTCATCAAAAGTGCGCAGGACTTCAGTGGGAGTGTGCAAGACGTCATGGGACAGTGTGAAGGACTTCCAGTGGGAGTGTGCAGGATGTCATAGACAGTGTGCAAGGACTTTAGTGGAAGTGTGCAGGGCGTTATAGAAAGTGTGCAGGACTTCAGTGGGAGTGTGCAGGATGTCATAGACAGTGCGAAGGACTTCAGTGGAAGTGTGCAAGACGTCATAGACAGTGTGAAGGACTTCAGTGGTAGTGTGCAGGACTTCAGTGGAAGTGTGCAGGACGTCATCGAAAGTGCGCAGGACTTCAGTGGGAGTGTGCAATACGTCATAGAAACTTTGCAGGACTTCAGTGGGAGTGTGCAAGACGTCATAGACAGTGTGCAATACGTCATAGAAAGTTTTCAGGACTTCAGTGGGAGTGTGCAGGATGTCATAGACAGTGCGAAGGACTTCAGTGGGAGTGTGCAAGACGTCATAGACAGTGTGAAGGACTTCAGTGGGAGTGTGCAGGATGTCATAGACAGTGTGAAGGACTTCAGTGGTAGTGTGCAGGACTTTAGTGGAAGTGTGCAGGACGTCATAGAAAGTGCGCAGGACTTCAGTGGGAGTGTGCAAGACGTCATAGACAGTGTGCAATACGTCATAGAAAGTTTTCAGGACTTCAGTGGGAGTGTGCAGGATGTCATAGACAGTGCGAAGGACTTCAGTGGGAGTGTGCAGGATGTCATAGACAGTGTGAAGGACTTCAGTGGTAGTGTGCAGGACTTTAGTGGAAGTGTGCAGGGCGGCGTAGAAAGTGTGCAGGACTTCAGTGGAAGTGTGCAGGACGTCATCGAAAGTGCGCAGGACTTCAGTGGGAGTGTGCAAGACGTCATAGACAGTGTGCAATACGTCATAGAAAGTTTTCAGGACTTCAGTGGGAGTGTGCAGGATGTCATAGACAGTGTGCAGGACTTCAGTGGGAGTGTGCAGGATGTCATAGACAGTGTGAAGGACTTTAGTGGGAGTGTGCAATACGTCATAGAAAGTTTGCAGGACTTCAGTGGGAGTGTGCAGGACTTCAGTGGGAGTGTGCAGGACGTCATAGAAAGTGTGCAGGACTTCAGTGGGAGTGTGCAGGATGTCATAGACAGTGTGAATGACTTCAGTGGGAGTGTGCAGGATGTCATAGACAGTGCGAAGGACTTCAGTGGGAGTGTGCAAGACGTCATAGACAGTGTGCAATACGTCATAGAAAGTTTGCAGGACTTCAGTGGGAGTGTGCAGGATGTCATAGACAGTGCGAAGGACTTTAGTGGGAGTGTGCACGATGTCATAGACAGTGCGAAGGACTTCAGTGGTAGTGTGCAGGACTTTAGTGGGAGTGTGCAGGATGTCATAGACAGTGCGAAGGACTTCAGTGGGAGTGTGCAGGATGTCATAGACAGTGCGAAGGACTTCAGTGGGAGTGTGCAAGACGTCATAGACAGTGTGAAAGACTTCAGTGGGAGTGTGCAAGACGTCATAGACAGTGTGAAGGACTTCAGTGGGAGTGTGCAGGACTTCAGTGGTAGTGTGCAGGACTTTAGGGGGAGTGTGCAGGACGTCATAGAAAGTGTGCAGGACTTCAGTGGGAGTGTGCAGGACTTCATGGGACAGTGTGCAGGATGTCATAGAAAGTGTGAAGGACTTCAGTGGGAGTGTGCAGGATGTCATAGACAGTGTGAAGGACTTCAGTGGGAGTGTGCAGGACTTCAGTGGAAGTGCGAAGGACTTCAGTGGGAGTGTGCAGGATGTCATAGACAGTGTGCAGGACTTCAGTGGGAGTGTGCAAGACGTCATAGACAGTGTGCAATACGCCATAGAAAGTTTTCTGGACTTCAGTGGAAGTGTGCAGGACGTCATAGACAGTGTGCAATACGTCATAGAAAGTTTGCAGGACTTCAGTGGGAGTGTGCAGGATGTCATAGACAGTGTGCAGGACTTCAGTGGGAGTGTGCAAGACGTCATAGACAGTGTGAAGGACTTCAGTGGTAGTGTGCAGGACTTCAGTGGAAGTGTGCAGGACGTCATCGAAAGTGCGCAGGACTTCAGTGGGAGTGTGCAAGACGTCATAGACAGTGTGCAATACGTCATAGAAAGTTTTCAGGACTTCAGTGGGAGTGTGCAGGATGTCATAGACAGTGCGAAGGACTTCAGTGGGAGTGTGCAGGATGTCATAGACAGTGTGAAGGACTTCAGTGGTAGTGTGCAGGACTTTAGTGGAAGTGTGCAGGGCGGCATAGAAAGTGTGCAGGACTTCAGTGGGAGTGTGCAGGATGTCATAGACAGTGCGAAGGACTTCAGTGGGAGTGTGCAAGATGTCATAGACAGTGTGAAGGACTTCATAGAAAGTGTGCAGGACTTCAGTGGAAGTGTGCAGGACGTCATCGAAAGTGCGCAGGACTTCAGTGGGAGTGTGCAGGATGTCATAGACAGTGTGAAGGACTTCAGTGGAAGTGTGCAGGACGTCATAGAAAGTGTGCAGGACTTCAGTGGGAGTGTGCAAGACGTCATAGACAGTGTGCAATACGTCATAGAAAGTTTTCAGGACTTCAGTGGGAGTGTGCAGGATGTCATAGACAGTGTGAAGGACTTCAGTGGGAGTGTGCAGGATGTCATAGACAGTGTGAAGGACTTCAGTGGTAGTGTGCAGGACTTTAGTGGAAGTGTGCAGGGCGGCATAGAAAGTGCGCAGGACTTCAGTGGGAGTGTGCAGGATGTCATAGACAGTGGGCAATACGTCATAGAAGGACTTCAGTGGGAGTGTGCAGGATGTCATAGACAGTGTGTGCAGAAATTTCAGGACTTGGAGTGTGCAGGATGTCATAGACAGTGTGAAGGACTTCAGTGGGAGTGTGCAGGATGTCATAGACAGTGTGAAGGACTTCAGTGGTAGTGTGCAGGACTTCAGTGGGAGTGTGCAGGATGTCATAGACAGTGTGAAGGACTTCAGTGGGAGTGTGCAGGATGTCATAGACAGTGTGAAGGACTTCAGTGGTAGTGTGCAGGACTTCAGTGGGAGTGTGCAGGATGTCATAGACAGTGCGAAGGACTTTAGTGGAAGTGTGCAGGGCGGCATAGAAAGTGTGCAGGACTTCAGTGGGAGTGTGCAGGATGTCATAGACAGTGCGAAGGACTTCAGTGGGAGTGTGCAAGACGTCATAGACAGTGTGAAGGACTTCAGTGGTAGTGTGCAGGACTTTAGTGGAAGTGTGCAGGGCGGCGTAGAAAGTGTGCAGGACTTCAGTGGAAGTGTGCAGGACGTCATCGAAAGTGCGCAGGACTTCAGTGGGAGTGTGCAAGACGTCATAGACAGTGTGCAATACGTCATAGAAAGTTTTCAGGACTTCAGTGGGAGTGTGCAGGATGTCATAGACAGTGCGAAGGACTTCAGTGGGAGTGTGCAGGATGTCATAGACAGTGTGAAGGACTTCAGTGGGAGTGTGCAGGATGTCATAGACAGTGCGAAGGACTTTAGTGGGAGTGTGCAAGACGTCATAGACAGTGTGCAATACGTCATAGGAAGTTTGCAGGACTTCAGTGGGAGTGTGCAGGATGTCATAGACAGTGTGAAGGACTTCAGTGGGAGTGTGCAGGATGTCATAGACAGTGTGAAGGACTTCAGTGGTAGTGTGCAGGACTTTAGTGGAAGTGTGCAGGGCGGCATAGAAAGTGTGCAGGACTTCAGTGGAAGTGTGCAGGACGTCATAGAAAGTGCGCAGGACTTCAGTGGGAGTGTGCAAGACGTCATAGACAGTGTGCAATACGTCATAGAAAGTTTTCAGGACTTCAGTGGGAGTGTGCACGATGTCATAGACAGTGCGAAGGACTTCAGTGGGAGTGTGCAGGATGTCATAGACAGTGTGAAGGACTTCAGTGGTAGTGTGCAGGACTTTAGTGGAAGTGTGCAGGGCGGCATAGAAAGTGTGCAGGACTTCAGTGGGAGTGTGCAAGACGTCATAGACAGTGTGCAATACGTCATAGAAAGTTTTCAGGACTTCAGTGGGAGTGTGCAGGATGTCATAGACAGTGTGCAGGACTTCAGTGGGAGTGTGCAGGACTTTAGTGGAAGTGTGCAGGACTTCAGTGGGAGTGTGCAGGATGTCATAGACAGTGTGAAGGACTTCAGTGGTAGTGTGCAGGACTTCAGTGGGAGTGTGCAGGATGTCATAGACAGTGTGAAGGACTTCAGTGGGAGTGTGCAGGATGTCATAGTCAGTGCGAAGGACTCCAGTGGGAGTGTGCAAGATGTCATAGACAGTGTGAAGGACTTCAGTGGTAGTGTGCAGGACTTTAGTGGAAGTGTGCAGGGCGGCATAGAAAGTGTGCAGGACTTCAGTGGGAGTGTGCAGGATGTCATAGAAAGTGTGAAGGACTTCAGTGGAAGTGTGCAGGACGTCATAGAAAGTGCGCAGGACTTCAGTGGGAGTGTGCAAGACGTCATAGACAGTGTGCAATACGTCATAGAAAGTTTTCAGGACTTCAGTGGGAGTGTGCAGGATGTCATAGACAGTGCGAAGGACTTCAGTGGGAGTGTGCAGGATGTCATAGACAGTGCGAAGGACTTTAGTGGGAGTGTGCAAGACGTCATAGACAGTGTGCAGGACTTCAGTGGGAGTGTGCAGGACTTCAGTGGGAGTGTGAAGGATGTCATAGAAAGTCTTCAGGACTTCAGTGGGAGTGTGCAGGACGTCATAGAAAGTGTGCAGGACTTCAGTGGGAGTGTGCAGGATGTCATAGACAGTGTGAATGACTTCAGTGGGAGTGTGTGCAGTCATAGACTGTGCAGGACTTCAGTGGTAGTGTGCAGGACGTCACAGAAAGTGTGCAGGACTTCAGTGGGAGTGTGCAGGAGGTCATAGACAGTGCGAAGGACTTCAGTGGGAGGGTGCAGGACTTCATGGAAGTGTGCAGGACTTCAGTGGACAGTGTGAAGGACTTCAGTGGAAGTGTGCAGGACGTCATCGAAAGTGCGCAGGACTTCAGTGGGAGTGTGCAAGACGTCATAGACAGTGTGCAATACGTCATAGAAAGTTTTCAGGACTTCAGTGGGAGTGTGCAGGATGTCATAGACAGTGCGAAGGACTTCAGTGGGAGTGTGCAGGATGTCATAGACAGTGCGAAGGACTTCAGTGGGAGTGTGCAAGACGCCATAGACAGTGTGCAATACGTCATAGAAAGTTTGCAGGACTTCAGTGGGAGTGTGCAGGATGTCATAGACAGTGTGAAGGACTTCAGTGGGAGTGTGCAGGATGTCATAGACAGTGCGAAGGACTTTAGTGGGAGTGTGCAAGACGTCATAGACAGTGTGCAATACGTCATAGGAAGTTTTCAGGACTTCAGTGGGAGTGTGCAGGATGTCATAGACAGTGCGAAGGACTTCAGTGGGAGTGTGCAGGATGTCATAGACAGTGTGAATGACTTCAGTGGGAGTGTGCAGGATGTCATAGACAGTGCGAAGGACTTCAGTGGGAGTGTGCAAGACGTCATAGAAAGTGTGCAGGACTTCAGTGGGAGTGTGCAGGATGTCATAGACAGTGTGAATGACTTCAGTGGGAGTGTGCAGGATGTCATAGACAGTGCGAAGGACTTCAGTGGGAGTGTGCAAGACGTCATAGACAGTGTGCAATACGTCATAGAAAGTTTGCAGGACTTCAGTGGGAGTGTGCAGGATGTCATAGACAGTGTGAAGGACTTCAGTGGGAGTGTGCAGGATGTCATAGACAGTGCGAAGGACTTTAGTGGGAGTGTGCAAGACGTCATAGACAGTGTGCAAAACGTCATAGAAAGTTTGCAGGACTTCAGTGGGAGTGTGCAGGATGTCATAGACAGTGTGAAGGACTTCAGTGGGAGTGTGCAGGACTTTAGTGGAAGTGTGCAGGGCGGCATAGAAAGTGTGCAGGACTTCAGTGGAAGTGTGCAGGACGTCATAGGAAGTGTGCAGGACGTCATAGACAGTGTGCAGGACTTCAGTGGGAGTGTGCAAGACGTCATAGACAGTGTGAAGGACTTCAGTGGTAGTGTGCAGGACTTTAGTGGAAGTGTGCAGGGCGGCGTAGAAAGTGTGAAGGACTTCAGTGGTAGTGTGCAGGACTTCAGTGGAAGTGTGCAGGACGTCATCGAAAGTGCGCAGGACTTCAGTGGGAGTGTGCAAGACGTCATAGACAGTGTGCAATACGTCATAGAAAGTTTTCAGGACTTCAGTGGGAGTGTGCAGGATGTCATAGACAGTGCGAAGGACTTCAGTGGGAGTGTGCAAGACGTCATAGACAGTGTGAAGGACTTCAGTGGTAGTGTGCAGGACTTTAGTGGAAGTGTGCAGGGCGGCGTAGAAAGTGTGCAGGACTTCAGTGGAAGTGTGCAGGACGTCATCGAAAGTGCGCAGGACTTCAGTGGGAGTGTGCAAGACGTCATAGACAGTGTGCAATACGTCATAGAAAGTTTGCAGGACTTCAGTGGGAGTGTGCAGGATGTCATAGACAGTGTGAAGGACTTCAGTGGGAGTGTGCAGGATGTCATAGACAGTGTGAATGACTTCAGTGGGAGTGTGCAGGATGTCATAGACAGTGCGATGGACTTCAGTGGGAAAGTTTGCAGGACTTCAGTGGGAGTGTGCAGGATGTCATAGACAGTGTGCAGGACTTCAGTGGGAGTGTGCAAGACGTCATAGACAGTGTGCAATACGTCATAGAAAGTTTTCAGGACTTCAGTGGGAGTGTGCAGGATGTCATAGACAGTGCGAAGGACTTCAGTGGGAGTGTGCAAGACGTCATAGACAGTGTGCAATACGTCATAGAAAGTTTTCAGGACTTCAGTGGGAGTGTGCAGGATGTCATAGACAGTGCGAAGGACTTCAGTGGGAGTGTGCAGGATGTCATAGACAGTGTGAAGGACTTCAGTGGTAGTGTGCAGGACTTTAGTGGAAGTGTGCAGGATGTCATAGAAAGTGTGCAGGACTTCAGTGGGAGTGTGCAAGACGTCATAGACAGTGTGCAATACGTCATAGAAAGTTTTCAGGACTTCAGTGGGAGTGTGCAGGATGTCATAGACAGTGTGAAGGACTTCAGTGGTAGTGTGCAGGACTTTAGTGGAAGTGTGCAGGGCGGCGTAGAAAGTGTGCAGGACTTCAGTGGAAGTGTGCAGGACGTCATAGAAAGTGCGCAGGACTTCAGTGGGAGTGTGCAAGACGTCATAGACAGTGTGCAATACGTCATAGAAAGTTTGCAGGACTTCAGTGGGAGTGTGCAGGATGTCATAGACAGTGTGAAGGACTTCAGTGGTAGTGTGCAGGACTTTAGTGGAAGTGTGCAGGGCGGCATAGAAAGTGTGCAGGACTTCAGTGGAAGTGTGCAGGACGTCATAGAAAGTGTGCAGGACTTCAGTGGGAGTGTGCAGGATGTCATAGACAGTGCGAAGGACTTCAGTGGGAGTGTGCAGGACGTCACAGAAAGTGTGCAGGACTTCAGTGGGAGTGTGCAGGATGTCATAGACAGTGCGAAGGACTTCAGTGGGAGTGTGCAGGATGTCATAGACAGTGTGAATGACTTCAGTGGGAGTGTGCACGATGTCATAGACAGTGCGAAGGACTTCAGTGGGAGTGTGCAAGACGCCATAGACAGTGTGCAATACGTCATAGAAAGTTTGCAGGACTTCAGTGGGAGTGTGCAGGATGTCATAGACAGTGTGAAGGACTTCAGTGGGAGTGTGCAGGACTTCAGTGGGAGTGTGCAGGATGTCATAGACAGTGTGAAGGACTTCAGTGGGAGTGTGCAGGATGTCATAGACAGTGCGAAGGACTTCAGTGGGAGTGCGCAAGACGTCATAGACAGTGTGAAGGACTTCAGTGGGAGTGTGCAGGATGTCATAGACAGTGTGAAGGACTTCAGTGGAAGTGTGCAGGGCGGCATAGAAAGTGTGCAGGACTTCAGTGGGAGTGTGCAGGATGTCATAGACAGTGCGAAGGACTTCAGTGGGAGTGTGCAAGACGTCATAGACAGTGTGAAGGACTTCAGTGGTAGTGTGCAGGACTTCAGTGGGAGTGTGCAGGATGTCATAGACAGTGTGAAGGACTTCAGTGGAAGTGTGCAGGACGTCATAGAAAGTGCGCAGGACTTCAGTGGGAGTGTGCAAGACGTCATAGACAGTGTGCAATACGTCATAGAAAGTTTTCAGGACTTCAGTGGGAGTGTGCAGGATGTCATAGACAGTGCGAAGGACTTCAGTGGGAGTGTGCAGGATGTCATAGACAGTGTGAAGGACTTCAGTGGTAGTGTGCAGGACTTTAGTGGAAGTGTGCAGGGCGGCATAGAAAGTGTGCAGGACTTCAGTGGGAGTGTGCAGGATGTCATAGACAGTGTGAAGGACTTCAGTGGTAGTGTGCAGGACTTTAGTGGAAGTGTGCAGGGCGGCATAGAAAGTGCGCAGGACTTCAGTGGGAGTGTGCAAGACGTCATAGACAGTGTGCAATACGTCATAGAAAGTTTTCAGGACTTCAGTGGGAGTGTGCACGATGTCATAGACAGTGCGAAGGACTTCAGTGGTAGTGTGCAGGACTTTAGTGGGAGTGTGCAGGATGTCATAGACAGTGTGAAGGACTTCAGTGGGAGTGTGCAGGATGTCATAGACAGTGCGAAGGACTTTAGTGGGAGTGTGCAAGACGTCATAGACAGTGTGCAAAACGTCATAGAAAGTTTGCAGGACTTCAGTGGGAGTGTGCAGGATGTCATAGACAGTGCGAAGGACTTCAGTGGGAGTGTGCAAGACGTCATAGACAGTGTGCAATACGTCATAGAAAGTTTGCAGGACTTCAGTGGGAGTGTGCAGGATGTCATAGACAGTGTGAAGGACTTCAGTGGGAGTGTGCAGGATGTCATAGACAGTGTGAAGGACTTCAGTGGGAGTGTGCAGGATGTCATAGACAGTGCGAAGGACTTTAGTGGGAGTGTGCAAGACGTCATAGACAGTGTGCAATACGTCATAGAAAGTTTGCAGGACTTCAGTGGGAGTGTGCAGGATGTCATAGACAGTGTGAAGGACTTCAGTGGTAGTGTGCAGGACTTTAGTGGAAGTGTGCAGGGCGGCATAGAAAGTGCGCAGGACTTCAGTGGGAGTGTGCAAGACGTCATAGACAGTGTGCAATACGTCATAGAAAGTTTTCAGGACTTCAGTGGGAGTGTGCACGATGTCATAGACAGTGCGAAGGACTTCAGTGGGAGTGTGCAGGATGTCATAGACAGTGTGAAGGACTTCAGTGGTAGTGTGCAGGACTTTAGTGGAAGTGTGCAGGGCGGCATAGAAAGTGTGCAGGACTTCAGTGGGAGTGTGCAAGACGTCATAGACAGTGTGCAATACGTCATAGAAAGTTTTCAGGACTTCAGTGGGAGTGTGCAGGATGTCATAGACAGTGCGAAGGACTTCAGTGGGAGTGTGCAGGATGTCATAGACAGTGCGAAGGACTTCAGTGGGAGTGTGCAAGACGTCATAGACAGTGTGCAATACGTCATAGAAAGTTTGCAGGACTTCAGTGGGAGTGTGCAGGATGTCATAGACAGTGTGAAGGACTTCAGTGGGAGTGTGCAGGATGTCATAGACAGTGCGAAGGACTTCAGTGGGAGTGTGCAAGACGTCATAGAAAGTTTGCAGGACTTCAGTGGGAGTGTGCAGGATGTCATAGACAGTGCGAAGGACTTCAGTGGGAGTGTGCAATACGTCATAGAAAGTTTGCAGGACTTCAGTGGGAGTGTGCAGGATGTCATAGACAGTGTGAAGGACTTCAGTGGGAGTGTGCAGGATGTCATAGACAGTGCGAAGGACTTCAGTGGGAGTGTGCAGGATGTCATAGACAGTGTGAAGGACTTCAGTGGTAGTGTGCAGGACTTTAGTGGAAGTGTGCAGGGCGGCATAGAAAGTGTGCAGGACTTCAGTGGGAGTGTGCAAGACGTCATAGACAGTGTGCAATACGTCATAGAAAGTTTTCAGGACTTCAGTGGGAGTGTGCAGGATGTCATAGACAGTGTGAAGGACTTCAGTGGGAGTGTGCAGGATGTCATAGACAGTGTGAAGGACTTCAGTGGAAGTGTGCAGGACGTCATAGAAAGTGCGCAGGACTTCAGTGGGAGTGTGCAAGACGTCATAGACAGTGTGCAATACGTCATAGAAAGTTTTCAGGACTTCAGTGGGAGTGTGCAGGATGTCATAGACAGTGCGAAGGACTTCAGTGGGAGTGTGCAAGACGTCATAGACAGTGTGAAGGACTTCAGTGGGAGTGTGCAGGATGTCATAGACAGTGTGAAGGACTTCAGTGGGAGTGTGCAGGACTTCAGTGGAAGTGTGCAGGATGTCATAGAAAGTGCGCAGGACTTCAGTGGGAGTGTGCAAGACGTCATAGACAGTGTGCAATACGTCATAGAAAGTTTGCAGGACTTCAGTGGGAGTGTGCAGGATGTCATAGACAGTGTGAAGGACTTCAGTGGGAGTGTGCAAGACGTCATAGACAGTGTGAAGGACTTCAGTGGTAGTGTGCAAGACGTCATAGACAGTGTGCAATACGTCATAGAAAGTTTGCAGGACTTCAGTGGAAGTGTGCAGGATGCCATAGACAGTGCGAAGGACTTCAGTGGGAGTGTGCAGGATGTCATAGAAAGTGCGCAGGACTTCAGTGGGAGTGTGCAAGACGTCATAGACAGTGTGCAATACGTCATAGAAAGTTTTCAGGACTTCAGTGGGAGTGTGCAGGATGTCATAGACAGTGTGAAGGACTTCAGTGGTAGTGTGCAGGACTTTAGTGGAAGTGTGCAGGACGTCATCGAAAGTGCGCAGGACTTCAGTGGTAGTGTGAATGACGTCATAGACAGTGTGCAATGCATAGAAAGTTTTCAGGACTTCAGTGGGAGTGTGCAATACGTCATAGAAAGTTTGCAGGACTTCAGTGGGAGTGTGCAGGGCGTCGTAGAAAGTGTGCAGGACTTCAGTGGAAGTGTGCAGGACGTCATAGAAAGTGCGCAGGACTTCAGTGGGAGTGTGCAAGACGTCATAGACAGTGTGCAATACGTCATAGAAAGTTTGCAGGACTTCAGTGGGAGTGTGCAGGATGTCATAGACAGTGTGCAGGACTTCAGTGGGAGTGTGCAGGATGTCATAGACAGTGCAGGGCGGCGTAGAAAGTGTGCAGGACTTCAGTGGAAGTGTGCAGGACGTCATCGAAAGTGCGCAGGACTTCAGTGGGAGTGTGCAAGACGTCATAGACAGTGTGCAATACGTCATAGAATGTTTTCAGGACTTCAGTGGGAGTGTGCAGGATGTCATAGACAGTGCGAAGGACTTTAGTGGAAGTGTGCAGGGCGGCATAGAAAGTGTGCAGGACTTCAGTGGGAGTGTGCAGGATGTCATAGACAGTGTGAAGGACTTCAGTGGAAGTGTGCAGGGCGGCATAGAAAGTGTGCAGGACTTCAGTGGGAGTGTGCAAGACGTCATAGACAGTGTGCAATACGTCATAGAAAGTTTTCAGGACTTCAGTGGGAGTGTGCAGGATGTCATAGACAGTGCGAAGGACTTCAGTGGGAGTGTGCAGGATGTCATAGACAGTGTGAATGACTTCAGTGGGAGTGTGCAGGATGTCATAGACAGTGCGAAGGACTTCAGTGGGAGTGTGCAAGACGTCATAGACAGTGTGCAATACGTCATAGAAAGTTTGCAGGACTTCAGTGGGAGTGTGCAGGATGTCATAGACAGTGTGAAGGACTTCAGTGGGAGTGTGCAGGATGTCATAGACAGTGCGAAGGACTTCAGTGGGAGTGTGCAGGATGTCATAGACAGTGTGAAGGACTTCAGTGGTAGTGTGCAGGACTTCAGTGGAAGTGTGCAGGACGTCATAGAAAGTGCGCAGGACTTCAGTGGGAGTGTGCAAGACGTCATAGACAGTGTGCAATACGTCATAGAAAGTTTGCAGGACTTCAGTGGGAGTGTGCAGGATGTCATAGACAGTGTGCAGGACTTCAGTGGGAGTGTGCAAGACGTCATAGACAGTGTGCAATACGTCATAGAAAGTTTGCAGGACTTCAGTGGGAGTGTGCAAGACGTCATAGACAGTGTGCAATACGTCATAGAAAGTTTGCAGGACTTCAGTGGGAGTGTGCAGGATGTCATAGACAGTGCGAAGGACTTCAGTGGGAGTGTGCAGGATGTCATAGACAGTGTGAAGGACTTCAGTGGTAGTGTGCAGGACTTTAGTGGAAGTGTGCAGGGCGGCATAGAAAGTGTGCAAGACTTCAGTGGGAGTGTGCAAGACGTCATAGACAGTGTGCAATACGTCATAGAAAGTTTTCAGGACTTCAGTGGGAGTGTGCAGGATGTCATAGACAGTGCGAAGGACTTCAGTGGGAGTGCGCAAGACGTCATAGACAGTGTGAAGGACTTCAGTGGGAGTGTGCAGGATGTCATAGAAAGTGTGAAGGACTTCAGTGGAAGTGTGCAGGACGTCATAGAAAGTGCGCAGGACTTCAGTGGGAGTGTGCAAGACGTCATAGACAGTGTGAAATACGTCATAGGAAGTTTGCAGGACTTCAGTGGGAGTGTGCAAGACGTCATAGACAGTGTGCAATACGTCATAGAAAGTTTGCAGGACTTCAGTGGGAGTGTGCAGGATGTCATAGACAGTGCGAAGGACTTCAGTGGGAGTGTGCAGGATGTCATAGACAGTGTGAAGGACTTCAGTGGTAGTGTGCAGGACTTTAGTGGAAGTGTGCAGGGCGGCATAGAAAGTGTGCAGGACTTCAGTGGGAGTGTGCAAGACGTCATAGAAAGTGCGCAGGACTTCAGTGGGAGTGTGCAAGACGTCATAGACAGTGTGCAATACGTCATAGAAAGTTTTCAGGACTTCAGTGGGAGTGTGCACGATGTCATAGACAGTGCGAAGGACTTCAGTGGGAGTGTGCAGGATGTCATAGACAGTGTGAAGGACTTCAGTGGTAGTGTGCAGGACTTTAGTGGAAGTGTGCAGGGCGGCATAGAAAGTGTGCAGGACTTCAGTGGGAGTGTGCAAGACGTCATAGACAGTGTGCAATACGTCATAGAAAGTTTGCAGGACTTCAGTGGGAGTGTGCAGGATGTCATAGACAGTGTGAAGGACTTCAGTGGGAGTGTGCAGGATGTCATAGACAGTGCGAAGGACTTTAGTGGGAGTGTGCAAGACGTCATAGACAGTGTGCAAAACGTCATAGAAAGTTTGCAGGACTTCAGTGGAAGTGTGCAGGATGTCATAGACAGTGTGAAGGACTTCAGTGGGAGTGTGCAGGATGTCATAGACAGTGTGAAGGACTTCAGTGGTAGTGTGCAGGACTTTAGTGGAAGTGTGCAGGACGTCATAGAAAGTTTGCAGGACTTCAGTGGGAGTGTGCAGGATGTCATAGACAGTGTGCAGGACTTCAGTGGGAGTGTGCAAGACGTCATAGACAGTGTGCAATACGTCATAGAAAGTTTGCAGGACTTCAGTGGGAGTGTGCAGGATGTCATAGACAGTGTGAAGGACTTCAGTGGAAGTGTGCAGGACGTCATAGAAAGTGCGCAGGACTTCAGTGGGAGTGTGCAAGACGTCATAGACAGTGTGCAATACGTCATAGAAAGTTTTCAGGACTTCAGTGGGAGTGTGCACGATGTCATAGACAGTGCGAAGGACTTCAGTGGGAGTGTGCAGGATGTCATAGACAGTGTGAAGGACTTCAGTGGTAGTGTGCAGGACTTTAGTGGAAGTGTGCAGGGCGGCATAGAAAGTGTGCAGGACTTCAGTGGGAGTGTGCAGGATGTCATAGACAGTGCGAAGGACTTTAGTGGGAGTGTGCAAGACGTCATAGACAGTGTGCAATACGTCATAGGAAGTTTGCAGGACTTCAGTGGAAGTGTGCAGGATGTCATAGACAGTGTGAAGGACTTCAGTGGGAGTGTGCAGGATGTCATAGACAGTGTGAAGGACTTCAGTGGTAGTGTGCAGGACTTTAGTGGAAGTGTGCAGGGCGGCATAGAAAGTGCGCAGGACTTCAGTGGGAGTGTGCAAGACGTCATAGACAGTGTGCAATACGTCATAGAAAGTTTTCAGGACTTCAGTGGGAGTGTGCACGATGTCATAGACAGTGCGAAGGACTTCAGTGGTAGTGTGCAGGACTTTAGTGGAAGTGTGCAGGGCGGCATAGAAAGAGTGCAGGACTTCAGTGGGAGTGTGCAAGACGTCATAGACAGTGTGCAATACGTCATAGAAAGTTTTCAGGACATCAGTGGGAGTGTGCACGATGTCATAGACAGTGCGAAGGACTTCAGTGGGAGTGTGCAGGATGTCATAGACAGTGTGAAGGACTTCAGTGGTAGTGTGCAGGACTTTAGTGGAAGTGTGCAGGGCGGCATAGAAAGTGTGCAGGACTTCAGTGGAAGTGTGCAGGACGTCATAGAAAGTGCGCAGGACTTCAGTGGGAGTGTGCAAGACGTCATAGACAGTGTGCAATACGTCATAGAAAGTTTTCAGGACTTCAGTGGGAGTGTGCACGATGTCATAGACAGTGCGAAGGACTTCAGTGGGAGTGTGCAGGATGTCATAGACAGTGTGAAGGACTTCAGTGGTAGTGTGCAGGACTTTAGTGGAAGTGTGCAGGACGTCATAGAAAGTGCGCAGGACTTCAGTGGGAGTGTGCAAGACGTCATAGACAGTGTGAAGGACTTCAGTGGTAGTGTGCAGGACTTCAGTGGGAGTGTGCAGGATGTCATAGACAGTGTGAAGGACTTCAGTGGGAGTGTGCAGGATGTCATAGACAGTGCGAAGGACTTTAGTGGCAGTGTGCAAGACGTCATAGACAGTGTGCAAAACGTCATAGAAAGTTTGCAGGACTTTAGTGGAAGTGTGCAGGATGTCATAGAAAGTGTGAAGGACTTCAGTGGAAGTGTGCAGGACGTCATAGAAAGTGCGCAGGACTTCAGTGGGAGTGTGCAGGACGTCATAGAAAGTGCGCAGGGCTTCAGTGGGAGTGTGCAAGACGTCATAGACAGTGTGCAATACGTCATAGAAAGTTTTCAGGACTTCAGTGGGAGTGTGCAGGATGTCATAGACAGTGCGAAGGACTTCAGTGGGAGTGTGCAAGACGTCATAGACAGTGTGAAGGACTTCAGTGGGAGTGTGCAGGATGTCATAGACAGTGTGCAGGACTTCAGTGGGAGTGTGCAATACGTCATAGAAAGTTTGCAGGACTTCGGTGGGAGTGTGCAAGACGTCATAGACAGTGTGCAATACGTCATAGAAAATGCGCAGGACTTCAGTGGGAGTGTGCAAGACGTCATAGACAGTGTGCAGGACTTCAGTGGGAGTGTGCAGGACTTCAGTGGGAGTGTGCAGGATGTCATAGACAGTGTGCAGGACTTCAGTGGGAGTGTGCAAGACGTCATAGACAGTGTGCAATACGTCATAGAAAGTTTGCAGGACTTCAGTGGGAGTGTGCAGGATGTCATAGACAGTGTGCAGGACTTCAGTGGGAGTGTGCAAGACGTCATAGACAGTGTGCAATACGTCATAGAAAGTTTGCAGGACTTCAGTGGGAGTGTGCAGGATGTCATAGACAGTGTGCAGGACTTCAGTGGGAGTGTGCAGGATGTCATAGACAGTGTGAAGGACTTCAGTGGTAGTGTGCAGGACTTTAGTGGAAGTGTGCAGGGCGTCGTAGAAAGTGTGCAGGACTTCAGTGGAAGTGTGCAGGACGTCATAGAAAGTGCGCAGGACTTCAGTGGGAGTGTGCAAGACGTCATAGACAGTGTGCAATACGTCATAGAAAGTTTGCAGGACTTCAGTGGGAGTGTGCAGGATGTCATAGACAGTGTGCAGGACTTCAGTGGGAGTGTGCAAGACGTCATAGACAGTGTGCAGGACTTCAGTGGGAGTGTGCAAGACGTCATAGACAGTGTGCAGTACGTCATAGAAAGTTTTCAGGACTTCAGTGTGGAGTGTGCAGGATGTCATAGACAGTGTGCAGGACTTCAGTGGGAGTGTGCAGGACTTCAGTGGACAGTGTGCAGGACGTCATAGAAGATGCGCAGGTCTCCAGTGGGAGTGTGCAGGACGTCATAGAAAATGTGCAGGACCTCAGTGGGAGTGTGCAAGACGTCATAGACAGTGTGCAATACGTCATAGAAAGTTCGCAGGACTTCAGTGGGAGTGTGCAGGATGTCATAGACAGTGTGAGGGACTTCAGTGGAAGTGTGCAGGATGTCATAGACAGTGCGAAGGACTTTAGTGGGAGTGTGCAGGATGTCATAGACAGTGTGCAGGACTTCAGTGGGAGTGTGCAGGACTTCAGTGGGAGTGTGCAAGACGTCATAGACAGTGTGCAATACGTCATAGAAATTTTGCAGGACTTCAGTGGGAGTGTGCAGGATGTCATGGACAGTGTGCAGACTTCAGTGCAGGACTTCAGGACTTCAGTGGAGTGTGCAGGACTTTGGTGGAAGTGTGCAGGACGTCATAGAAAGTGTGCAGGACTTCAGTGGGAGTGTGCAGGATGTCATAGACAGTGTGCAGGACTTCAGTGGGAGTGTGCAGGACTTCAGTGGGAGTGTACAATACGTCATAGAAAGTTTGCAGGACTTCAGTGGGAGTGTGCAGGATGTCATAGACAGTGTGCAGGACTTCAGTGGGAGTGTGCAAGACGTCATAGACAGTGTGCAGGACTTCATAGAGTGTGCAGGACTTCAGTGGTCATAGAAAGTGTGCAGGACTTCAGTGAAAGTGTGCAGGACGTCATAGACAGTGTGAAGGACTTCAGTGGGAGTGTGCAGGATGTCATAGACAGTGCGAAGGACTTTAGTGGGAGTGTGCAGGACTTCAGTGGAAGTGTGCAGGACGTCATAGAAAGTGTGCAGGACTTCAGTGGGAGTGTGCAAGACGTCATAGACAGTGTGCAATACGTCATAGAAAGTTTGCAGGACTTCAGTGGGAGTGTGCAGGATGTCATAGACAGTGTGAAGGACTTCAGTGGTAGTGTGCAGGACTTTAGTGGAAGTGTGCAGGGCGTCGTAGAAAGTGTGCAGGACTTCAGTGGAAGTGTGCAAGACGTCATAGACAGTGTGCAATACGTCATAGAAAGTTTTCAGGACTTCAGTGGGAGTGTGCAGGATGTCATAGACAGTGCGAAGGACTTCAGTGGGAGTGTGCAAGACGTCATAGACAGTGTGAAGGACTTCAGTGGTAGTGTGAAGGACTTCAGTGGTAGTGTGCAGGACTTTGGTGGAAGTGTGCAGGGCGGCGTAGAAAGTGCGCAGGACTTCAGTGGGAGTGTGCAAGACGTCATAGACAGTGTGCAATACGTCATAGAAAGTTTTCAGGACTTCAGTGGGAGTGTGCAGGATGTCATAGACAGTGTGAAGGACTTCAGTGGGAGTGTGCAGGATGTCATAGACAGTGTGCAGGACTTCAGTGGGAGTGTGCAAGACGTCATAGACAGTGTGAAATACGTCATAGGAAGTTTGCAGGACTTCAGTGGGAGTGTGCAAGACGTCATAGACAGTGTGCAGGACTTCGGTGGGAGTGTGCAAGACCTCATAGACAATGTGCAATACGTCATAGAAAATGCGCAGGACTTTAGTGGAAGTGTGCAGGGCGTCGTAGAAAGTGTGCAGGACTTCAGTGGAAGTGTGCAGGATGTCATAGAAAGTGCGCAGGACTTCAGTGGGAGTGTGCAAGACGTCATAGACAGTGTGCAATACGTCATAGAAAGTTTGCAGGACTTCAGTGGGAGTGTGCAGGATGTCATAGACAGTGTGAAGGACTTCAGTGGGAGTGTGCAGGATGTCATAGACAGTGCGAAGGACTTTAGTGGGAGTGTGCAGGACTTTAGTGGAAGTGTCCAGGCCGGCATAGAAAGTGTGCAGGACTTCAGTGGAAGTGTGCAGGACTTTAGTGGAAGTGTGCAGGGCGGCATAGAAAGTGTGCAGGACTTCAGTGAAAGTGTGCAGGACGTCATAGGAAGTGTGCAGGACTTCAGTGGGAGTGTGCAAGACGTCATAGACAGTGTGCAATACGTCATAGAAAGTTTGCAGGACTTCAGTGGGAGTGTGCAGGACGTCATAGACAGTGTGAAGGACTTCAGTGGGAGTGTGCAAGACGTCATAGAAAGTTTGCAGGACTTCATAGAACAGTGTGCAGGACTTCAGTGGTAGTGTGCTGGACTTCAGTGGAAGTGTGCAGGACGTCATAGAAAGTGTGCAGGACTTCAGTGGGAGTGTGCAAGACGTCATAGACAGTGTGCATTACGTCATAAAAAGTTTGCAGGACTTCAGTGGGAGTGTGCAGGATGTCATAGACAGTGTGAAGGACTTCAGTGGGAGTGTGCAGATGTCATGGACAGTGTGAAGGACTTCAGTGGT
This sequence comes from Aplectana chamaeleonis, assembly GCA_029168955.1. Classification (NCBI taxonomy): domain Eukaryota; kingdom Metazoa; phylum Nematoda; class Chromadorea; order Rhabditida; family Cosmocercidae; genus Aplectana; species Aplectana chamaeleonis. Next base: position 145,711 of record JAPDOI010000407.1, read on the forward strand.
AGTGTGCAGGACTTTAGTGGAAGTGTGCAGGACGTCATAGAAAGTGTGCAGGACTTCATAGGGAGTGTGCAGGACTTCAGTGGGAGTGTGCAGGACGTCATAGAAAGTGTGCAGGACTTCAGTGGGAGTGTGCAGGATGTCATAGACAGTGTGAAGGACTTCAGTGGGAGTGTGCAGGACTTTAGTGGGTGTGCGCAGGACGTCATAGACAGTGTGCAGGACGTCATAGAAAGTGTGCAGGACTTCAGTGAGAGTGTGCAGGACTTCAGTGGGAGTGTGCAGGACTTCAGTGAGAGTGTGCAGGACTTTAGGGGGAGTGTGCAGGACGTCATAGAAAGTGCGCAGGACTTGAGTGGAAGTGTGCAGGGCGTGATAGAAAGTGTGCAGGACTACAGTGGTAGCGTGCGGGACTTCAGTGGAAGTGTGCAGGACGTCATAGACAGGGTGCAGGACTTCAGTGGTATTGTGCAGGATGTCAGTGACAGTGTGAAGGACTTCAGTGGGAGTGTGCAGGACTTCAGTGGGAGTGTGAAGGACTTCAGTGGGAGTGTGCAATACGTCATAGAAAGTTTGCAGGACTTCAGTGGGAGTGTGCAGGATGTCATAGACAGTGTGAAGGACTTCAGTGGGAGTGTGCAGGATGTCATAGACAGTGCGAAGGACTTTAGTGGGAGGATGCAAGACGGCATAGACAGTGTGCAGGACGTCATAGAAAGTGTGCAGGACTTCATTGGGAGTGTGCAGGATGTCATAGACAGTGCAGGACTTCAGTGGGAGTGTGCAGAATGTCATAGACAGTGTGCAGGACTTCAGTGGGAGTGTGCAGGACGTCATAGAGAGTGTGCAGGACTTTGGGAGTGTGCAGGACTTCTGTGGGAGTGTGCAGGACTTCAGTGGGAGTGACCAGTACTTTAGTGGGACTGTGCAGGACGTCATAGAGAGTGTGCAGGACTTCAGGGGAAGTGTGCAGGACGTCAGAGAATTTGTGAAGGACTTCAGTGGGAGTGTGCAGGACTTCATAGACAGTGTGCAGGACTTCAGTGGGAGTGTGCAAGACGTCATAGACAGTGTGCAATACGTCATAGAAAGTTTTCAGGACTTCAGTGGGGTGTGCAGGATGTCATAGACAGTGCGAAGGACTTCAGTGGGAGTGTGCAGGATGTCATAGACAGTGTGAAGGACTTCAGTGGTAGTGTGCAGGACTTTAGTGGAAGTGTGCAGGACGTCATAGAAAGTGTGCAGGACTTCAGTGGGAGTGTGCAGGAGTCATAGACAGTGTGCAATACGTCATAGAAAGTTTTCAGGACTTCAGTGGGAGTGTGCAGGATGTCATAGACAGTGTGAAGGACTTCAGTGGGAGTGTGCAGGACTGTCATAGAAAGTGCGAAGGACTTCAGTGGGTGTGCGCAGGACGTCATAGACAGTGTGCAGGACGTCATAGAAAGTATACAGGACTTCAATGGGAGTGTGCGGGATGTCATAGACAGTGTGCAGGATTTTAGTGCATTTGTTCAGGACTTCAGTGGGAGTGTGCAGGATTTTAGTGGAAGTGTTCAGGACGTCATAGAAAGCAAGCACGACTTCATTGGGAGTGTGCAGGAGTTCAGTGGGAGTGTTCAGGACGTCATAGAAAGTAAGCAAGACTTCATTGGGAGTGTGCAGGAGTTCAGTGGGAGTGTGCAGAACTTCAGTGGGAATGTGCAGGATGTCATGAACGTGTGCGAGTGGGTGTGCGCAGGACGTCATAGACAGTGTGCAGGACGTCATAGAAAGTATACAGGACTTCATTGGGAGTGTGCAGGAGTTCAGTGGGAGTGTGCAGAACTTCAGTGATAGTGTGCAGGACTTCAGTGGGAGTGTTAAGGACGTCATAGAAAGTAAGCACGACTTCATTGGGAGTGTGCAGGAGTTCAGTGGGAGTGTGCAGGACTTCAGTGGGAGTGTGCATGACTTTAGTGGGTGTGCGCAGGACGTCATAGACAGTGTGCAGGACGTCATAGGCAGTGTGCAGGATTTTAGTGAATTTGTTCAGGACTTCAGTGGGAGTGTGCAGGACTTCAGTGGGAGTGTGCAGGACTTCAGTGGGAGTGTTCAGGACGTCATAGAAAGTAAGCACGACTTCATTGGGAGTGTGCAGGAGTTCAGTGGGAGTGTGCAGGACTTCAGTGGGAGTGTGCATGACTTTAGTGGGTGTGCGCAGGACGTCATAGACAGTGTGCAGGACGTCATAGAAAGTATACAGGACTTCAATGGGAGTGTGCAGGATGTCATAGACAGTGTGCAGGATTTGAGTGAATTTGTTCGGGACTTCAGTGGGAGTGTGCAGGATGTCATAGACAGTGTGAAGGACTTCAGTGGGTGTGCAGGACGTCATAGAAAGCAAGCACGACTTCATTGGGAGTGTGCAGGAGTTCAGTGGGAGTGTTCAGGACGTCATAGAAAGTAAGCAAGACTTCATTGGGAGTGTGCAGGAGTTCAGTGGGAGTGTGCTGGACTTCAGTGGGAGTGTGCATGACTTTAGTGGGTGTGCGCAGGACGTCATAGACAGTGTGCAGGACGTCATAGAAAGTATACAGGACTTCAATGGGAGTGTGCGGGATGTCATAGACAGTGTGCAGGATTTTAGTGCATTTGTTCAGGACTTCAGTGGGAGTGTGCAGGGCTTCAGTGGGAGTGTTCAGGACGTCATAGAAAGTAAGCACGACTTCATTGGGAGTGTGCAGGACTTCAGTGGGAGTGTGCAGGACTTCAGTGGGAGTTTGCAGGATGGAGTAAGCACGACTTCAGTGGGGGTGTGCAGAACTTCAGTGGGAAAGTTCAGGACGTCACCGAAAGTGTGCAGGACTTTATTGGGAGTGTGCAGGACTTCGGTGGGAGCGTGCAGGACGTTAGTGAGAGTAGTGTGAGTGCGCAGGACGTCATAAACAATGTGCAGGGCTTCAAAGAAAAAGTGCAGGAATTCAGTGGAAGTGTTCAGGACTTCAGTGGGAGTGTGCAGGACTTCACTGGGATTGTGCAGAACTTCATAGAAAGTGTGCAGGACGTCATAGACAGTGTGCAGTACGTCATAGAAAGTGTGCAGGAGTTCAGTGGGAGTATGCAAGACTTTGGTGGGAGTATACAGAAGGACGTCATGGACAGTGTGCAGGACTTCGGTGGAAGTGTGCAGGACTTAGGTGAATGTGCGCAGGACGTCATAGACAGTGTGCAGGACGTCATAGAAAGTATACAGGACTTCAATGGGAGTGTGCAGGATGTCATAGACAGTGTGCAGGATTTGAGTGAATTTGTTCGGGACTTCAGTGGGAGTGTGCAGGATTTTAGTGGAAGTGTTCAGGACGTCATAGAAAGCAAGCACGACTTCATTGGGAGTGTGCAGGAGTTCAGTGGGAGTGTGCAGGACTTCAGTGGGAGTGTGCATGACTTTATTGGGTGTGCGCAGGACGTCATAGACAGTGTGCAGGACGTCATAGAAAGTATACAGGACTTCAATGGGAGTGTGCGGGATGTCATAGACAGTGTGCAGGATTTTAGTGAATTTGTTCAGGACTTCAGTGGGAGTGTGCAGGATTTTAGTGAAAGTGTTCAGTGACGTCATAGAAAGCAAGCACGACTTCATTGGGAGTGTGCAGGACTTCAGTGGGAGTGTGCAGGAGGGACAGATCAGGACGTCATAGAAAGTAAGCACGACTTCAGTGGGAGTGTGCAGAACTTCAGTGTTAAAGTTCAGGACGTCACCGAAAGTGTGCAGGACTTTATTGGCAATAAGCAGGACTTCAGTGGGAGTGTGCATGACTTCAGTGGGTGTGCGCAGGACGTCACAGACAGTGTGCAGGACGTCATAGACAGTGTGTAGGATTTTGATGAATTTGTTCAGGACTTCAGTGGGAGTGTGCAGGACTTCAGTGGGAGTGTGCAGTACTTCAGTGGGAGTGTGCATGACTTTAGTGGGTGTGCGCAGGACGTCATAGACAGTGTGCAGGACTTCAGTGGAAGTGTGCAGGACGTTATATGAAGTGTGCAGGACTTCAGCGGGTGTGTGCAGGACTTCAGTGGGAGTATGCAGGACTTCAGTGGGAGTGTGCAGGACTTCAGTGTGAGTGTGCAGAACTTCAGTGGGAGTGTGCAGGACTCCAGTGGGGGCGCGCAGGACGTCATAGACAGTGCGCAGGACGTCATATAAAGTTTACAGGACTTTAGTGGGAGTGTGAGGGTTGTCATATAAAGTGTGCAGGACTTCAGTGGGAGTATGCAGGATTTTAGTGGAAGTGAGCAGGACCAATGGTTGGGTGAAGAGATCGTTCTTGTTCCATCCATATCCAGTAATTTGGATAAATTTCCGAACGTGTTTTTTAATGGAAGGTGCTCGTGCCTCCGCACGGAGATCGCGTAACGGCACGTGTGTTGGATTGTAAAATGAAGGTATTCAGCTTTTTTGTAATGTTCCGCGAATTTTCTGCGTTTTTAGTCGAAAAAAGTTTGTAGGTAGGAGGAAACATCCAGCTTCCATTCTTTTTTGGCGATAAAGGCTACGGCCCCCTCCCAACCACACTTAAGCGTCAGAGCCTAGGCTAGATCCTTGTCACCCGAGCGCGTCCTCTCTAACGGGGCCTTCAGAGCGGCATCGTTGAGAAACTCAGAGCGAAAACCGGCCGTGGTTTCGGGATGTCGCAGCATTGGCGACACGCGACGAATCAGTGAAAAGTCTCACCTTTGGCAACATTGTACTAGCTAAAGCGATAGCCGTTAAATAGGTCGGGGACTGTTTCCAAACGCGCGTTGGATCCTAAACTGATTATCTTGATTGGAACGAGTACCATCGGTCACACCCACGAAAACTCGTCCCGAGTTATGAAAACGAACCGAATGATATGAGCTAAGCTTCAGGATAAAATCTAGCGTCATGTTAAATTAGTAGTTTTCAATGGAGATTTCTTTTCTCATTCCAGCGCTGTGGTGGCTCTAATGAAGGCTTCAGAGAAGTGTCTCGCTAGTACCCACGCCAAACGTGCCACTGTCATGCTCAAGGACATCAGGATTGCCAATAGCATGCGCGATGGATGCGTATAATAGGTCTCGGAACTGAATGTGAAATCGTACCCCACTTTTTATGTGTGAATCCTGTAGTTGAATCGATTATTTTCGTATAAAAGTGAATTCAGTGAACAGAAATCTTAAATGGTTCCATTCTGTCTTGAAGCACTACAAAGAAGGTTGAAGTCCTTTGCAGGAAAGCAAGGACCTTCATTTCTCTGAGAAAAACTGAAAGGCCGTGGCTTGTAAAGGGGGCTGGATCACCGCATTAGGCTGTGCAACTGATGCAGAACCTTTGCTCTCCGGAAGGATGCGAAGAGCTATTTTTTTAAAGAAATAGTCGAAATCAGTCGTTTTCACAGAAATGGAAAGTCAGCACGCCGCGGTCGTTCTTTGAAATTCTACAGTTTCAGCATTCAGGAAAAGCATTGGAGTGTGGTCCGTGTGCATATGTGAATGTCGGCAAGATGTCCGACTCGACAAAGGTTTCCCACAAAAAACTGGTATCCTGCAGTGTCGATGTTCATCAGATTCCTAGCTCCTTTCGTTAAGAAGAACAACGAACGCTTCCTTTTTTGGCCATTGAGAAAACAGAGTTTTTTACTGCTTCTTCAGGTAGCCTAACTCCTCCGTGTATGGGAGTTCGAGGAAGTCTTCTTTGAAAAGCTCATGCCGCCCTCGCTGAATAGAGTCGCACGCAGAGCTGTTCGTCGCATTGATGTTGTTTGCGTTTCTGGGTATTCATGCATCAAGCTCATCTACGCGGGGAAATGCGTAAATGTGGTCTTGAAATATAATGTAAAAGTATACGACATTGGTTGCCACGGTTAAGGACCCAAATTGACAGTAGAATGGGTAAAAAGATAAGTGCATATTAAATTAGCAGCACAGGTTGACAGCTATTTCGAGCCAATTGACTCACCGAAATTTCCTTGGAACTCAGTCCATTTCGCGTTTAGTTCGGTACTCCCCAACCTTATGTGAGGCCTGTGTCTTACAAGAAATTACTTCTAGCCAGCCTGACCATAGCGGATGAAATGTAATTTCTTATAACGATTTTAGACGTAGAATTCGAGTATGGTCTTTGTGGCTGCCTAAAACCTCTGAAAAAGTTACACTCGTTTTTCAAAGCCTGGCGGCAAAATTAGGGTACCCCTCATGAAATTTTCGAGATGCTTCCAAAAAAAATTTCGCATTTTGCGCAAAGTTTGTATGAAGGGGTAATCAAGGGTGCTTAACACGAATATGGTTATGCAGAGGTATATCGTAGCTTACGGTATGTGCCGTGCTAATAAAGAAGCAAAAACTACCTTAATAATTTGATTATCGAGTTCGTATTGAACACCCCGAAGAACCCTTGAATAGAAACTTCGACCAAACTACCTCAGGCAAACCATCGCTCCGAACGGGACCGGCTCCTCTCAGTTATGACGTCATCGCCCGGACAGCGGCCGAGGGGCCAGTTGGCACCGCGGTCCCTGTCCGGTGCCAGTTCGCCCCTCGGCGCCTGTCCGGTCGCTCTCGGGGCCACAGCAGTGCGAGCAGTGTTAGCCAGACCGTCATTTTGTACACTGCAATCATGGACCCAGCATGGAATTTCACTGCCTATTGCAGTACTTACGCTTTCGAAAGCTTCAGCTATCCTCCTTGCTTATCCTCCGTGACCGAATTTCCGCGTTGCAAAATGTGGGCGGGGTTAGTGGTGGGTGCAGCATTGTGGAGAGGTAAAGAGCGTTCCATAAGAAAATTGCGTACCATCACGGAAAACGAGTAGCTATTAGTGCGAAGCGTGTACTGCGTCATTGCAGATGGCAAACGCTTCATGAGAAGCGTGAGCCGCGTCATTAAAAATGAGTCGCGCACTATAGGAAGCGCGCTCCGCGTCATAGAAAATGAGTCGTGCGCTTTTGGAAAATTAGTCGCGCATTATGAGAAGCCTGCGCCGCGGGATGAGAAATGAATCGCGCATTATGACAAGCGTGCGCCGCGTCATGGAAAATGAGTATCGCTGACAGCGTGATGGCCATGCGGAGCGTTCTTCGCCCATCTCGATCAATCGCCTAATTTGTAAGTTTTATTCACGCTCACACAAGTTTTGAGAAGGACATGCTTTTATAGAAGCCCGACACGCACAGCATTTCGAAACCCGCGTACTGCTATTTTACCCACTTCCTACTCGCAAAGTTAGTTCTCAACATGTTCCAATCTTGCGTTGAGTAATCTTCTCATCTAGGGTCGCATGGTCTAAGTATTCCGGTAGAATATTTGGAGAAATCCCAGTGTGCGTTAGGCATCAGGCTATCGATGGCATTGGTAATATTAGTGACAGCCGCTACTGCTGCGCTGCCCCCCACCGGCAGTAGCGGCTACCACCAATATTATCAATACCATAGACTCATGTCGTCCTCGGGCACGTTGCAAGCGCCAGGTCCCTGTCTACTCGTCTTGTGTTTCTATCTAATACTACCGTTCAACTGGTCCGAAGCCTGTTTTTTCTTGCGAAATATATGCTATAACCCAGTGATACTCCTTAGAACTGCGCCTATGTATTTACTTTGAGGTTAACCACCAAACCTGCCATAGTTGACAAAATATCTGAGCCACTTTAGAACTAGATGAGGGCTTTTGCGAAATTTTTTGACGAATCGTAATTACTGATTCGTAGTGGATTTTTTGATTTTGCAGCTTCGTTGTTTTCTGGTTTATGCGAGAAGTTTAGGCCCCGAAGCTCCAAAGTTATGTATGATGGCTATGTCTATAATCAATAGTACCTTCCATCAATTATCGATAGTTTTTTTTTGAAAATTTTGTTCTCGCCCTTTTCATCGAATTTCAAATGAACTATCAATAAATGACAAAAAAATACTATCGATTAGCCGTTATGACGTCGGCATGAATCCTAGCGATACTTCGCGTTCTCCATTGAAGGTTGGCGCAAACTCGGTGCACCTATGTTATAGCTTATGGCATGGAGTTTGCGCCAACCTTCAATAGGGAACGCAAAGTATCACTAGGATCCATGCCGACGTTATAACGGCTAAGTTCCTGATCGATAGTATTTTTCCGTCGTTTACTCATCGTTATTTTGAAAATCGATGAAAAAGGCGAGAATCGAATTTTCAAAAAAAAAGGATCGATAATTGTCGAAAAATACTATTGATTAAGGACTTGGCCATAATACTTAACTTTGGAGCTTCGAGGCCCAAAGCTCTCGGATAAGTCAGAGAAGACTGAAGCTGTAAAATCACAAAATCAGCTGAAAATCATTAATCACGCTCTGTTGAAAATTTTTGCAAACGCTATCATCTAGTTCTAAGGCAGCTCAGATATTCTGTCAACTATGGCAGGTTTGGTGGTTTACCTCAAAGTAAATATTGGATTGGGGAATAAGTTCGTTCGGTTTTTTTCAAAGAGCGTTATTTTAATAAATTGTTTGCTAAAGTGTTTGCCTTCATTGGAAAAAGTTTTTTCGCATGGTGCTATTTTTTTCATATTTCCAGGGTTGGAAGTGAAATACCCGGAAAGCGAAAATCAGCATTTTCGACATCTACATTTGTTCGCTTTTTATCGCGGTCAAAAATACCTGGAGCCACTTTCTTCCCTCTTTGCTCCATAATAACGTACAAGCACCATTTCTCATCTCCCGTGACGATTCGGTACAAAAAGCGCCGTTTATGATCGCGTGTTACTCGATGGCGCGCGAGGTGTTGAGCAGCGATTTGAGGACAATTTTCTTTGTTGACTTCGATAAGCTCGTGAGGCACCCAGGATCGTCTTAATATCCCAGCTCATTTTTTTCGGTCAATTAATGACTTGTTTGGTGACCATCTTTTTTATAAAGTGCTCATCGAATTCTGCAAGTAGACCGCTGCGAAACGTGTCTTCGAGGTCGGAGTTGCCGTTTTTGAACTTTGGAGCCAATTTTGGTTTTTTTTTGGTCACAAACTTCGCAAATCCCAGGTCTTTTTGACCGCGAGGAGAAACCAAGAAAAGTGTTTGAAATGCTGATTATTCCAAGCCTTAAGAATAGGAAAAAATATATTATACAAAAAACAAATATTACATTTCTGAAGAGCAGAAAAAAATACTTTCAATGATTACAAACACTTTGCTGAACAACCGACAAATAATTTGTAGAAGCTCTATTAATAAAACCGAACGAACTTATTCTCCAACCCGATAGAAGTACTCAAAGATGCATAGCACTGAAGATTAGCACTGAATTATAGCATATATTCCGCGAACAGGCAGGCTTATGACCAAGTGGAAGGCAGCGTTAGATAGAAAAGAATTTGTTTCCCGAGACTAAATGAAGAAGAGGGGAAAATGAGGAAACAAGAGAGGAATAAAAGGACGACTGGGAGAAGAGGGAAGAAGAGGAAAGAAGAGGAAAGAAGAAAGAGAGTGAAATAGAGAAGCAGAAACTAGTAAATAAAAAAGGGAAGCCATCGTTGAAGCTACACTCGTTCGCCCGAAGAGCCAACGCAAAGCCAGTTGGGACCGAAGTTTGCTCCGAGCGATACTGCTGTGGCCCGGAGAGCGGCTGCTGTGGCCCGAGTAGATGGCTAACTTTCGCTCGGAGCGGAGAGGCAGCGCCGCTCGAGTAGCTCTCTGGTACCGCTCGGAGCGATGGTTTGCCTGAGACCCTGTACCCACCGCAATCTGTTAGAAATCGAAAACGGTCCCCCGATCCGTGTTTAGCACTCCAAAAAATCCCACAGAGAAACAAATCTAGCCACGTCTATCGTATATTATGGAGATCTCGGAAGGCGCGTTTTGGCCTCAAAAATTTTCCCGCCTGCAAAGCTTCGAGCGAGTTCGTGATCAGTTCCCCAATCAACTCCAGAGAGAATTTTAATTGAAATTTGGATCATTGTTCCATGTTTTGGATCATTGATCAACGATTTCAGAACCCTTTAATTTATATAAATTACCGCTCAACCGGAAATCCGTTCAAGTCCGAAACGCTATAACTTCGTGTGAAGTTCGGAAAATGTGATTGCACCCAAGCTTTGCTCAGAAAGGCCTTTTTGGCGCTGATTACTATAATGTGCTCCATTTCCAGACTTCCTAAAAACTAATGTGCGTTCTGGAAGGTACAACAAGTAGGGGAATTTGGCGATGAACGCCTATAACTCTTTATAGAGTGGTTTTAGGCAGCTGCGAAGAGCACAGCCGGATTCTCCGTAAAAACGGTTAAAGAAAAGTACCTATCATCCTGAATGGCCGAGGTGATTAATAGTACCTTCCTCGTTAGATAACCCACTGTGATACCTATTCTCATTCTCTCTATTCCCATACGGGCTCTTCATGGCTGGTTTGGCATTTTTCATGCGCCATTCCACTCCCTTATGGGCTCGGTCCCCCACCAGCAATGGCGCAGTGCGATGTCGCGCTGATTTCGCTCTTGCCATGTTGGCCTGGTTCGCCTTCGGTAGACATCCAAAGTTTTGTTAACACCGTGCTACTACCGCCCCTGATATTGTGTAGCGATTCTCCACACGTTCTGCTCACTAAACATTCCGTCATGATTGATTGCTCAGCGCCTTATCGGCTGATGGAACTAATCAGCACAACACTCATCCGAACTTTTCACTCGGCTGAAAGGGGTTTACTACGGGCCTTGGTTTTTCTTCTAAATCAAATGTTGGAATCAAGTGGTAATAGTTGGCAAATCTTGAGACCTCATTCGTATTCATAATGCTATAGCCTCTTAAAAACTGCTCCATGGCCTGAGAAGACGTTTTTCCTGTCGATCATCTAGCACGAGGAGCACAAGCGAAACAATAGGCTCCGACAAGCCGGGGGATTACAAAGTTTTATATGTATTCCTTATTTTGAAGGATCCTTGCGTTCAAATGTGTGTATTGAAATCTTCCTGTTATTGGAGATTTCTTGACAATGAAGAGAACAAAAGAGACATTCGAATTAAGAATATAAGCCATGTTTTCACTGCACCTGGTCTCTGCGGCCATGCGAGAGACAACTGTTCCCTTTTCATCGTGCGTAATGGCGATCCGATTGTGATCGCTTCGTGGCAAACGTTCTACATCGCGGGGTAGCGGCGACAAATTCTTATGTTCTACTGCTTCGCTGCTGGAGGAGCGATTCTCAATGGTCGCTAACCATGGCTCCGTGGAGATCAAAATAGCGGCGATGGAGCGATTGCCAGGAAATGGCACGTTTTCTTCGGTGAACATTGCTCCATTAACCTGGCGATATCAGTGTTCACCAGAAGGTGCATGTTATTATTGCCTTCTGGCCATTAATTTCCAACGATTGATTGATTTTCTTCGATCGTCCATCAGGCACTATGCACTATGAGCAGAATCGCTGACGCTGCTACATTGCTGCAGCAGAGGGTGCAAATCGCTGCGATGGGAAACAGCAGCGGTGCTGTCAAAACAAGACAGGCTTTAGAGGGGCTTCAATTATTCCAGACAGCCAGTTTTCACACATTTGTGCATCACACACGACACACCGGACAGACGTGAAATTTGAGTGTTTGGGTACTTCTTTGCGATATATCACAACCCAGGCCTACCTGCGCAAAATTATAAAAATTGAACACGGTTTATTGCGCGTAGTCTGCATGTGAATGACAGTCGTTTTTATTTGCAGCAAACTCCTCAATCCCTTTCTGTTTCCGAACAGCGAAAATAGCCCTAGCGAGCATATTTTCGAGCATTTTTTTGTTGCGACCCACGCCCTTCTCTCCACCCGCTAATCCTTTTTCCGGCTGCGTACATCCATTCTGTTTAGAAAAACTCAGCTCAAACGCTTGTGCTGTTCTACGAAAAGGGTAGGGTAGAGCATCAATGTCAGACGGTTTACGGCAGGTATGAGCCGCTCCTATACTGCAGTGGATTCACTTGCTTGCTTCAGTCCAACGTCTACTGAACTATTCAACTGACCCGTATGATTTTTTTCGATTATTTTTTGATATTTCTAAGCAGCGCCACCCAGAATAACGTTGTCTCTGGAGCTTGTAGAAGAAGGAGGAGTAACGGACGATGGTAACGCAGCGAAATTCACCTGCCCCACCCCCCTTCCCTCCCTCCATTCCTAGAAACTACTCGCTATCGCCGACACCGAGAATTTTCCTCTCGCTTTTCTTTTAATCAGATGATGTGACCAAAGTGATTTTTTATAACACATTAAGTTTGTAGGTAAGAAATGAGCTTTCTGACGCACTTCGTGTTACTCTTATTGTGCTCTCTTGCGGCCCCTTACACTATTCCAATGTATGGTGACGGAGCTCCAGCAATCACCAAGAGGCTTAGCAATGACGCATTGATTCGATTAATGATGAGGTAGGTGCCACGATTCAAAGGAATTCGCGAGTTATCGGAATTCTTTCACATCAGTGTCATAAAGGTAATATTCCTGATGCGAATAGGGGTCTGTTCTCCGTTTCATCGAGTGAATGGTGACTGGACGAAGCACGAGAGTAAGCACGATAAATCCATAACCTGTCTCGAAGGCTCCAAAAAGCCGCGTCTGAAAAGTTGAAAGTCCTCGGTATATCAGAACAGCCTGTAATACTTAAAACTAAAAGAAGTCTCAGCCACACAGTACACATCCCAACTCTCCAGCCATACGAAATACTCTAACTACGGGAAACTTTGGAATGGCTGGGGACTGAATTTCCAAATTTAAGTGGAAAATCGAACCGGTATTCAAAAATTGTCCTAACTATGGATAGGCCAAAGTGTCAAATCTTGAGATAAAAGGATTATCGTAAGCTATCATTGCGAACTGTTTTGGCGCAGATTTCATCCTAGTTTTGACCGCTTCTCACAAATTTACTGTTTTCACCAAGCCTATTTTCTGAATATTGTTGATCATCCAATGCTTTCGGATGCCTTGTACAGGCGCAAACTTGGGAACTTCATCCAGGGCGGAAAGGTTACTCTCCCTCTACGCGAACAGAAAATCCAATGTTCTGTCGAGCGAGGTAGTGTCTTAAAGGAGGAATACTGTGGCCTATTCACGAAACTACGGGAGCCTCTCGGTTAGTTTTTTTTTAACCAGCCGATAATGCAACCGTTGAGGCTCCCGTAGTTTCACAAACGAGGCCGCAGTGGTTTAAATCTGGGCGAAAAATGCTAATTTGTTTCGAAAAGCTTTTGCATATGAGCGAAGAATTTACCTTCTTCGCCCATTTGCTGAAGTGCTCAAGTTTTTACCAGTAGCTCGCCCACGGAAAACGCAGGCTCGCTCAACGAAACCCGACCAGTTGTTGACAATCGTTCAATGTTTTGAACTGAGAGAGCGCAAATTGTCGGGGCCACACAAGGCAAGGCGGCTGGCCCGACACGGTGCCCCGGCAACAAACTCGACATTCTACTGCAGCCCTTGGTGTACCATTTGTGCTGAGGAGTTGAGAGAGAGCCCGTCTAACAGGTTGGGGGAACTGGTGGATCACGGGTAATAAGCAGCCAATGGAATTCCGGCTGCTGAGGCCCAGAATTTCTAGATTCACGTATTGTCATCGTATTGTCGTACATCAACAAAAACGCGTTTTTCTAATAGACATTTGCATGAGGACAGCAAAGTACACCAAACGAATGGAAATTTGCGAAAATCCGAATGAGCAAATTAATCGAAAAATTGACTTTCCCGAATAATCTAATTATTCGTTTATTCGGAAAAACATTCGTTTTCTGAATATACGTTGACATACTCTAGGAAGGATAGTAGCCTGAAAAAGGGGTTTGGCTTCTCTCAATTTTAATCCCTGGTATCCCTCAAATGAAGAAAGCCTGTGGTGGGGGTAATCTCATTGAAACTTGATGTTAACTTCGAAGCTTGGCCGCTAACTTCGGAGTTGTCGTCGAGATTAGTGTTTTATGCTGAGATTGCTATTCGGAGGATTTTGCAGTTCCTGCCTAGGTTTCGCTAAAAATTATTAATGAGTATGAGACCCCCTACCATATCATGCTGCAAAAAGTTCTAAAATTCCTAGACTTCCTTGCAGTCCATTAATGAAGCGGAACTGCAATGATAGAAAGTCGTCAAACTGGGGCGTCGACAACAGTTTGACCGCTGGCCGACGCGCCGATATTCGGCGGGCCCGTGGCCGCGAGTTTTAATCTGGTAGATGTCGAGCAGTTGCACAGCGATGACGGCCGCGAGTTATGATCTCGTCGATGTCGAGCTGTTGCACAGCTAGCGCTCTTGATACAAGGGAAGTATACGACGCATTTTTCAGGCATGCTGCGAATGATGAGAGCGCAACCGGTTCATTTACCCAAATTTCCGGCACATTGTCCCCCCCCCATCATCTGAACGTCCTGCCTATTCGGTGGTGACTCTAGTGGAGGCTGAGCGACCAGCCGCGGCACGTGCCGGTGAGCCAACCGCAACTCGTGTCGGTCTGCCGACCGCAACGCGTGTCGGTGTGCCGACCGCAACGCGTGTCGGGGGGCCAACCGCAACGCGTGTCGGTGTGCTGACCAGGGTAAAGCACCCTCGGTTTCTGTATCCAGGGGGCCGCAACTCTGGGCTCCAGGAGGGGGGGGGGCCGCAGGCTCCCGGCCAGTCGCCATGCGAAAGCTGTTGGGATTTAGTAGAACAGAAAAATAGCGGAGCTTTGAATTTATTCCCAGAATAACTCATGGAAAGTTGGGCAGGTTTTGATTGAAAAAGATAATGAACAATTGATAATAACTTCAGTTATACTCTGTTTCCGGTTGAAATTTATTTCCGTTCATCGCGTGCGTCTGCGTTCGTACGCTGCGTCTCCTTCTCCCCACACTTTCTCGCTCTCTGCCCTCGCTCCGCACAAGCGCGCGAGGGAACAGGGTAAATTATCGTAACAGGCCATCTTGTACTGCTGGGTGTATCAGGTGCGTCCAAGCGAGGATGATAGTTCAGAAAATATTCAGGAATGAGTTTTTCTGCTCACGAAGAGAATCACAAAATGAAGTCACTGCCCTTGTCCCAGGTCGATTGGTCCCATTAGAGCCGAGAACGGGATGTCGGTTACCAGGGGTCGAAAAAACCGCTCGGAAGCCGAGGCGCCGCTCGGCAGAACATGTCTCCAGACGGTTGGCTCCGGTTTTAAATTGACTCATACCAAGTCTAGTTTCAATCGCGGACCTTTTGCGGTCAAACCAAGTACGATGAGTGTGTCTGCCGGGGCGTCAAAGTTGCGAAAAAACGCAGTTTTGACTTAGCGCTTCTGAAAAAGGTGACTAGGCCAATTTTCCTGCTTGGACTGGTGCAGTGCTTATTTTGAAGAAAATCACAAAAAACGTAACTGCCCTAGTAGTAGTTCGATTGGTCCCATCAGAGCCGAGATTAGCCGGGTAGCCGTGGCATACCTGGTGCCACTGCTAGCGATTAATCGATATCATTTGGAAAAGATCACAACAAAAAGTTACTGCTTGAGTGCCAGGTCGATTGGTCCCGTTGAAGTTGAAAACGGTACTTCGTAAAATCCATGTGCAAATCTTATATATCGATCAGCCGGGTAGCCGTGGTATGCATGGTGCCGCAAAGCGACAAATGAAAAAAAATGTCTTTGATAAGTTGGAGGAGTCGCGAAATTCTCCAACTTGGGTAGGGGGCGCACCTTCAAAGGACCGGTAACCAGGGCATGAGTTACCATGGTGCTGACCTCGACGCGTGTTGGTGTGCCAAGCAAAATCAAATTATATTAGACCAAACAGTCCTATAGGATGTGAACTGCTGCTAAATAGGCCACTAAACGTGACACATCGAGTTGTCAACAGCCCGACAACAGGCGGACGTCGCTGGGCAACGAGCAGGCCCCAGCCTGACAATACGTGTGATTTGACTTGTCAGCAGTGAGCGGTTTATGAGATGACAGCTTATCGACCTGTTTTCGACGCCCCAGGTTACCTGAGAGCACATCGGCTCAGTTTACGGCGAAACACTGCAATAGATGAAAAGTGCTCTGACAACGAATGCGAGTTAGGGAGAAAAGTCCTCCCGAGGAAACAGCTGAGGAAACTATGAACTGTGATGGGAAACATGTCTTTGTTTCCTCAGACGTTTTTTTGAAAGGGTAGACATTGATATGCCCCGAGAGTGAAGGAAGCATGATGCCGATCGGTCAGTCTCCGCTCCTGAGCTGTATTATGCACAGAAAGTGGCCAACAACACCCAACTCCTTCTTCAAAAAATGCCAAATTCTGATAAGCTCCAATTGCTTGTATATATAAGTGCAAATCGGGGAGGTTGGTGGTTTGAATGAGCGGCCAAGACGAGCGGTTGGACGGGAGGAGGGCAGCTGGGAGGGTGAAAGTTTCTGGACATTTGAATTAATCCGACAGTTATATGCCGGTTAGACATGTGATTGCATCCTGATTAGGCATCTTTCACAGTCCTCACCACAAGCGCGTGATGCGCGTGCCGCCCGTTACGCGCCATGGCGACACCACCCTAACCGTCATGGTGGTTTCATCTTACTTACTTGACTTAATCGGTTGGCTTTCGCCTGACGCGGTCATTCCGCATCTTCACCGAGGTGTGCCGTCCTAGTAGTCAGCCGTGTCCATTTTTCACGGTCTTCAGCCACAATTTGAACACATTCCATCCAGCTGTCACTATTCCATTTCCTGCGAAACGAAACATCGCGCCTGAACTGTCTTTCGATGCCGAGTGACTTTAAATCCTCTTTAACCACATCCGTCCAGAACTTTCGCCTACGCCCAGGTGGCCGTTTCCAGACAGGATTTGGAAGCATTTTTAAAGCGTGTTGTACGAGACGATCCGGCGTTCTTCTTAGTATATGCCCGAGCAGTCGAAGTCGACTTTCCATTGCTGCTTGAGATGGCGTTAGGAGATGCTGGCACCTCCCTCGTGTCAAGCGTTGATGTACTGCGTCGATTTCCTTGTAAAGGTCTTCGTTATGGCATACACGCGGCCAGAAATATCCAAGCAAACGCCTAAAAGCTTCCTCTCCGTGCAATCCAACCTTTCCATCTGCGTTTTCGGTGCTGCCCACGTCTCCGATCCGTACATCATGATAGGGCGAATAGCGGATAGGTAGACGCGCAACTTGACTTCCTTCGCGATGGTGGTAGACCACAAACACTTGGTTAGAGAATTGAATGCAGACGTAGCTTTCGCACATCGTTGTCGAATATCCGCTGCATAACTACCATCGTTCTTCAGCAAACAGCCCAAATAACAGAAATCGTCCACCAGTTCGATACGTTGTCCGTCCACACAAACTCCAGTTGAAGGCCTCTGAGAGACCCACATCTGCTTGCATTTGTCGGGACGAAGACGAAGTCCATAGGCTGCGGCATACTTCGAAACGAGGTTCACAATCCTTTGCAGTTTTGCGTTGTTTTCAGCGAATAACACAATGTCGTCGGCGTACTCCAGGTCGACAAGGGAGCGTCCTGATGGTGTTAGGATCACATCCGCAGGAAACTGTTCTGCAACTCTACGCATGATGTCATCAACGGCGAAGTTGAAAGAAAAGGTCCTGCAACGGCTCCTTGCCTTACTCCTGTTTTCACCTCGAAAGCTGACGTAAATCCGACAGGTGTACGAACTGCTGCTGTTGTTCCTTTGTTCATGTCCTCGATTAACCGAACATACTTTTCCGGGACTCCATCTGCTCGCAGAGCATTGAGCAATCGATCACGATGAGGAGAGTCGAACGCGGCTTTAAAGTCCAAAAAGCAAGCTGTAATGGCTTCGAAAACCGCTGCCACGATTCAATTACTCTTCTCACGACGAACACTTGGTCGATGGTCGATCTTCCAGGTCGAAAACCGGCTTGCTCATCTCTGGTCGTTCCTTCACGATGTTTGATAAGTCGCTCGAGAATGATACGTTCTAAAACCTTGTACATGACACGAAGTAGAAGATTCCTCTGTAGTTCTTAGGATCCGTGACGGATAGCTTCTTGTGAAGAGGTACGATGATCGCATGTCTCCACGAATCGGGTATCCTTTCGCTCATCCATATGGCACGGATGGTGTTGGTCATTTCACGAATCCCAGACGGAGGAAGAGCTTTCAGCATTTCAGCAGTGATGTTGTCATCTCCACCTGCCTTTCCATTCTTCATTTTCCGGACACAATCCAAAACTTCAGACTCAGTCGGCGGTTCCTCACTGACATCGTAATGTGCTCTCTGAACATGCGGGAGCTCAGGTACTGATGGCGCTGGACGATTCAGTAGTGAACTGAAGTAATCCTTCCATATTGGCAGCGTCGCATCACCAACTGCAACTCCATTGGTAGTGTTCAAGACAGGAGAACATCTCTTCATCTTCCCGCTATACTGTCGCAGCAACGTGTAGGCTTTCCTCGGATTCTTCTCCTCCCAAGCCTTCTCGAACTCCTTAGCTCTACACGTCCACTCTCGTTCGCGGTCACTTTGAAGCTGCCGACGCAACTTCCTCCTCAGACGCTTCTCCTCCACGAAGTTCCCTGCAGTTCGGAGAGCACATACTCTGTTGTAGGTAGATGTTGTTTCTTCTGAGACGTAGGCGAACTTCTTCTTAGGCTGTACAACCGGGAGTGCCTCTTTCGAAGCGTCCTGGATGCATTTGACAAAAGAATCCGCGTCGCAAAGTTTCTTCTTAGTCCGTACTCCGATGTGAATAGAAATGCGTTGTCGGAAATTCCTTTTGCACTCTTCATCTCTGAGACTTGTCATGTCAATCCTCTGGAGAGGCTGAGCCCCTCGCTTCCTCTTATGAATCCTCGCAGTGAAGTTCAACAGAACAGGACGGTGATCCGAATCGAATGCGACATCCCACACAGCTCTAGATCTTCGAATGTCCGATACTGGAATATTCCTCGTCAGGACATAGTCAAGCTGTAGTTTCAAAGTTGTCATCTTCCGCTTCCGCTGCTCTTTTGGAGATAGCCGGGTTGGTCCCTGCCACGTAAGCTGATGGCGGCGATGATTCCTCTTGAATGTCGATGCAATAATCAGACCACTGCGTTCACAAAAGTCGACAAGGCGGTAGCCATTGTCTGATGTTTGCTCCACTGGGTAGAACCATTTACCGAGTACTTCGGATTCCTGATCAAGTCCCATCTTCGCATTTGCGTCAATCCCCACGACAACAGCATGTTGACAAGGTATCCTGGCCAGCAACGTATTGAGTTCCTCATAAAACGCATCCTTCGAATTGTCTTCGGCGGTTTCAGTGGGCGCATGAGCACTCACTATCCACAGATTGAATCCTCTGTGATCCCGCAGTCGTACGAATGCATTCCGACACGACGTTGAGCCGAACTCCTTGACCATACCATTGAAATCCTTCCTTACAGCTATTGCATAGCCTCCCACTCTCCTATCGTCAGCGTTACCGCAGTAGATGGTGTACTCTCCGACGCTGATGACGGGTCTATCCTTGAGGCGGGTTTCCTGCAAAGCAGCAAACGGTGCATGGAAATAGCTCAGTCTGGATAGCGCAGTTTTTTGGATATCACTCGACAGCGATCGACAGTTCAGGGTGGCGAAACTGTGGCTTGTGACCAAAGACTCCATGAACTCGCTAGGTACGGATCCTAAGGTGTTATGGACCAGAGGCCTTGGTGTGCCGGACGGCGACACCTTTATGCAATGTGCGGGATACTTTCGCGATATAGTTGTGCACGCTATATCGCTCGAACGTTCCCTGTGTACACTCAAACGTCTGCTGGGTTCAGTAGAAGCAGGGGCACCAAGCAGGTACCAACAGACTTGTATACAGACCCGCAATAAATTCAAAAAATGGTCAAAAGCTGAAGGGCTTGGAGGTGCCCTCAGTTCGCTTCATCATTTACATAATCGGGTAACATTCATTGCATCCACCCAGGTTTTCGCATGCATCTTTTATTCACATGTGTGTATAGGTATTTCTCTCACCTGTGAAAAGTGAGACGTCAATGGCATATTTCCTTCCGCCCATTACTCCCAATTGGTGATATTATGTTCCATACACCGGAAATTTTCTGTGTCATTGAGGCGTAACGTACCCAAACAGAACTTTGTAATTTATACGTACCAATGGAGAGGCTTTTTCATGCACCGATTCTTGACGAAGGCCATGCTCCAACAAACTCCCCTATTCTGACGTCATCTTCGCCTGGGTATTACACGGTTACTCGAAGAAATCAACCATGGATGAGACGTTCAGAAGTTCATGCCCCTCCAAAAGGTGCAATAATAGAATCAGTCCAAGCCGCTGTGAATGAATAGAGGGGGCGCTGTGCACAAAAAATCTGTGAGTTTCATTGTCGACTAGGATCATCATCTCTCGGAATGAGGCCGTCTCTCAACACTCTCTATTTCGGAGAGCTCTTCAAAGGCAGTGATCGCGATCAGGTATACATGCTTGTCTTCTTTTCCTCTCTGAACCCTTTCCTGGGTTTAGAGTAGTAGGACTCGTAATTAAAATCGTAAAAAAACCGCTGTCTCCGGCAAAATTTGAAGCCTGAACTTTCTTGAATTTTGATGATTGACGGGCCCACTCCACATCATCGACACCGATGATCTCTAATATCAAGAACATCAGCTGGCTTGAAATTGAATTCCAATTCGGACTGACCTGCTCGGATATGTATGTACTCCTTTAATCAAAAACATCAACTGAAGTGCTTGCTTTCATCCTTAAACCGTTTTTATTAGGTAAATTTTCATTTATTTCTTCCTTTGAATGTCGAAGATTTTTAACTGTTTGGCATGAGACTGCGATATTTTTGGGCGGAGCTGTGCACGTGTGCACGAACTCGCATCTTTGGGTCCTAAAAACTCTAATTCTAGCCCGTTTTTCACCGCGCTACCGTAATAGTTTTTCAGCTGTTTTCGATCTGAGCTAATTTTTGTAGTTTTTTTTTCGATAACCTTTTTTCATCGCGACCACTGCCTTTGAAACTTAAGAGACCGCGTGTCCACACTGCGCACCCAAGCCATAAAACATTCAACATTTTTTGAGGTTTTAAGAAGTGGGGTCTTTATTGAATACGAACAGGTCCTTTATAATGTAACCTGAATTTTCACAGTCACAGTGGTCAAGCATTTTGAGCATTCCTAGTTACTTTACTAGCATTTCGGGGAATGGCTTTTTTCAATTTTTAGAGTTTCTGTTTTCGGATAGACACTGTCCCAAACTCCGCTAAGGCCCCCGTCATAGTCGGCCAAAGGCCGGACTACGCCATCCTCTCCCGTCCCTAGTGATCTTGAGCCGTCTTTTCTCATCCATAGTGATCCAGCGCCTTCCTCCCCCGTCCCTACATAGTGGCCGGATGTATGCCTATCAGAGAGGAGCGGAATAAAAACTCAAAAATTAGGAAATCGGTTTTTGGGTTTCGGACAAATTTTTCTCTCTCGGTTCTCGGAAATCGGGTACGAAACGCCCAAAAGGCGCGGAAGTGCGGTTTTCGGTACGCGGAAGGCGTGATTTCTCGAAAAATCTCCTTAGACTTTTCTAAATTCTCACAAGCACTTTTGATTTCAGGGAACCATTTTAGCCAGATTCTTTCTTGACAAATTAGCTAACATGCTACTTCAGCGGCACCTCGAGCGTCTGGATACATATAGAAATCGACGCGAAACATGCGCCTATATATAGCGCATATACTATGTATGGTTTCCGTACTCGATTTAGTCTGACGCATAGACTAGGCGGCTGGGCGTGCGGTATTAACGGCATCACTGGCCAGCGGGGTTTCGATTTGCAAGCACGATATGGACTGGAGCGTTGCGTTCACCTAACTTGACCCAGGCTGAGTGTCGCATTAGAGCTTCGAAAAACAGCTTATTGTTTCCGTTGTGGGCTTGATTTTGGTTTGATAAGTTTAACGTAGAAGCTTGTTGAATCCCATCTATTATCTGTCACTACTTATAAATAGTTGATCCATGACTGACGGCGTAATCGTCTTCGCAATGATTTCACTACATTCCGCAATTTTTCATAACTTCAGGTTATTGCCCCTCGAATGATTTTGTAAATTATTTCAAGACATTTTTGACTTCTAATTTCTCGCGAATATTCCACGTTTGCTTGTCTTGAAACTCGCAAATATAACATTGTCAAATCACGGTTTCCACCAGAAAGCTAAAACTCCACAAACTCGACATATTTTTCCCAAAGAATCCCTTTCTGACAATTTTGCTTACAAGGGAAGTGTTTTAGTGGCAAATGCATCTGCGGAAACGACTAGTATTGCTAGTATCTCTTGGGCCTCAATAGTAAACTGCGCAGTATATATCTCCCCCGAGCTGCAGGTTCCAATAAGTTATAGGCGTTTTAAAGACTGTCGAAAATGCGAGGGTACCCATGAGGCACTTTTCGGGTGTTTCCAGAAATTTCTCTCATATTCGTCTCACAACTTGTATGTAAGTTTAACTAGGTTGCCGAAAACCAGTTTCCGAAATTCTTAGGTTCACTGTAGGTTACGTTTGGTACAATGCCAATAAGTGGGCAAAGCGTACCTTAGCATTTGGAAAGCTGACAAATGTACATTGTACAATTGCACACGAACGAAATTTTCGAAAAAATTTCGTAACATTTCTCGAAATTTTTTTTCGTTCGTTTTCGTTCGTTCGAAAACTGGTCAAACGAATTTTTTTTAGATTTTTCTTAGAAAAAAAAAATTTCTTCCTAGAATTTTGTTCGTTCGAAATTTTTTCGAACGATAATTTCTCAATTTTCGTTCGTACGAAATCCGATTTCTCGAAACAAAACACTGAAATTCGTTCGTTCGGAATTCTTTCGAAATAAGTAATTCGAAAAAAAGTTCGAAATTTTCGACAACTCTCAAAAAACGTTCGAAATTTTCAATGAATATCAAAAAAAATACGGAATTCCGAAAAAAAAATCGAAATTCCGATTAGTTTCGAATTTCGTTCGTTCGACCTCCGAAATTCGTTCGTTCGAAATTTTTTCGAACGATTTTTTTTCATTTTTCGTCCGTTCAAATTTTTTTGAACGAATTTTTTTCAATTTTTCATTCGTTCGAAACCTTTTCAAACAAAAATTTTTTAATTTCTGTTCGTTCGACATTTTTTTCGCACTTGCACAACTATAGCACATTGACTTCGTATTCCACACCCCGAATAAACCCTGCACAGAAATTTTGAGTCAGCACTGGGACCTTGACCGAACTACCGTATATCCACCGTAATCTGAAGCTGTCGAAAATTTACAAACGGACTTCAGATCCGTATTCAGCACTCCAAATGACCCCAAGAGAAAGATTATGAGCCTCCCCCATGAGAAGCCTTAAACCCTTTTAGTCGAAAACTTTGAAAAATCGACAAATAAACCACAAATTCGAGACATGCACATCGAATAACCTTTATGAGGAAGTTTTCAGCTAAATCTGAAAAAATTGAACGCTTTTAGAACCCCCAAATCGGTTGAAGAGACGGTCAACAAACAATTAGTACAAGTTCAAAACGCCACCACTCTGTACAAAGTTCGAAGAATGTGTCCGGGGGGGGGGGGGGCTATTTCGAGCTCTAAACACAGATATGAGGTCTGTTTTCAGAATTTCGAATGATTACTGCTCGTTCCGGAAGGTACAAAAAGTACGAAAAACCACCGTTTTAAGCTTGTAACCTCTTGAAACCTGCCGCTCGGGGCGGGATACTACGCTGTTTCACTATAAAGGCCTAAGAAATACTAACAATGCACGTAGTTTTTGCACATGCGTTTACCGCCATGAACACTTCCCTTGTTAGCGACATAAATTTGAGAGAGGCGAAACCTCTGGCAGCTTCTGCCCTCTCTGAGTTATCAAATCGGCACCGATCGGTATTGTGGGACGAACCGTAATTCCAAAAACTTGAGACCTACAATCATAAAAAACGTTCTACAAATACTCCTGAAACCATAGTCACACCGTGCGGCATTTCCGGAAACTCAACAAAGTCTCGTCGTATTCATTAAAGCGTGATACTGTCTCAAAAAAGTCACAATCCTGAGCGAAATCCTATCAGTAACTGTGTTGATTTTCATTAGTTTCCATATTTTACAGATGAGGGAATGTCGTGTGCCCTCTAATAAGATGTCAACATGTTCTTGACTGGCATGCAGGGTCCAGCAGCCTGTTGGCAAGGGCCGCGAGGTACTTAAAGGCATCGTACACGATGAAAACCGAATTTCTGCTTTTGCGTTCAGTGGGAATAGTGGGCCATAAGAATGCCACTCAGAGCGTTTGGAGTCTAAAAATCACCTCTGAATGAAGATATGCTTACCTCAAAAGGGCTCTATGGGTTTGGGGGGGCCGGCCTTGGGGTCCATCCGTTGTTACAAGCAACAAAACTCCGTGGTCACTGCCGGCGATCGTGCGTTGACGCGTCGTAGGGCGCAAAGCACACGCCACTCGATTTCACGTTCGGCATCGATCGAAAGCAGCTGACAGCATTGGAAGCAGCATGTTAGTAACCCTTTTCAACTTCGTTCAAGAAAAAAATGATCGCTCGTCTGAATGGCGTCCGCTCGTCTGAGCGCCAAGGAGCGAATCGTAAAACTGTTTCTTGCGTTCTCCGCGCAACTATCCCAAGTTGATGTCAGCGGGAATTTCAAATTTGCCTTGAGCTTCATTGAAATGGGTTTTTCTTGAAAATTTATCATTTCTGAGGGGGCTTCTTGCAACCTCTAGTCACTATAGGAATACATATACCAGTACGAAGACGTCAAAAACCCAAGCATGGTTTTCATCGTGTACGATGCCTTTAAAGGCACTGCTCACGATAAACTTCATCCTCGAATTTTCCATGACAAACGCTCCTCGTGGCTCTCAGAAGCAGAACAGCATCGAAGAAACGGGAGAAAAGCTACCCAAGAGCCGCAAAACAGCTTAGAAAATTGGGCAAACCCCGCCGCTTTGGGCAACTCCAGCCCCTTTCCGTCCCTTGACGTGAACAAAGGAACACTCGAAATCGTGAGATGAGCAATGTTTTCCGATCAGAAGCCCCGTTCTTCCCTTCATTCTCAACTTCTTTCCTCAGTCAGATCAACTCGCATAGATCGGTTGCATAAGACGGGAATTACAAGCCTCGGACAACTCGTCCACCATGCTTCCTTAGCCCAACTTTTGAGGGACCATAACTCCGTTCCCAGAAGGTCTTGTACGATTTCAGAGACATCATTTTAATCAGAATGGGACCGTTTTCAAGATGGGAGAAAAACCCAACCTTTCTCTCTGGTGATTAATCCTCTGAGAAAACCACAGAGGCGTATCGTAGGCTCCGCGGGCTCGATCAGTCGTTCAACGTGCGCGTTCCCGGTCACCTACCGGAACAGTTCTGTGGTGTAGGCGACCCAATGGAGGCGACGCGGCCGCATGTCCTGTGGGAGACTGCTTCCCTCCAATTCGTTCAACCATTGAACGAAGCAGCTCCTGCGGTTGACCTCGATCAAAGACTGCGTATCTTAAAGATAGGACACCCCCTTAATTTGTCGGTCTCGCGTTTGTTGAGCAGGATAGATCCTTTTCATCAATACTACTGTGATCAGGATGAAGAATAAACCCTGTGTACCTCCTTTGGGTAAGATAGAGTATTTGTGCACTTTTTTAGAATACATTTTTGTTTTAAATTGCGTATCAAAAAGATAGGACACCCCAGGGCTAAATCGGAATCAGGCTGGATAAAATTGTGTGATCACAGATCTGATGGTTGATCGGCTCTCCTTACTCCCGTATCGCACGAAATACTCTATTCACTATACTATCGACCTAGTTAACCAGCCTTTGCGAGTTGATCTTGCTCCATTTCTCGGTTATGGCCTGTTGTAGCGCAGAAATCGAGAGATATCCACAACTGGAATAGAAGGTATGTATAGTGGAGTCCACCAAAAGTGCCTCAATTACTTATCAATAGAAAGCGGTCGGCTGGGGATCAATGTGCATGAATCCCACACCAGCACGCTCGATACCGATTGAGCGAGAGCGGTTGTGCTGCAACGAGTTTCAAGTTCGTTGATCTTCAATCGACCGCTTCTCATTGATAAGTAAATGAGACTCTCTTGGTGGACTCCACTATAGCTGCACCCATTTCCAGCATCTTGTCAAAAAATTAGCCTTCTCGCTAAAATAGAAGTGTTCCAACAAGATCGTGAACGCCGTCTGAGAACAAAAGGAGATCAACACCAAAATTGAGCGGTTCTTTCCTCATTAGAAAACCATTCCAGGCCATTTCTAGGTGGTAACACCAACTTTTGCATTCTTTCTGAAGGCAGTGTTCACGATGATCTTTGATTTTGAGATTAATTGCTGATTCGATTGTTTGGCCCCCAGATAGAACTGAAATGACGAAGAAGTCGAGAAAAAAACGCACCATGGGCCGAATGCAACAACAGGCCGGGTTGGGGCTGGGGCAGAGCAAACTGCACCCTTGAGGATCTCCGTAAACCACAAAATCAATTATGCCCCTGCCGCCCCAGCTAGAAGGCTGGGGCAGCTAGAGCAGCGAAAACACTGCTGGGGCACAACTGATTGGATGATCTAACAAGCCTCTCTAACACTTCGGTCAACGCTTCGTGGTTACGGTAGCGTGGCGTGTTGCCCCGGAGTGTACAGAGGTGTATGGGCGGCGCACGTGGCGGCTGTTATTCGAGCTCGCTTCCGTATCGATTATTTCATGCGTATTTCAAGCGAAAAGCGTACGATTTCGTGAAGAGAAGCCACATTTCTCACATTCGCAATGTATTTGTAGCTGTTGTGGTTCAGATAGGATGAAGCAAGGCTGTTTTTGTGAGCACGTGAGCCTATTTTTGACAGCCTTCGTAGTAACAGTGCTTGCAGCTCTAGTCACAATTTTGTGGCTTCAAGCGGGATTCTCTGCTGGAGGTAACGCAGCATCGTGATGAATATTGTACGTTTACATTTAGAACAGTACTTGCTTTAGGGAAAACCCTAATCTACGCAAACCTAACTTTGAACATTCATGCATTCGGCACTACTCTCTAGGCAGCAACAATACATCGTCGAATGTTCATTGTTGAGACCAACTTTTCTATGACAACCCAAAATCATCCACTTGTTTCCCAGCGAAACATGAAGAAATGTTTGAAAATCCCCCCGTTCCACTCTTCACCGACCGATAGCGAACTAAGCAGGTCTATTCTCCACGGAAACTTTCCCACCAAGGGAGTTGTGTGAGGGAGTTTAAAAGTGCCGGAACACAAAAGAATTCAACGATAGCCGCGCGCGACTAGCTGCGACGCCGCGCGCGGCTTCCATACACCTCTGTACACTCCACTGCAACACGCCACGTTACCGTAACCTGGTAGCGTTGGCCGGTGTGTTAGAGAGGCTTGTGATGATCTACTGCCCTCGCACTGCGATCGTCAAGGATGCCAAATGTCCCGCCATTGCCCCAACCCGGCGCGTTGATGCATCCGGCCCAGGGATGTGCGGCAATTGCCGTTTGCCGCTTGCCGATTGCCGTTTGCCGGCCGTTTTCGAACGATTTTTGTCGATTGTCGTTTGCCGTTTTTCTTCTCACTTTTCGACAAAATTCGGCAAAAAGTGCGCCATAGATAACAAACGCCACGATTAGGACGCGCATGGTATATCCGATAAGCCTTGCAGCGACCGGCTCGAAAGTAAAGAGACAGGCTATACGTACTTTAAACCTTCAAGCTAGTTGATGTAACCTACCGTGCGGTCACGTCAAAGCAATAGCTAGTATTGCATTGTTATGCTCGTGTGGGTCCTCTTGTTTGGAAGAGTACCGAATTCCCCACCCCTCGTTGATTAACGTAGGGCTCTTTGAGACAGGAATTCCCACTTTTAACGCTACCAGGAGAGGGCACAAAGGGTTCATGAAAAACGCTGAATGGCTCGATTTCTTTCAGTTGTCTTCAGAGCGTGGTTTACCCTCCATAAAACGTCGTAATTCACATCATTCGAGGCGAGAGCGACACCTCAGCCTCCGTCTGCCCCCGATCTCTCACTGTCTCTGACCTCGGCTCCGCACCAGCACGCGTAGAAACCATATGAATTTCGCAGTTGTGTAGCTTGTAGATGATGTTGGACTTCACTGACAGTTTGTCTGCTTATGCACCTCGTCATCTTTTATTATGCTAACATAGGCGCTGAAAAAACATGCCACCAAGTTGAAATCAATAGCTCTGGGTTGAAAGGGTGGGAGAGGGTGTACGGCCTGGGGAACACCCGTCTAAAGCCATGCTTTGACTGCAGGTGGTCGCTGTGGCGATGCGAGGGACAATTGTTCCTTTCTCATGGCGCGTAAGGCGGCGTCTAGAGTTCATTCGCGGCGCGACGCGAACACCTAGCGACGTCGCGCCGCGTCGTCGCTAGGTGTTCACAGTGAAGAGGCGCAATACATCGGGTGGTGGCCATCGTGTATCAACACCCTCGAGGAGACGGGAGAAACGGGGAGGAGCGAGGTTCCTGATTGGATGCAACACTGGCGAGTTCCGTGTTGCGTCCACCAGTGAAACTCGCTCCTCCCCCGTTTCTCCCGCCTCCTCAGGGGTGCTGATACACGATGGCCACAACCCCAATACATCGAATTTGACGCGCAAATAATAATCGCTCCGCGACCGTCGCGTTGCAATGCAACGCGACGCGATGGTCGCGGAGCGATTGTCATAATCTTTTCTTCCATCATCGGGGACTCAAGGGGCGTTTTTAAATTTCTAGTGCCTTTTCAAAGACTAGGTTGATTAAAATTGTTATAGGTTATTGTATTGTTCTCAGATGATACTGCAAACAATTTTGCCTGCATATTTAAAGGCAGTGTTCACGATAAGAATCGTTTTTCTGCTTTTCCGCCTATCTTGAAGACGGTCCAATGCTGATTCCAATGGTGTTTTTGGAATCGTACAAGACCTCCTGGGAACGGAGTTATGGTCCCTCAAAAGTTGAGCTAAGGAAGCATGGTGGACGAGTTGTCCGAGGCTTGTAACTTCCGTCTC
The DNA here is from genome assembly GCA_029168955.1 of Aplectana chamaeleonis. Lineage (NCBI taxonomy): Eukaryota > Metazoa > Nematoda > Chromadorea > Rhabditida > Cosmocercidae > Aplectana > Aplectana chamaeleonis. The sequence continues at coordinate 174,626 of JAPDOI010000407.1, forward strand.
TTGCAGCCGATGTATGCCAGATGACCTGAGTAAAGAGAGAAGTTGGGAATAAAGGGAAGAACGGGCTATTGTTCGGAAACTATCGCTCATCTCACATTTTCGAGCATTCATTTGTTCACGTCGGTGGGCGTGGAAAGTGCATCTGGGGGTGACGAGCTGACGAGTGTCCAACTTTGGGCCCGTAGGGGACCGTTCCGAGCTCATTTTTCTTAGTTTTTTCAACGTTAGGGTTGAGCTAGGCCCCGCAGCTGCCGATCTCCACCAAGAAAACAGACATGGTTTTTATCGTGGACACTGCCTTTAAAGGCAGCAGACACGCTCGCAAAAGTTGTCGAGATAACTACATTAGTGGGGTCGTGCAGGCCCTAGAAGAGCCCTCACGAACTAGCAAGCGTCAAAAACGAGTTAAAATGACCGTAGTTGAGCCGTATTGAGCCACAAAATCATCCTTTCTCCGCCCATCGATACGGGCTCCGCCCTCCAACACAAATGTTCAATGCTCGATTACGGTCATTTTGGATTACTTTTTAGGATTCTAAGGGCGTAAGCGTTCCAGACAGGTCTGTACGAGTACATAAGCGTCGTTATCTCAAGAAATTTGTCGCTAGCTCCGCTATTTCAGCGAATGCGGTACAACTCGTCCTTTTTTCAACCAATATAGAACGAACCGTTATATCTTCATTTCAGTCGAATTTTTTTTGGTTTTTTCGTTATTTCTGAATACTAACACCTTCAGACCTTCGCTTCATTCCATGAAATTGATATCATTTTTGAGCGTGTATGCTGCCTTTAAGGACAGTGTGATGAGGGTGATGGCTTCGAAGAGTTGACGAGCTATAAAGTTTTTTTACGGTTTTACAAACGACACAAGCATAATTCGGGTTCATTTCACCGAAACCTGCCTATTCTGTACTATCAACTCCAAAAAAATTCTAAGCATCATTTGCTCCCGATTTCTTTTTGATTGTTTCGTCATTATAGAAGCAAGTTATCGCAACGAAAACAAAAATGTGCCATAATAATACAGATAAAATATAAAAAAGTTGCATTACACTTAAATAGACAGAATAAGATTAAATATTGATTAGTTTTGCTTGGGTATGGAAAATTGCGGAAATTACGCAATTGCGCGTAGTCGCCTAGCGTTCGCGCGCCGTTCACACCTTGATTTCCGCGCGACGCGATTTTCGCGTCGCGCTGACATGTGCCATCGCGTCGCGCCAAGAAAACTGTGAACGCCGCCTGATGGAAGGACGCTCCAAGTGTGATCGCTTCGTGGCAAACGTCCTACATCGCTAGGTCGCGTCGACGAAATCCTATGTTTTACTGCTGAGCTGCTGGAGGAGCGATTCTCGATGGTCGCTGATCATCGCTCCATCGCTGCCTTGATGGCAGCGATGGAGCGATTGCTAGCGAATGACACGTTTCGTCTAGTGAGCTGATACCCTTTCACATGTCAAGATCAGTGTTTACGAGTCAAAACGTGTTATTGATGACTACCAACCATTAGTTTCAATAATTGATTGAAATTCTTCGATCATCCGTGAGGCTATGCACTATGAACAAAATCGCTGTCGCTGCTAAATCGCTGCAGCAGCGGATGCAAAATCGCTGCGATGAAAAACAGCAGCGATGGAGTCAAAACATGGCTTAAATTAGATTCGCTGCTTGACTATAAACCGGATGCACGGAGTCGGGGATGATCAGTTGGGAGTAAGGTGAGGAGTACAGTTTGAGAAGGAGGTGGTTTTTCAGGGGTCGTATTTTTGGAGAGCTCGAAAAACTACCCGATTGCATGTACTTGAGTTGTTAGCGCGCAGTTCAAAAGGAAATTTGAAAGATGAGATGCCAAAGATGGAGAAGTTTCTCGGGAACGCTTCCAAGACTGTCCGGAAACATGCGTTCTAGTTGATTGTCCACGTCATAATTTTTTATCTGAATCCCAGTCAAGAAGTAAACACACCGTGAGGCACGCCAACGAGTATGCCGCAAACTTTGAGAAAGTTTGTATGGGCAGTGCCGGGAAAGTAACGCGACTCTCAACTGTGCCGCGATAGCTCCGCGGTAGTATCGCAGCGGCTCTTCGATCATCACTGTGTCGATACGATTCTGCTGCAGTGCATTGAGCCTCGACAACGCCACGACATTGCCTCGATAGTGCCGCAGCGGCTCCGTGTTAGAACCGCAACGGCTCCGCGAGGTTAAATCAGCGAACCCGCATCGACTACGATGAACTGTCCTATGTAGTGTCGCCGGTTCAATCACACAAGTTTGATTACCTACGTCCCGTATCTCCTTGCCTGCATGAACAAGAATACCCTCTGTCCCTATAAGACAGAGGAACTGACAACCGTAGGTGCGCATTTTTATTCGTAGGCCCCGCTCAGTTGTACTATGAATCCTAATTAATTTCATATGAGTTGCTCTCACTCGGTCCTATTTTTGTGAATCCGCAGCTACCGATGGCGGAGCCGCAGCAGCGATTTGCGGGGCCGCAGTGGTGCCTGTAGGAGCCGGTGTGGCTCCATCAGCAGCAGCAGCAGCGTATTTTCCTCGGTACTTTTAGAACCTTTGTATCTTTATTGTACAAGATTTTTTTTATTTTGCCGTTTGTCGATTGCCGATTGCCGTTTGCCGGCCATTTTTGGACAAATTTTGTCGATTTCCGTTTGCCGAATTTTCAAAATCGTTTGCCGCACATCCCTGATCCGGCCCCAGAAGGGCATGAAATCCTCAAATCTCATTACCTCTTACGTTTGACAGGAACTGTTCGTTGTCACAATGCAATCTTTTGTGGGACCGTCTTCCACAACTCTCTACTCTGTTGGCTTCGTACTTTCTGTGAGACCCTAACTATTATGTACTGCTTTGCCTAAATTATCCTTCCATTTATGATTCGCCCCATTTTTTACCGGTGGCAACCACAGTGAACATGTTCATCCAATCGAACACTTCCTGCGGTTTTCGGAAAGCGGAAGGCCAAAAACGCTCGGAACTGAGGGTTCCGGATGCGCGGGATTCCGCTCATTCCTGATGCCTAGTGATTAGGCTGGCGCACTGCGGACAGAGCAGTACGGTCACACCGGGGGATTTTCCATCTTAGTAAGCATACGTATCGACTCGGATGGCGACGGGACAGGCGGGATCAGTCCGGACACATCGGGGGAATTTTTCGACCTGAGTGAGCAATGCATTACGTGCTTATTGATCGAACTGGCTACAGCCTATCGGCCGAATATGACTGGGGCCTAGGGGAGATTTTAAACGATATCGCGAACCTTATGTTCACTAGTTGATTTTCGAAATAGCAACGCCAGCTTTTCGAGAAAACTGTAGACAACGTTTCAAACTTTGCTGCCTAAATCCTCAGGGTTATTCCACTTGCTGCACAAAGATCTGGTGTTTAGTTTACAATTTCCAACGAATTTTCCGTAAATTAGCCACCGGTCAACTTTATTTCTACGACCCGTTTTAGGGAAAATAGATCAATATCGACAGGATGAGCTGCGGACAGGCTCTTCAGGTGCATTTCCTAAACCCCATTTCCCATGTTTCTGGTGAATATCGGCCAGGTGGAGCTCGGCCGATCGGCCACCTCTGAAGGGAGCCTCACATGTAACAATTCCAAGTCAACCGTTGGTGGAGTATTCGTGCAACTAGATATAATCCAACTGTGGCCATTTAAATATAACCAATTATAACCATTACTCGTTGACAACTACTATAGTGCACCTGATCTCCGCCCATAGATGTTCTCTACCCTTGAAGTGTCATCTCGTCGTACAAGAGATATTACATCGCCGAACAAAACACTCCCACTCCTTGCTTTTTATAAAAAAACGCATTGGCGGTCTATATACATCTCGTGCGTGCATGAATACCCACATCACTTCGCTATTTGAGCCTTTTCTAGTTGATCGCTCAATGCTCATCAGTGTTGGAAGAAATACGAGCTACATTCACACACGTTTTCGAACATTGAAGACACATTCCCTGACATCCGAATCCAATACCAGCGCGCATCATCATCAGACTTTCATAACTCCACACATATCTATGTAGACTGAGGAAAGCGCAGCTCCTTGAAGGAAGCGACTGAAAGCTATTTAAATGCGAATTCTTTCGGTAAAAAAGCGAATCATAATAAAAAACCATAGAACGGAGCGTCTGACTGTAGCAAGGAACCTTCTCGGGTTTGCCACTACTTAAAAGATTTGAGAAATGTTGTGAACATAATTTTTACAACTTACGGAAGTCTTCCAAAGATTGTTGAAAATCGTGATCGTTAGTTGCGCTGCCCCACGCGGCCACTTTTGCAACTTACGGTACGGTTTTCACCGCTCACACACTAGCGTGTTCGTAACATTTTTGGAAGTGATCCGTAACATTCCCGAATGCTGACAACAGCTAAAAATTCATTCGTCTTATTTAGTGACCTATAGCTTTTCACTCAGGATCGATATTTTCGCGGATCTCGTGATCGTCCCTGTGATTGGAGTAACTTGTATTTGATATGCGTCGATCGATATCTAGTGTCGACTGGTACAATATCTCGCATGACGAGAATCGACACATATCAAATACACACTGGAAGTGTTCCAAACATCCCACCGGGCTGACGGTTTATGAAGAAATGTCACCACGATTCTAACTGGTCTATAACCACTGTTTACCGATCCTACAGCTAAAATTGACGCTGACCTACAAAAGCAGCAGTTGTACAAATTACGGTATTTCCTCTTTTTGAAGTACATGTGCTTCTAAATCTAGCGCCCCTATTTTACATATACTTCTATTAAAGGTGTATTTCAAACAGAGGCTGTATTTCTATTAATCGGCACAATTTCTGAATTTCCAATGGTAGGACTTCTTATTTCCTGCAGAGATTTCCAGTATAACACCGAAAAATTGTATGTATTGAAATTTCAGACCGCAACCACGAAAACGTAGCCACTTAAAGTCACAGTACACCCTCAGAAATGAATTTTGCGATTTTCATCTTTTTGTGTAGTACACCCCTCCTGTATAACACGTGCCAAGTGCGAGATCCCGATTCCTCCGAATAAGCGAGATATGAGCCACCACCACAAGCTCGACCCCCTTCGCTCATCACCACAGGCCCGATCCCCTAACAGATTATCGACCTCGATATCTGCGGGATGGATGGATGAATTCCAACCGAGCCTACGTTTTTCAGTCCATTACCGGTCTTTCCGAGCCTACGTTTTTCAGTCCATTACCGGTTTTTGTCCTACTTCTGGCTCTCGCAACAATTACGAATGCAAAGAAATACAAGCCTAAAACAACTCGTCCATCAATTTTCCGCCCTCAAATAATAAGCTATTTGAGGAGCCATAACTCCTTTCGCAGGAATTCTTGAACGACTTCATATATACCACTGGGATCAGCGTGTGATTTTCTCCAATATAAGCATAGAGTCAGAAGAGTAATTTTGTGGGTGTTCTGCTCAGGAAAATGAAAACATGTTACATGTAATATAAAGTGTAAGATACTTGAGACATTCAAGTATATTACCTTTATATCGCATGTAACCTACACTTATATTACATGTAACATACACTTATATTCCATGTAACTTAATTAGAGCTGCAAGTTGAAGCTCGATGCTTCAAGTGTTGGAGCTGCAAATTCCAGGCTACTGCTTCAGGTACGAATCAGCTAGCTTTAAGCTCTCGTGGACATCCCACAAGCTTAAAGCTCGCTGCTCCATGACTGAAGCAGCAAGCTGGGGCCACACAGCTTCATACAAGAAGCAGTGGGTTTAAGCTTGCTTCAAAAATATCGCATATCGCTCCCTCTCAACCTCCTCACGATTAAACCGAACCGTGAGGAGCGGTGGGTCTACGACTCGGCCAGGGCGAGTGACCATCCCCTCGAATGCCATTCCAATGGGCCTGCGCTCATGGCTAAGCTATGAGGCGGCCCGTATGCTGTGCAGGTTTGCAGAACGTGTTCAGCACGGGCCCTCAGTTGCTGGAGATATTTGAATTATGTTACACTTATACTACATGTAATTTACTTCAGTATAGATAATTCATATGTAACTTACATTGACGGAGATTTATTACAAGTATATTGTAATCGTCTCTTATGTTACAAGTATTATGTTTTCACCATCAAAAACATATTACGTGCGACATTTGGCCTGCGAGCGAGGGACCGATATATTACAAGTAACATACATCGGTCGAGATAATTTGCAAGTAATATACATTGGCCACTTTATATTACATGTATATTAATCCAGGCCTTTTATATTACATGTAATATGTTTTCATTTTTCTGAGTGTGTCTTTAAAGGCACAGGAGTGCCTTCAGAGGCACAGGACACCCAAAAATTATTTTTTAGATTTCATGCTTATCTTGGAGAGAGCAACTCTCTGAGCACAATCTATAAAATATCTCCGAAATCGTTCGAAACCCCCTACGAACGGAGATATGGCTCCTTGAAAATGCCTGCATGTTGAGGGCAAAAATTTCGTAGACGAGTTGTCTCAGGCCTGTACTTCTCTTCATTCGCAATCGCTGCACGAGAGCAAAACAAGACGAGGAGATAGACCAGCGAGGGATTGAAGAACGACAACATGTTGAGAATTCATCCATCCATTTGGCCGCTATCTAGTTCGTAAATCTGGTAGGGGGCCAGGCCTGTGGTAGCGAGCGAAGGAGGTCGGGCCTGTGGTGGTCGCTTATATCTCGCTTATTTGAAGGAATTGAGATCTCGCATTTAGCACGTGTTGTACAGGAGGAGTCTGCTACACAATCGAATAAAACTCACCAAATTCATGTCTGAGGGTGTACTGTGCCTTTAAAGGCACAGAACCCCCAGAAAATATATTTTCTAGTTTCTATGCTGATCTTGAAGAGAGTCTTACGTTGATCACAGCGGTATCTCTGGAATCGTTCAAGACCCCCTATGAACAGAGTTATAGCTCCTCAAAGATGCCTATAATCTAATGATGAAAAATTGGTGGACGAGTTGTCTCAGGTCTGGGCCCGTAGTAAACCCAAGTCAGCCGAGCGAAGACGGTTGACGGCACCCAGCTGGCTGTAGCAAGCAATAACGATTGAGGGTTGTGGTCTAGTCGTATTGATGCCGGATGTATGCGACGAATTTAGGGTTAGAGTGTTCCGCCAGGTGCTTACAGTTCAACTCCACATTGCCGTTCAGTCCGCAAAGGGCACGGTGATTGCGAAAGAGTGCTGCGGCGCGGTTGCGAGTATTCTTAGGAAGGGATGTGGGATCACCCGGGAGGTTTTTGCTCTTGTTGCACGGGTGATCCCCCCGCGCGGGTGATCCCACATCCCTGTCTGAGGATACTCGCAACCGCGCCGCAGAACGCTTTCGCAATAAGCGTGCACTTTGCGGACTGAACGGCAACGCGGAGTTGAACTGTATTTTCCCAGAGCACTCATCATATTCACCCCCCGCCGGAGAGTATGGCCTGTCTCAGGTCCGAAATATACCAGAACTTCACCAGAAGTTTACCGGTAATCTCTGGCAAACGTGCAATCATCCTTATTTTATGGAAATCAACTTGGGAATTCTCCGTAATTTTTGGTTTTTGGTTATTCCGTTGAATTAACAGACATATACTACAAGATTCTCCCTGAACTACATAGTTACCTCTCAAAATCTATCAAAAAGTGACACGGAAAACGTATGTACGCCTCTTCTACGCTTCTTCCAGCAATCGGGCGCACGGACCTACTCAGAAAAATGAAAACAAGTTACTTGTAATATAAATGCAAGTTACTTGAATGTTTCAAGTAACTTACATTTATATTACATGTAACATACATTTATATTACATGTAACATACATTTATATTACATGTAACTTACATTTATATTACATGTATCTTACATTTAACTCAATTTTTTTACTTTTTGTAACTTCAATTTTTTTTGTAACCTTTCTTTTGTACGGGTGCCCTGAGCGGTCGGTTTACAGTGAGCTCTGTTCGTCGTTTTGTGTCATCAGTTTTCTACCGGATTTCCCCCTACCTTCTGATCCAACATCGTCTCATCGTCTCCCTACTGTTATTTACCGATCGTCTGTGCACTGTCTCCTACTAAATCATTACGATGGTCGTAACACGGGCTGGTGCTAAGATGAATACGTCTCGATGTTATGCTTCGTTGACCGGAAGTGGTGATATGGGTGCGGCCATTGATCTACTGAGAAAGGACGATGCACTTCCTGATTTCGTCAAAAAATTTCACTTCATCTGCTTGATTCGCAGAAGGAATTTGAATTTCTTATTGAGAAGAATAGAGATCTGGAAGCCAGAGTGGATCGTTTACATGCGGAGAATGCTGATTTGAAGCAGAAGATTTTGCTCACATCTGATTTACCTGTTTCTCAAGCTTCTAATGTGTCTTCTCCTATTGCTCGTTCTTCGAATATATAGCACCCAAGAAAGCTCATGATGATGATATGAATGATGCTCATATTGCTGAACGTCGTAGATCGCTGGTTTTATCCGCAGTGCCGGAGAGAAAGTCCTGGCCTGTTAGGCGCCGTCTTCATTACGATTTCATGAGTGTTTGTAGTGTCCTCCATTTTTTAACACTTAGGAGACCGCGCGTTCCACGGCTAGCCCCCGTAGCGGACCGGCGCGCTCCACGGCCGATCACTTTGGTGAGTTTTTGAACTGATTTTTTATTATGATTGCCTATGTTAAAAGGGGATATATGGCGTTCAATATCTTCATACCAGTTATGAAAGTTGAATAAAGCACAGATATAAAAGCAATAATTAGAAGAAATCCGTTTTTCTTGAATTAAAACGAAAAAATCGAGTTTTTGGCGTGGGTGCGCAGTGTGGACACGAGGTCCCAGGAGCAAAACAGCCGTGGGTGCGCAGTGTGGACACGCGGTCCATTAAGTGTTAAATGCTGAGTGTGCACCTGTCACAGTTTACCGCCTCGGTCCACCCAAGCAAGGGTATAATAGTAAACTCAAAGTGATTTTGCCATGTTCTGCGCTACGGGATTTCGCTTTACGAAATGCTAACAGTCTTCGATTCTTCCCTGAAGTAGGAGTCTCTATTAGAGAGTCTCTTCCTTATGCAGAGAGGAATCGTAGAAATGTGGCTGGTGAAGCCTCTCGAGGTTCGAGGCTGGGTGAGGAGACCGAGCCTTCGCCGTCTACTTTGCGTGGCGGAGGAACGGTGACTCCACACGTTAGTGCCAGTCCGTTGGCGGGCTCTGTCCAGTCTCAGGGAAAGACGCGTTTAAACTAGTGGGAACGGATTTTAGGCCATCAGAGAGAGGGATTACTCAGATAATAACACCGGCTGAGCGGGCGGAGAAGTAGGCTCGCCGGCTGAGCGGGCAGGCTTATTTTGGGGGCGGAGCGTCTTACCGGCTGAGCGGGCGAGCATGCCTTTTACCGGCTGAGGGGCATGGCTTTACCGGCTGAGCGGGCAGACATAAATCCACGGCTGAGCATGTCACCGGCTGATCGGGCAGACATAGCATTACCGGCTGAAGGGCATGGCTTTACCGGCTGAGCGGGCAGACATAAATCCACGGCTGAGCATGTCACCGGCTGATCGGGCAGACATAGCATTACCGGCTGAGGGGCATGGCTTTACCGGCTGAGCGGGAAGACACTAAAGCAAACCAGGCTCATGTACGGAGCGGGCGAAATGGACTTCGAGCTGATTCGGGTGTTGGCATTCGAACGGATGGTCATCCACATGATTTGGATCATTGACCCCTCACCCCTTACGGTTCGCTGTGACCGTGGGGACGTGATAGCGGGTCATTTCACGATTTTTGAAGCAAGGTAAGGCTTGCCGCTTCAGAAATGAAACGCAAGCCTCGAACTTGCTGGGGAATAGGGAGAGCCTACTAGGGGCTTCATCTAGTCTTGCAGATCGATATCATTCACGTGGTAAGCAACTAATACCGGCAGAGCGGACCTCCATTTACCGGCTGAGGGGGCAGTGAATGCGGGCTGAGGGGGCAGCCATTTACCGGCTGGGGGGACAGTGAATGCGGGCTGAGGGGGCAGCCATTTACCGGCTGAGGGGACAGTGGATGCGGGCTGAGGGGGCCACCACTTGCCGGCTGAGCGCTCCACCATTTGCCGGCTGAGGGGGCAGTGAATACCGGGGCATGCCCGGGTACAATGTTTAGTCAGCCGGTATTGCCTGCCCCCTCAGCCGGAGTTACTGCCTGAGTACTTGCTTTTGCGCCAATGTGCGATGGATTCCGAAAAATTCGAATTATATCAGTTCTGTATTGGCAAATAATTTTGATTTGTATGTCTTCTCTGGAATGTGGCTTAAATCCGATCACTCTCTTGAGTCGATGCTGTGTAATTTATCCAGTGAATATCAAGCTTTGCGTTGTGATAGGAAAAGAAAACAAGGGGTGTGGCATAATTTGTCTTTAAGGAACACTTTTTGTCTGGCTGAGGTGGTCTCTGAGTCTATTCCTGATGCCTTCGAGATTTCAGCCTTCGATATTATTTCCGATTACCAAAGAGTTAGAGTGACTGCTGTCTACAGAGCTCCGTCTTGTACAGTTTCTTCCAATGAACTTCTTTCTAAAACTATCAGTGACATTGTCTGTTGTGAGTTACCATCAGTAATTGTAGGTGACTTCAATTACCCGGAAATAGACTGGAATGACTTAGAGAAACCTATACCGCCGAGTATTTCAGGTTTCGTTACTATGATATCTTCACACGACTTCAGCCAACTGGTGAAAGAGCCAACTAGGGGAGCCAACTGCCTCGATCTTGTCCTATCTAATGATAACACTCTTGTAGGAAATTTAAAATATGGACCTGCTGTTGGTTCTAGTGACCATAACAGCGTCAGTTTCGTTCTAGAATGTGAATATATGTCACCTCACTCTACACTGACTCAGGACTCCGCTCGATGTAATTATGACAGCCTTGGTCTGTATCTTTCTACTGTTGGATGAAGAGATTCTTTTGAGAGTGGGAGCTCATTAGACGCAAAATACGACGCAAAATACTAACTGTTTTTGCGAATTTTAAATGATGTTTTAGACCTCTTTGTGCCGCTGAAACGTGTATGTATGTGCAACACGCTCTGTGCTTCCCTCTTATTTGCAAAATATGCTTGAGCATAGGAGTTGTCTTTTCGCAGTAGCCTCGAACTCTCAGTCACCTTCAGACTGGGAAAAGTTCCGCTGCTTTTTCTTCTAGATTTGAAAGTCGCCTTCTAAAATATGACAGAAATTTGGAGAAGAGGGCAATTAATAGTAGCAATCAGCAAGGCCTTTATAAATTTTTGAATAAAAAACTTGGAAAATCGAATAGAATCCCATGCTTAAAGGCACTGTTCCCGATAAAAATCGCTCTGTTCTGTTTTTTTGCCTATCTTGAAACCGGTCCCATTCTGATTCCAATGATGCTTCTGGAATCGTGCAAGACCTTCTGGGAATGGAGTTATGGTCCCTCAAAAATTGAGCTAGGGAAAATGGTGGACGAGTTGTCCGAGGCTTGTAACTTCCGTCTTTTGCAGCCAATGTATGCGAGCTGAGCTGAGTAAAGAGAGAAGTTGAGAATGAAGGGAAGAACGGGGCTTTTGATCGGAAACCATCGCTCAAATCACGATTTCGAGTGTTCCTTTGTTCACGTCGAGGGGCGGGAAGGGGCTGGAGTTGCTTAAAGCGGCGGGGTTTGCCCACTTTTCTAAGCCGTTTTGCGGCTCCTGAGTACCTTTTCGTCCCGTTTTTTCGACGCTGTTCTGCTTCTGAGAGCCACGAGAAGCGTTTGTCATGGAAAATTCGAGGATGAAGTTTATCGCGAACAGTGCCTTTAAGGAAAGGTGATACTGTCGCAATTTTGGAGACTGACAAAGCAAATCTGTTAGCGGACAAATTCTGCGAGGTTTATGGAGAGATAAGCTGTTCTTCTCCTTCTTTTTGTCCCGTAGTCGAAACCCCTATGGAGAGTTTTCCGTTTTTTGAGAATGATATAAATTTTGACATCCTGTCCAAGTTGCCGAGATCCATGTCCGCGACACCTGATTTCACTCCCGCAGTTTTTGTCAAAAACATTTCATACGTAATCGCAGGTCCTCTTGCATATCTTTTCAATCAATCCATTTGATATTCGGAAGTTCCACAAAGGTGGAAACAATCGTTTGTGACTCTTTTGTTGAAAAAAGAACCTTCTCAACTAGTGGAAAACTATAGGCCAGTGAGTATCACCTCGATTTTTTGCAGAACATACGAAAAGGTCCTCAAAAAACACATTGTAGAACATTTGGAGAAGAACTTAATCGTTCCCGGTAATCAACATGGTTTTGTTGCGGGGAGGTCGGTCGAAACGAATTTGCTGAAGTGTATTAATGATTGGAGTGAGTACTCAGAGTCGAGGACAGCGTGTGATGTGATTTATTTGGATTTCTCGAAAGCCTTCAACAGGGTTGACCACTACAAGCTCATGCTCAAACTTGAGAAGCTGAAATTCCATCCTTTGGTGTGTAGTTGAATAAAAAACTATCTCAGTGATCGTACTTCCCAAGTCAAAGTGGGCTCTAGCTTTTCGTCTAGCCGTTTGGTTAGTAGTGGAGTCCCTCAGGGAGGCGTTCTATCGCCAATTCTGTTCGCTACCTATATCGCAGAGCTTCCCCTGTTGTTGGAAAGTACTGAAGTAGTTTGTAAACAATTCGCCGACGACGTGAAAATTAATAGAAAAATTCAGTTCAGTCGGTTGGGGATGTTGAGAAGTTGCAAGCCGCTCTCGATAGGGTACAGGAATTTTCAAAAGTTCGGAGTTCACCCCTGGCTCCTGAGAAAACGGTCCACTTGTGGTTAAGAACTTCCAGTCTCCCCGTCACCTACATGCTTGAAGGTCACTCTTTAACAACTGTTTCGAATGTCAAGGATCTTGGTTTCCAGTATGATAGTCAGCTTGACTTCTCTGCCCATTTTCGAGTTATTTCTAACAAAGTTGTTGTACGCACCTTCCATATTTTTAAAGGCTTATCGACTTGTGAAAAAAAACGTGTTGGCGCATGCATATAAAGTTTATGTTAGGCCTATTATGGAATCAGGTACTTCAGTATTCTGTCCATGCAAGTAGAAAGATAATCGTCTTATGGAAAAAGTACAAGATAATTTTACTCGTAAAGTTTTCTTGAAACGATATGGATTCTCACACACAAGAGTACCAGGGCCCATTAGGCGGAATCAGGAACTATCGTTGCATTCGCTGGAGTCCAGACGTAAACAAAATGACGTGTGCATGGTTTTTAAAATTGCGAGTGGAATGGTGAGAACCGACAAACCGAAATTTCTTGGCTTCATGGCATCAAGAACACGGGGTAGTTCGGAGAAAATCTCTTATGGTGTACTAAAAACTAGTACTAGATTGAGCAGCTTTACCTGTGGAGCTGGGTCAGCGTTTGCCTCTCTGAAACTCATTTTTCAAACTCTCCTCAATTCTTTTCTATCATTCAAACGCAAAGCTTCAAATATTCTACCGCCTTGGTGAAATGTCGCTTTGGTTTTCAGTGTTTGTCTTTGATCTTCGCCTGTATATCATGCCTACCTTATGTAGCATAAATAAATAAATAAATTTTTCAATTCTGAAATAATTCTGAACAATTCTGAAATAAATTTATATTACATGTAAGTTACACTTATGTTACCTGTAACTTACATTTGAATTTTCACTATGGGTGGCCATCACGTAACGCAGACGACACGCGACGCAGAGGGCGCGTCCCAGGCCATACACTACGCCAAAAGAATGCTGTGCAGGTCCTTCCCTGCAGGTATGGGGTCAAGTACCTCAAACTTGGTTAATTGAACCATCAGCAACGCCAGTCGTATGGCTGACCCCGCGAGTGCGTCGTACATCAGCCTTGGAAATATGATATTGGCCGATTTAAGTTACTTGCGAATTTTATTGTGCCATTTAAGTTACATGTAACATATCTGAGGCACACTGCACACAGTATCATCTCAGAAATTGAAAATAATTTACCTGTGACATATCTAAGCTGATGTAAGTTACTTGCGACTTATCTCAAGTCATTTAAGTTACATGCAACATATCGGAGGCGCAGCGCCTGCAGTATCGCACCGATATGTTACACGTAACTTAAATGACCTGAGACAAGTCGCAAGTAACTTACATTGGATCAGATATGTTACAAGTAACTTGTTTTTTTTCTGAGTATTTGCGCTTCGATTTCCAGTCCTGCACGACTGGCGACGCTATGGAGTATTTTTCATCCACATCTGCAAAAATCGATATGACTGGTATATTTAAGTTATAAGTTATAAGTTTATTACATTCGCGAAGGGCATATGTAAGAAAAATCACTCATAACGAGAATCAAATCAAAACGAAGCAAACGATACAACATATAGTTCAGTTCCGAAATCGCGTTCAGTCCTCATTATCACAATCGTAGAAGCGAAGCGGTTGTTTTTGAAAAACTCAACTATGAAAATGAAGAAATCATTCTCAAACTAACCGCCTCACTTCTAAGATTGTGATAATGAGACATATCCAGCAAGATCTTTTTAGCACGAACTTTGAATTGGCTCAATGTCAGCCCTGGGAGCATATTATTTGTGAGGTCAGGGTATGACCTGCCCGCTCTGTATTTGAAGGAGCTGGCATACCAAATGGTACGTGGCCGAGGTAAAACAATTTTGAAAGGGTTTTCTCTAGTTCGAGAGTGCTTCAAATTGAACAAACGCTTGATTTTAAGCGTACTATGGTTGTGAAGGCATTTATGAACCATGCATACATCAAAAACTCTACGCCGAGATTTAAGCGAAGGTAGATTCAAGTATCTGTTCCTATTAGAGGCTTCTGGGATTCTTTCGTACAGAAACCCACCTATACGTGCAAGAAGCTTACGAGTAAAATTGTTTTGGACTTTTTCAATGGCATGAATGTCTCTCTTCAATGAGGGGCTGAATACAGTAATGCTGGGTTCTACTAGTGGGCGAACATACGCCTTGTATGCTCGAAGGAGAACGGACTTATTCCTACTGCAGAGAACATTGAAAATGTGAAATGTTCACAACTTGACTTGCTTACACCAAACTTTGATATGCTCAGTGAAATCAAGTTTGTCATTATAACGAAAACCAAGGTCTTTAACGGTATTTACAGCAGAAATAGTTACGCCATAGACTGAGTACGAGGTGACAGCTGCGCGTTGGTGAAATTTCAGCTGCATAAAAGTAGTCTTCTGTGGAGACAAAGGCAACTACCACTTTTTAGTCCATCTCACTAAAGAATCCTGAAAGTTGGCGGAGTCCTCTGGATCAGATATCACCTTATACATTTTGATATAATCAGCATACATTTTGATTTTGACCTCTGGACCTTGGACGGTTTCGGGTAAGTCAGCAGTGAAAATGATGAAAAGAATTGGTGACAAGACACCTCCCTGAGGCACTTCATTCACAACAGCTTTGGTTTTAGAATAGATCTCCCCTAGCTTCACTTGAAAAGTTATACCACTGAGAAACCCAGCTATCCACTCGATAACAACGGGGTAAAGCTGCAGTTTCTTTAATTTCAATACCAACTTTTTGTGTGATACACGGTCAAAAGCTTTTGCAAAATCGAAGAAAACTACGTCGCAACCAAGGTTGTTGTCCAGTGCAACTGTCCAATCGTCCAAACACTCGAGCAGGTTTGTTTCTACTGATCTGCCATTAATGAATCCATGTTGATGCTCTGTTATAATTTTCCTATCCAATAAATACTCCATAATATGTTCCTTTAGAACTTTTTCGAAAAGTCTGCACAGAAGGGAGGTTATGCTCACAGGACGGTAATTTTCAGGGTTACAGGCCGGCTCCTTTTTCAATACGGAAGTGACAAGAGAGTGTCTCCATCGTAGAGGAACCTCGCCATGCATAAGCGACTGATTGAAAATGTAAGCTAGAGGTCCACACAATAGATAAGCCAATTTTTGAATTGAGAAAAGTGGTACAAAGTCAGGTGTAACGGATGAGGAGCGGGGCCATTTCATGATAAGTTCATACAGCTTAGTGGCTTCAAACCACGGGAAGTTCCCCATTCTCTCAACGTCGATTGCGGCGATTGATGGACAGCATCAATCGTTTCCTTGGAAAGCAGTTACAAATCCGTCCTCTCATAAGTTTGCCTTTTCAACCGCAGTTGTTACGGTCGTTCCATTATCATTCAGGCAGCCGAGAACTCTTCTCCCCTTGATTTTCTCATTCAGGTATTCATGAAAAGGCTGTTTGTTTCTAGATTCAGCCATCTTTTTTTTCCAGAGAACTGTTGTACTTTTTCCGGCAACTTTCAAATTTTGAAGAAAAGCTTTTGAATTTTGACCAGTCGCTGGTGCGTCTGGCTTCATAAAAGAGGCTATCTCGATGCTTGAGCATATTTTGATAATATTGCGGCAGCTTTACAGACTTCAGTGAAGCACATTTTTCCCGAGGAACATGAAGCTCTATGGTTTCGTGCGACACCGATACGAAAAGTTCATATTTTCATTCACATTATTTTTTGTTTCAAACAAGTCAATCTATCGAATTCCCGCCAAACTAGCTCCAGTTGCATCAAAATTGCACTTGGAGTATATGCTTCGATAAACTGGAGTGGCTTGAGCTACCCAACTATAAATGCTGAATAAAATACTGCTGTGATCACTCATTCCCACAGGTGGCAAAACTTTTGTATCTTCAAATAGGCTATCGCTGCTTGAAAACACTAGATCTAGAATATTCTCGCCTCTACTCGGTTTTGTTACATGTTGAAAAATTGTGGCAAGAGACCAGTTCTTCCAAACCACTAAGCGGGGAAGAATTCACAGAATCAACGACCTGAGGGTCAAAATCAGGTAAGTTGAAGTCACCTACAATAACTGTATGCACGTCGCAAGCAACTAAATCACTTAGGCAGGATGGAGCTCTATACACTATTATAAACCTGAATCTGTAACCTTCACAGAAAATATCAGCACATAGTATTTCATAGGCATTCTCAACTGATTTAGCAAAAACATTTGAAAGTGATAGTCAGCGATCAACTAGAAGAATAACCTCACCTCCCGATTTCCTAGGCCTGTCGCACCGTAGGAAGTCATACTCCGACATCATATTTCCTAATACGGAATACATTGAGTGGCTAGGCTTTAGCCAGGTTTCAGAAAAAGCCGAAATATCATATTGCTTTGAAAGAACAAGCGGAACGTGGTCCGAGTTTTTCGAGATAGACCGAATATTACATTGCAAATCACTACTAAAATACCGAGGAAGCGTACCTAGTTTTCCTGATTGGCAACGAGAGAAGTGCCAACTTGCGTCGTTGATTCGCCCGTATATGCCGGATTCTGGATTATACCAGGAGGCGAGACACGAACAGTATCAACTCTGCGGTTCAAGCGTTCTTGTCGCCTGCGTTCCAATTCCTTTTTCGTCTGCGATTCCCGCAGGAACAGACTTAACCCGGGATAGAAACGCAGTCGGCGGGCCCGCGATGCAGCAATACGTTGAAAATTTTAAATAGGCAAGATAACCTTGATCAACCTATTCATGCCTCGCAACGGCTTTCCTGGACGATACACTGTTATTGGATTGCACTCTACATTGAGGAAGTCAAACATATTACACGCCTTAACGAAATCATGAGAAATTCTCTCGCGTGAACTAGGTGACCTATGCTCTGGCACTCCGCTAATTACAATCGATCTAAGTCTCTCCTCCTCATCACATATCAAAGGCGGACTATCAAAAACAGGCGAAACTGTGCAAGGTGAAACATGTGAATCAGTGGTGATATCAGCGGAAACAGAGCTACGCAAATCATTCGAACGAGAAATCTTATTGCGCAACAAAACTACCTCCTTTTTGAGCTCTTCATTTTAGGCACGGCAACAGATGAGTTCACTTGTAATTGCAGAGATCACCTTCTTTATGCACGCCGGTACATTCTTCGCCTTTGAAATTTCATCCACTCGCTCCTGTAGTTCCTTCGCTCTCTGCATTTCCATTTCGATGCCTGTCTCACCATTCTCCTTAGTCCCAGCAATAACTCCAGTGTTGAAATCCATATTGAGATAATTGGTTGACGGGTCAAAAATGGAAAATCGATGCACCAATAGACGACGCCAGCGCGCGAATACGACCTGTGTACTGTTTACGGAGGCAAATACACGCACAGTGAGCCGGTAGAAGTAATTAATCGGAGGGAACGTAGGAGTGTGCTGACGTAGTGTCAGTTACTGAGGTGGAAACAGACGAAAATGGACAAAGGGGCTCGGACGAGACAAAAAAAATGATAATAAAAATAAAAATCAATATGCATAGTTGCGGTCACGCGTAGCACAGTGTGTGAACGACGCCGTACCAGAGGACACTCACCCGCATTTGCGAAAATGCATGCACGCGCCTGCGCGCGGATACGCGCATGGGCACGTGTACCAGTGTAAATATGCACTCACCTGCCTCGTATACACAAGCATACAAAACCCACGGAGATCTACGCAGATTTTCTTTTGCGTCCGGTGCATTCCTACATGGATTCCGTACATATTTTATGGCTTCCGTTTGAAGATACTCATGCGCGCGCATGTATAGTGGTACATACGCGTACACAAAAACGAGCACATCCTTGCGTCCCTACGTGTACACATTTGCTCTCATTCGCGCGGTGATGACATGCACACACACGCACGCACTCATATGTACGCGATCACAATCGCTCCATTCCGTTCACAAGAACACGAGCGCATGCTCAAATGATTGCGCAAACACCGTCTATGCAGTGACACGCGCGCCTGATCAAATACATATTCGCAAACACGCGCACATACTAACGCACAATAATACGTACAGTCAGCAGGGATCGCACTGTTACTTTCCGTTCTTTATTAAGCGTTGGCGCAAGCTCTGTGCACATATGGCATATATGCGCCAATACACAATAAGGACGCCAAGTGTTAAAATAATCCTTGTCGACTTCCACACACATGCCCGCGCATATGCACATACACATGCGTATGTGTATGCGAATACAATTACCCACATTCGAATAAACGCACCCACGCGAACACACACATAGACGCATCTTGGCCCACTTACGAGCTAAAACACACCCGCTGGCACAAATGCGCGTGCACAAGCGCGCATACAAGCACACACACATAATGTCGTTGACATATGCACACGCGCTGTGACCAACGCGTGCGCGCACACTCATACACTAACACACATGCGTGTGCACATACTTACGAGCGCAAGCGTAGGCATAACCATATTGATAGTAGTGTCATGAATTTCAGTCGACAGACAGAAGATGCTTGCCTCTTCCTCGACAGTTTCCGACAGTCGGCGACGCTGCGATATTCGTCACTCTGGGCGCGATTACTTTAACGACTATCGCAATCAGCTTATCACCTTCTCGACGGTGCGACGACGTCATCTAGAGCCCTAACAACTTTCCACGACGTTCTGACAGCATCATCTAAAGCACTGTCTGTTTTCCACGACGCTCTTATACTGTCATCTAAATTCCTAAAAATTTTTCACGACGTTCTGACGAAATTATCTGAGACACTGCTGATTTCCACGACTTCCTACTGACGTCATCTGAAGCCCTCACAACTTTTTACGAAGTTCTGACGACATCATCTGAAGCCGTATCTGTTTTCCACGACGTTCTGATAACGTCATCTGAAGCCCTGCTGATTTCCACAATGTCCTACTGACGTCATCTGAAGCCCTAGCAACTTTCCACGACGTTCTGACAACGTCATCTGAAGCCCTAGCAACTTTCCACGACGTTCTGACAACATCATCTGAAGCCCTATCTGATTTCCACGACGTCCTGATAACGTCACCTGTAGCCCTGCTGATTTCCACGATGTCCTGCTGACATCGTCGAAAGGTTTGAATTCCGTTTGTAGAAGCTTTGCGTCTCTTCCCAAATTTCTGCTCGAGTCGTAAGCTGCTGTTTCGTAACTTTCGACTTGAGCTGAAAATACCCTCCAATTGCAGCGCTATTTCGTAGCACGCTAGAATCCGGGTGATTATACGAGCCCATCTGATTTCCATCTGATTTTCGGATCTGGCCAGGTATTGCGCCGGTTCCCTCGCCTGCTATCCTACAACGTGCGTGTCTGCATGCTGACAGCCGGCTGACAGGTGAACAGTCCGGATGATTCAATCAGCCGGACTGGGGGTTAACCACGGGCCCTGTATTTCTCTTCATTCGCAATCGTAGCGCGAGAGCGAGCCAAGATAAAGAGACAGTCTGGCGATGGACTGGAGAACGAGTGGTGGTGAGAGGAGATCGGGCCTGTGGTGATCGCTTACATCTCGATTACTTGGAAAAACTGAGACCTTGCCCTTGGTACGTGTTACATAGGAGGGGTATACTACTAATTCGAATGAAAATCACAAAATTAAAGTCTGAGGGTGTACTGTGCTTGTGAGCTCAATAGAGGTGAAACTTCCACAGTCGCTATTTTCAAACCCGTTATTCACATCCTTCCCAAGTCAATTTCTTCCGCAAATTGTGTAAGTTCGGAATCGCTTTCGTTGGCACGTGCTTAAAGGCAGTGTACACGATGAAAATCGTTTTCCTGTTTTTCCACCTATCATGAAAATGACCCCATGCTGATTCCAATGATGTCTCTGAAATCGTACAAGACCTTCTAGGAACGGAGTTATGGTCGCTCAAAGATTTAGCTGAGGAAACGTGGTGGACGAGTTGTCCGAGGCTTGTAACCTCCGTCTTTTGCAGCCGATGTATGCGAGCTGACCGGACTAAAGATAGAAGTTGAGAATGAAGGGAAGAACGGGGCTAATGAGTGGAAACTATTGCTCATCTCACGATCTTGAGCATCCATCTGTTCATGTCGATGGGCGTGTGTTGCGTTTGGGGTTTGCCTTGCGCTCGAAGTGGCAACTTCGGGCCCTTTTGGAGCGTTTCCTGGCTCGTTTTCATGCGTTCTTTCGACGTCAACGTTACAGTGTGCCCCACCACTACCCATTCCCAGTGGAAACTGAAATACATTTTTTATCGTGAACACTGCCTTTAATGAGGAAGACAGAGACTTATAGGAATCGACTCGTTTGGCTTAAATAATGTAACTGATTGCCTTTCGGGTCGCCCAGAGCGAATGAAAAGGTGCGGTTCTAGAACGACATGACAAAGCTCTTCCAGAGTTGGATTCTTTGCGTCCACAATCCTTTGTAAAAGAAGTCTATCATTGTTTGTTCCCACTATCTACGTCGTATAAACGATTCCTCTTCACGAATGATCCAGCCTTCATAACGCTTGGGAATCTCGGCTTTTCAAGGACCGTTGAAGTCAACGTCTTGGGCCAAGACAAATGAACTTTGAATGATTGAAAACCAATAACATCAAAATTCTTGTAAACTACCTAAATAAACTCCGTGAATTTACCGTGAATAATAGCAACATCAATTTTCAGCTCTGTGTTTTTCTTGGTCACTTTAAGTTCGTTAAAATTTCATCGGAAGTTGTCCCATACAAGCAATCTTTGATCGAGTAAGGGGGGGGGGGGGCGATAGCTTTCTGTGAACATTCAAACCTCACTAAATTGAAGACAAACACCTCGTGCAAGCTGGTCTCTCTCAAATGCCACATTCGAATTGCCAAACACTTACCCGAGTACCGGAGGCCCATTCCGGAGAGAAGTGTGCTTTTGAAAGAGAGGTACTTCAAGTAAAGGATGAACTCTAATACTCAGACTTTATTTTATACTTACTTCCAATAGAGGTGTACTTCTATAAGAGGAAATACGGTTTACGCTTATCCTCAGTAACTTCGAAATTTTTGGATCTACCGTATTCCTTGGTATTTTCCGGATTTGTTTCTAACGTTGCGAAAAACTGAAGGTTCGTATCACTCCCTTGTCCTCTAATACGATCACAAACTTTAGTGTCTACCAGGACTTTCATAAGTTCAGATCAGGTATGGTCTTTATCAGCTACGAGGACTTACTCGAGAAAATGATCTCTCACTCATCCACTCGACAAACTGGCAGCGTTTCCCCGCAAAAATTCCGTCTAAAAATTGATTTAAGCTCAGGAGAAGTTTCCGTTTCCGGAAAGCCAAATATCCATATTCTTCATAAAGCGTTATGGTTATGTAGCTGTTGATAACTACGCGCGCGGGGTGTTGCTATTTGGAAGCCCATCCTAGAAACGGTTTGCTCGTCCGATATTGCACCACACTGCTTCATCTCGACAATAGACCTGGGTTCAGACTGTGAATAACTCAGACAATCGGGGGTTATAAGTCAAACAATAGCGTTAGGACTCCAGCACAGAGGGATTAGCAGCACCCCTGCTTTAGCTACTGCTAACAGCAGGAGCTGCTGCCAACTAGCAGGAGCTCATGCTGCACGTGCCGGAATACAACCTCTTTGTTTACCCTGGGCTGGTAGTAAACCACCCATTGTCGTGACGACAATTGTCATGACATGTCACGACATGTCGCGACCAAAAGGCGCGAGCTATGGGTCCGTATCGTATCCTACAACACATAGCTCGTGCCTGTCACGAGCTTGTCACGACAGTTACGGTCACGACCTGTCACAAGTGTCGCGTGGTCATAAAATCATGACAACGCGACAGACAGCGTGACACAAAGTAGTGCGCGGTTGAGGGAGTGCGCAGATTGCTGCGAGTGTCGTGCGCTCGTGTACAACAATGTCATGACGACATTTAGGCGTAGAATTGGGAGCAGGGTGAGCGGCGACTGTCAATACAATGCAAATTACGCGCCTTTCGCTGTTTTTGCCCTTTGTGTGGCAATGATAACAATGCGAAACATTGCATTGTTCGGTATCGATCAAATTTCCCGAGAAACACATGGCATGCCGTCGCCTTCTGCTGACAAATGTGAGGTAAAAAGTTTTTTTATTTTGATTTTCTTCTCTACATTTTTGTAGGTAAATGTTCTACTTTAGCCACTTATGAAGGTTTTAATTAATACAGTAATTTTGCATGCGTTTAGAACATTTTGATGCCAGTTGAACATTTTTGCCGTTGATTCCAAATCTCCGTTCTTCCATATTACTTATTTTTTGGAAAAAAAAATTTATAGTTTACTTCTGATTCCAGTTTGTGAGATTGATTTTCATGAGACTGTGCGCATTTTTTTCAGTTTCATAATTTTTATATGGCAAAAAAGCTGTTTGCAGCGGTATTCCTTCGATGTATTTGTTTATTACTCCTTTTGCCATAACTAATAAGGGTTCGTTCAATAAAAAATGGTGTCAATACTCATTTGTAAGATTATCATACATGGATGAGGTTTAATAAATTCCGAAAGGGTTTTTTTGAATGATTCATATATTTTTTCGTTTGCAGCTTTTTTGCTCTACATATGTTTTGCATTCTGGGATTAGAGTCTTTTCGAGTTACCCGTCCGGCAGTCTAAAAACCAAAAAAATCTTCTAAATGAGAACGAAACTAGAACCTTTTCCCTGCCCATTACCACCAAACTCTCACAATTATTATTAAAATCAATTTTCATGAGAAGAGGTTTTTTCATGCAGGACGGGAATAATTGAGATTATTATAGCGAATAAATACAGCTACAGTCAGCAGTCTCCGTCTTCCGGAAAGGTTAAAACATTTACAACGCCTTCGAAGTTTTGCGAGAAAATCTGTCTCAGAAAAAGAATCCAAAGTCAAACTGGGAAAAATTAATTTTACGAAGAAAAGGAAAAAATTCGGTGCAAAACTAGTTGGAGGGGGCCACTCAGGATTTACCCATAGAAATGAAAAGATTCGGCCATGAAATTGAAATTCTCTTTCGTTATCAATTATGTGACAACGTTATCACTCGTAATTTCTGAGAAATTCCACGGAATTAGATCGATTTCTGAAAGCGGTATCATTCAATCATCACTTGAAATTTGAGTGGCCCCCTCCAACTAGTTTTGCATTGAAACTTCATATTGAAAACTCATATTCAAAACTAGAAGTCAAATTCTGAGGCGACATCAAAATGTCACTAACCTGCATGAATTTACTGCAATCTTCAAAACCATAATAAGTGAGAATATCAGAACATTTACCAGTGAGAATATGGAAAAGACAACCAAAA
The DNA here is from genome assembly GCA_029168955.1 of Aplectana chamaeleonis. Taxonomy (NCBI): domain Eukaryota; kingdom Metazoa; phylum Nematoda; class Chromadorea; order Rhabditida; family Cosmocercidae; genus Aplectana; species Aplectana chamaeleonis. The sequence continues at coordinate 198,734 of JAPDOI010000407.1, forward strand.
TAAACAAGCCACTCACATGAGCGGAATAGTGATTTGATAGAAGTAAAAAAAGCTGAATAAAAGCATTCATGGTGAAGTACAAAAGCTATCGAAAGTATGGGTGGTTAAACAACAGGAAAAGTTCTCAAAGCAGAGCATTATAATAGTGGAAACTGCTTCAAATGTTGATACCGCCTTTTTGTGGATCGATCAATGGCCTCCAATCATTGATATTTACGGTAGGTATAACACAGTGATCGACATGGCCGACCATCATAGCATCCGATTAGGTGGGCGGCTCAGTGCACTAGTGGAGCGCGCCGCTATGAGACGTGTTTCCGGGGTACCATTCTCGCGTAAGACTGTGGTTTTTGCAAGCAGCTGCTCGTGTTCCATCACTTAGTGGTGTCGAGTGGCGAAGTTGCCAAGGCTAAAATGGAGCAGTAGGTGTGCGCACCGTGATTGGGCGAGTGTTCCGAGTTCATATCCTATATAAGATCGTGGTTTTTGTGCCAAAGGATGCCACCCTTCGTGACAAACACGAAACAAACACATGACATCGGTATTCGTTGTCGTTACTTGTCGCGAACTATTTCTCGCATTGTTGTGACAACGCGAGGGGGTTTACTACCAGCCCTGGCACGCGTGGTATCGGCAGCCCCCTCCTCTCCTAGTGTTTGCTGACACTCTCCCCCATTGATTTGTCTGATACGAATGAACATTGCAGCATCCTCTTTTACGAAGGCGGCGGGTATATAAGGCGGTCAGTATCACTGAGGGAGCAGTTGGTCATTTGAGGCCGGTCCGAGAGGGTGACTTTGTGTCACTTTCCGAACGTCAATTTTGAACGCTGAGGGAATCATCTCCATGGCCCATCGCGAGGGAAGCCTCGTCGTAGTGGACCGTGGCGAGGATAATGTCCTTATTGCGGACCGCGGCGAGGTTGGCCTACTTGCTGTTGCCCGTGACAAGGATCATGCTCGACACTGCTGAAGAGGGCGGTAGTCCGCAGGCCTTTCTCCGCTTCCAGAACAGGCTGTCGATAACGAGGGGTAGAACGACAGCATATTTTAGCAGGATATGCTGCCGTGAGCAGCAGCTCCTACTCACAACGAGGGGTAATATTCCATGATTGCCCTGGAGCACTAATGCTTATGTGGCGACCTATTAACCCGACTGTCTGAGTGAAGACAGAGCTACCTGATCTCCATATCTTTTATAGCACTTGCGTCACCATCCTTCAGAGAGACAGAGAAAGAGAGAGAGAGATAGAGAGAGAGAAACCAAAAAATCTTCATGACGTCGTAAACTAGTGTGAACGCGCGGTCTCTTATGTGTTAACCAGGTTCAACACGCTGTAAAAATGGTTTTGACTTGCGCGCCAAAATCGTGTTGTTTTCAGCCATTGCAGACCAGACCAAAGACCTGTTTTGAAGTGTTCAGCATGCGAAGCTTGAGCTATTAACGTTTTTGGAGTTGTTTGGCGGTCGCGTGAAGACTCTATAGAAAAGTGCCTAATGATTGACCCAGGAGTGCCAGGAGGTGGACTCCAAGTTCAGTTTCAGTGCGTTCTGGGGGTGCGTTTTCAGGTCTCCAAGATTTGTGGATGATCTAGCCTCAAGGTGACTGGGAACGAAAATTGGCTCCCAGCGCGCACGATACCTTGAAGGCACAGTTTAACCTAATGGGTAAAATTTGATATTATTCTCCGGCACCAGTGCATAGCAACCCCACCGAATGCGGAATATCAGTTCTCCCCACAAGCGAGAAAAGTGAGACCGGGATCATACTTCCCGCTACAAGCGATAGCGACGGTGCATATTAGGCATATCGATTTTTGGTCATTATTGATACTAAACATTGCATCGCGCCGTTCGCGGCTGGTAGTATGGTCCCGGCCTAAAAGCAAACACCGCCCCCCCCCCTCCCGGAAAGCAGCCATTCTCTCCGATCACCTACAAGTTTCGAGCTTGATTGAGTCAAGAAGGGCGATGTGTTTAAAAAAGAGTTTCCGATCTCTTTGAATTGCTAATGATCATTCTAGCTCGCTCCTGTGTGAATGCAAACAAAGGGTATAAGCAGGTCCGAGACAGCTAGTTTAAAAATTTTTGCCGTTCAGAACATAATTTTTGGGGGGCCATAACTCCGTTGGCAAGTGGGCTTTGTGCGATTCCGGAAACAACTTTGTGACAAGCGAAAAACTCTCTTCAAGATGAGCATAAAAACTGAAAAATGATTGTGAGATTGGACTGTGTCTCAATTCAACGGGTACCAGAAAGAAGTAACGTTTCAAAGACGAAAGAAACAAACGCGTTGTATTGCAGGTTGGGTAATGAATATTCCTACGAGACAGTACAGTGCAATTGTGGTGTTGATAGTTTTACCATAGTATGAGATTTTCGAAATCGCAGAGCCGGTAAACCCTACAATTCAAAAGAAGAAGCTCTTTAAATATTTTGTGACCTAATGGGTACCGCAGAATTATATTTCTGTTGTTCGTAATTGCTTCCTTGTCTCAAACCGATACGACCTGATAATGAGTCGCTAAAGTAACTGCGAAAGAAAAAAAGTCATTTCAGAAAGCATAGGGGACGCAAGAACACAGTGACCAATGGAAAACAATGGAAATGCAGTTCACCGCGATGTTAAAAGGACATAATGCGGTTGCGGTCACACTTTAAAACCACGGTGGAAGACGCCAGATTTCATTATCGATCGACAGCACAGCTGATTTTCTGAGTGAGTTATGGTTTTTCTTTTTTATCTTGTTTGCTTCGGCATTGTTTTTGTTTCTGACTATTATAATATTACGAATAGGAGCTTTTCTTGGGGTGTGAGGGGGACTTGTCGTTTTTTTTATTGCAAAACTCAATTTTGAAAAAAAAACTATAAAGCCCGAACAAATAGCTAAGTTCCTTCACCCACTAAGAATGGCCCCTATTCGCAATATTCGAAAAGTCAGAGACAAAATTGACGCCGAAACAAACAAGAAAAAAAAGAAAAACGGTAACTTATCCAGAAATTCAGCTGTGTTGTCGAACGATAATGAAATCTGGCGTCTTCCACCGCAGTTTTAGTGTGTGACCGCAACCGCACCGTGTCCTTTTAACATTGCGGTAAACCGTAATCAATATCGTGCTCATTTCATTGCTTGAGTTACCATATGTGTTCAGCTTTTGGCGCTCAAAATCCCAGAAGCGAAGAGACCGAGTAGTTTGTAAGTAATTGCAACAATGACTGCTGGAAAACTGAGGTGGTAGTAAATGGGGTGTTGAACGCGAACAAACCGCCACATCCAAGCTGCCAACATACCGCGACATATATATCACAGAGCCGCCAGTTTCACGCGAGCTGCCCCACATAAGGGATGTCAGATTCACACGAGCCGCCAGGTTTACGCGACCTGCTTCACGTGAGAAGATGGACGCTTTCCGGATGGTAAAAATACAGTAGGTTCCGGACTTAAAGTGTAGCAAGGAATAGAGCAGATAGTAAGTTGAGAAGCTCTAAAACCGGAGGTTCACCACTAGAGCTCTTTTTCAGTTATTATGGTAGGTTAATATCGTTCAAATACATTGCACCGCATATTGAAAACCGTCGAAAATTACATTTCGGCAGTATTCACCAAACTTATTCATGAGGAAGAGCCTTCGAAACGTACTTCTTGAAATATCTATTGTTCTAAACACGGTTCGAATGAAATCTTCGAAATTCCCTTTGCTTGCCAATCCATACTCTAGTAATTTTTTATGAGCTTCATCAGTTTTTAGAACCATTCTTGGAAACACATGCTAGGTTAATTAATAGCTTAAATCACCAGGTATGTGTGATCTTACAAGATCTCATTTGCAGTAACTTTTTTTGAACGTTACCTGTACAAATATCCTTTCTAAACAGGATTTCGAGCGAACAGAACTTTTAAAATCCCTGGATGAATTAATTGAAAGGCGCACCTGGGAAGGTAACACTACGTGCGGCAAATACCTCCCGAAAATCGTCGAGTAATGAGTAGATAGGGTGACCTACATTCAACTGGAATGGATAATCAAAAACCTATAAGAATGATTGAGTAAATAGTCAATTTTCGTTTTTTGGATGATTTCAAGTGATTTTTTCGGAAACGTGCAACTGAACTCTTACGCTCGAGATAGGGGCGACTGTGCGGTTTCGGTCATTGTTAAAATTAAAGAAATGAAGTGTTTGTAGTCTTCTCAAATTGAAACTCATCACCAGCCCCCGATTCAGGTTGAAAGTATATTGAAAAGACTGTTATACGCTCATACATATGTGGCTCAAGCAAGGAAGAGATTACGTGCAAATATTGCAAGCCAAGATAAGAATGGAAGCACTTCGAGTGGTTCCATAAATGCACTAAAGCAAGTGCATCGCGGATCATTAGTAAAAGTAAGGGTCCAACGATGGCACTGATCTTGCAATGAATAGGAAGTTTTCCAATCTTGCAGTAAAAGGAGAACAAAAATCGTTAGCTTTGAAAACAAGTTCACATTGGTTTACCACAAAACTCGCCCGATACGCCCCGACTTATAGAGAAACATTACTAGAGCACCATTATACAGATAAAATATAGAAACATTACTAAAGCAGCAAATCACTTCAAAATCAGTCACTTTGTAAATTTAAATTTTTTGGCACTAAAAAGTTATGGAAGTCCTCCCGAAAAGCAAGCAAGCAATTAATTATCTACACAGCCATTACAGCTCAGGATAGGCAAAGAATTATGAAGAGGAAAATAACCTGAAAATAGCAAAGCGAAGAATTTCAGATGGAAATTAGGAAAAAGGAGAGAAGTGTCGGACTTCGCCGAAAAATTACCAGCTGATTGGGAGAGACTGATTAGTGCTACCATAGAAGACGGCCAACGTGTTTCAGCAATGATCCCTGTTTTGTTTTTGATCCCTCATCGCCCGTTTTCCTGGCGGAAGCCGTTAAAAGACTATCCCTTGAATCACATTTCAGTTTCAAAGATAGGCTGGCGTCCTGAATCAAAATGGCGGACATTGCTATCAAACTTCTTTAACCCTCTGCATTAATTAAACTCGCACTTGCCCTCAGCATAGATGGTCAAAATTGTTTCTACTGTATCCGGCTAGCCGCGCCAAAAAAATTCCTCGGGAGGAGTTTTTCGTTAGCCGCGAGTTCCTCTCGTATTTCAGCACTATTTCCGTGCTCTCTGCGAGAGGATGTTAAACACGAACTTACCGCGAGGATGCCACATGTCGGAATTTTAGAGAAAAAATAGCCCTGAACACGTTTTGAGATCGCTATTTTTCGTAGCAAAGGTTACAATTGTTGCTATTTCGAGGCGTTTTCATTGGAAGTGTATCAAATGCCTACCACTGAGGGATGTTAGGGTGAAACTAGAGCGAATTTTCTCCCAACTATTAGGAGTCCTGCTTAGATTCTGGTGTGGTTAAACTCGCGGTTACGCGAAATTAACGCCTATTAATTCGCCTTTAACACCCCCAATCACTACCACCCCTGTATTTGCCAGGTGCTGCATTTGAGGGAAATGTTGCGAAAACATTACAGTTAGTTGGTCATGCACATATTCGTCGCTTCTCTGACATCTGCTGAGTTGCCTGCCGAATAGCGCTATTTGTAAGTAACGAAAACAAAACTGCAAGCTTCTCCATGCACTTAATTCTCAAACAGAACTTCTGACTTGTTCGCAACTTTATCAAAAACTTCTGAGTATATGTGTTGCTGAAATCGTGAAGGAAATGCGAGAAAGATAACGTTATGAGATCACCACCATCCAGTGAAATGGTGTGCCAATATGGAAGAGTTTTCTACTAACCCAGCAAAAGCAGGTTTCACGATGAGTATCTTTTTCATATTCTTCACTTTAAACACTGCGTTAAACTTCTTGTCCAACACGAAATCACGGAGAGATGCACAAAAAGCGCTGACGCCGGAGTGATAATTGCATACCCCTGGGTTTGCTGTGTTAGGTTAAGCGCATGCCCAAATGCGCTGATCCTGGCGCTGAACCCCACCCAAATCTAAAAACCCGGAGTTAAAACAATGATGAATCCGACCTCTGAAGTTCCTGCAAGGAAAACTCTGGTTAGTTTGTGACTCTATTTCATACGTTGCGATTCTTGAACTACGTTCAATCTTTTCCTGGAATCGCAGTACTCCTGCAGAGCAAAACAGCATATAGTTGGATTTGAACGCGGAAGTCGTTGACGCATGCGCGGTGAAAATACGAAAACGTAAGTGCTGTCTTCCGACATAACAGGGTATCTAGTGGGGAATTACCACATAATACAGGATGTAGGAGCACCACACTGCATTCGTCTCTTCGCGCCCTCGTAGTATTCCGCATCTTCCGACTACTTCCAAGCAGGAGATGGAAACACGCTCAAGAATATTAAACGAGATTTTCCAGATAAAGCAACAATTTTAAGGGCCCAACCATATTTTTATACTAGAAATCAGTTCAGTAATCCATTTTTCCAAAAGTGGATGCTTTTGTTCTTAAGGCCTCTATTATTATATGAAAATCTATTGAAGGCGAACTTTGAAAAGAGACTGCACTTCTAAACGCTAAACTCTGAACTCTCAGCCCTGTGTGCATTGAATGGCCGCTTCTACGCTCGTTGAAGGCCATGTTTTGTATGAAAACCTCCTTCCTTCACGTTTTCCAAATAAGAGGCTTGTAAGCTTATGTGTAAAAGAGATGTGAAAAGACCTTTCCTTGAGAATCTTATTTCTCTGTTGTTCTCTTCCTTTCTTTGCACCCTGTCTATCACAGTTTTTGCATGAAATATTCTTCCTGTTCCGATTGACCCCATTATCAACCGCTTACAACCACAGAAAACATGTTCATCCAACCGAACAACTAGCCCTGAGAGAATAATTTGGTAACACTTGGTAGTCAACGCATTGTTTCAAAGGCAGCATACACGCTCGTAAACGTGGTTGGGATAACAACGTGAATGGAACCGCACGGCTTACAACATAATGCCTACGCATTTTGAAGTGTCAAAAACGACCCACAATTCAGTTACAGATTAGCAAGTTTGGCCCAGGCCGTATTTTCACGCCCCTGTATTTGCCCTTTTCCTCCAACGAAGGGTTGCTGCACCATCTTCGCCGTCAGTGACGTGTGCGGTTTACTTGTTATGTAGTCCACCAACAGTACTGACGGTGAGGATGACTCAGCAGCCTTGCGTTTGAGGAAAAAGACAAAGGCAGGGGGCGTGAAAGTACGGGCGGGGCTAAACTTGCTACTCCTGTTACGGCATTGTGGGTCGTTTTTGACTCTACAAAATGCGCAGGCGTTGTGTTGTAAGCCATACGGTTCGATTCACGTTGTTATCTTAACCACGCTTACGAGCGTGTATGCTGCCTTTAAGTGAGCATTTCGGGAACGAGAGCCATCGTGAACCTTGCACTTAGGCAGCGTCCATACGTGGCTAGAGCGGGCGTTCCCGCTGTTGTGCGATTCTCGACGCTCCTCAAGGCTGGAGCAGCTCGTGCCCGCAAATTAACGCAGACAAACACCCCCTACCTCTCTGGCAAACGCTGGCTAGTAGCCCCAGAGGAATTCACTTGTCGGCGAGGAGCTGCGAGGCGACTAGTCTAAAATTGGCAAGGTCGTAGCTAGACAATAGTGAATTTGTCAAGCTAGATGATGAAAAACTCTAGCTATTGTCGCCTAGTTTCATTGAGATACTGGCGACGGCCTTGTCAAGCTATTGTCGCCTAATATTGTGGAGCTATTATCGCCGGCAATGTTGAGCTACTGTCGCCCAGTGATATGAGGCCATTGACACCGACTCCTTGTGAGGATACTGTAGCCTACTGTAGGATAAAATGCCATAAATTTGCCTAGAATTCACCGGGATCCTGTATATCACGGATTTTACGCAAAAATACCGCGAGCCAAGAAAAATCCGCGAATTCACGGCACAAATACCGCGAAAAAAAAAACCGGAAACTACAAAAAAAACAAGACCACATTCCACCCGGGCCTGCCGCGAATTCACCGCGACCAGGGAGCGCCCTACTGCAGCTGCAGCAGCGGCTGACCCAAGAAAGCGACGAATTGGTAAATATCGTACTTCGAATGTTTGCATGCAATGGCGAAAACCACGGCAGACTTCGGCTGCCATCGCTGCATTCCTGCTTGCTCGAGGTAGTGGGATTCCTACGTACTTCAAGCAATGCCTTGATTCTACAGCGGATCCGGCGGGAGTCCGTCGCTTCGGTTATGGTCCGGCACCGATACGGCAGGTTCCCAACAGGTTTTTTCAACAGGGTGATTCCTGCAAGTCTTTTTTGGGGCAATTAGGGCTTTAACAGCACATGGGACCCTATAGCCTAAAGGCACAGTTCACCCCCATATATGAATTTTGAGATTTTCATGTGATTGTGTTGAAGACCCCTCCTGTATAACACGTGCCAAATGCGAGATCTCAATTCTCCAAATAAGCGAGATATAAGCGACCACCAGGGGCCCGACCCCCCTCCAGCCACCACCACATGACCGGCCCCTTTTTTTAATTTTCGACCTCAGTAGCGGCTAGATGGATGGATGGTTTTCAACGGAGTCTTCGTTCTTCACCCCCTTTCCGATCTATCTCCTCATCCTGTCGTGCCGCGACTGCGAATCAAGAGAAATACAGGCCTGAGAGAACTCGTCCACCAAATTTTCGCCCTCAGAATACAGGCATTTTCAAGGAGCCATATCTCCGTTCGTAGGGGGTCTTGGACGATTCCGGAAATACCATTGTGATCAGAGTGTGACCATCTCCAAGATAAGGATTAAACCTAGAAAATAATTTTTTGGGTGTCTTGCGCCTTAGAAATCCCTTTCATATTCTTAAGATTCTCCCCTTTAGGCCCATACTGGTTGAATAAACTTAGAATATAGGACAATGCAATACTTAATATATCATAGTACAGGAGCAAAATTTACAAGAAAAACATTCCCTACTGACATACGACAAACACAAAAAAATCGATTGAACAATGATATTCACACAGATCATATTACACCGTACGAGCAGAGAACAACATCAACAGAACAACATAACAACTAACGCCAAAAAAAATTCAGCTTCGAAAAAAAAATTAACAGAATTTAGCCTAAAAAAAACAAGACCCGAAGCTCCACTTCTTAGCGATCTATTCTACGCCACACAAGTATGCGTTAATACACCCAATTTTCAAAGATAATGTTTCGAGCGTATCTCGGCTTGGGCTTAGCGAAACTTGATGAAGCCTTTATGTTGTAATACATCATAAACCTCGTTTTACTCGCACTCAAAGGCAAGGTCCGGTCAAATTTTGACACTACCTAAATTTGGGTTAAATAGATTGGGCTGGTCTAGCTGAACATCGTCTGAACGTTTCACGAACTCTGAGTCCTTAGTTCTGGAGAAAAGAGCCTCAAAGTCAGGGAATACGGTATTTACAGCATGATAATCATGGCTGGAATGATCGATATTTACACTGCAGTTTCGAAGAATGCGTGGATGACCGCTAAATTATGGACGATGGCCACACTTTTCTGACTTTTCTGGATCATCGGCTAACGGAAGTGGCTGGAATAACTTGAAGAAGACCGGTGTTAACGCAGTTTTCGCATGTTCCTTGGGACTACCTGTAGCAAGAGCACCGATTCAGCGGGAAACCTCAAATTCGAAGTTCTGCCCGGACCCTGCCTTCAAGCCTGAGTTTTCAACGCACAGTTTTTTAATAAGGAATTCATTTACAAATTTGTGGTATGAATTGAAATTAAGGTTATTCCCTCAGATCATGGCTATTGAAAAACCCATACACGTGCCACTTCTTTGTCATCAGAAAACCTTAAAATTCGTGGTATAGCACTGCGAAAAAATGATGTCTTGATTCATATTTTCGGAGATGAGCTCGGAATAATTTTGGGCGATTTGGCACCTCTTTGGTATGTCATTTCGATGAGAAACAAAAGGAGCGAAATCTACACATTTTCTTAAAAATGCCCGATTTCGATAGATTTTTAATCATCAAAAAATTGCCTTGAGAAATTATTTTCTCGCGATGTTATAGTGTGTCTTTAAAGGTCCTCTTATGGCTCACAAGTGATACGGGTTTGGTTTTTTTACGGTCATACTCTGAGGAAACAGCCCTCACTTGATTTAGTACCACGAAATCATAAACGAAATCGGTATCAAAATGCTGAACATTCGAAACTCAATCTTGAGTGTGCGTAAGGCACGTTTTATGATGCCCTCAAACATATTGAGGTTCCGCCGCACTTCGCTAAGTCCTGGCCCAGATATATTCAAATAGAATCTCCAAAGAATGGTTGTTCGTATACTTAAAGTGTGTCCGAATGAGAATGGCGGCCCATGCGACCGGCGTGCTTGGCAGGCGGCCGTCGCGTTCGCCGCTCTCGGACGAGCATGCGAAACGTCCCCACCGCCATCGACTACGAACGGGGTCGGCACCGGCTGGCAGCAAGCAATGCGCCGATCAATCAGCTCTGTAGACGAGGGATAGGGGATGGCTGTCGTTGGAATCCAACACTAGTCCGCGAGAAGCAGATGCGACGGCCGCCTGCCAAGCACGCCGGCCGCCATTCTCATTCGGCCACACTTTACGTGCCTCACTAGCACTGCCTCTCTCACATCTCATACATGTAACAAAGGTTGCCGGCTGCAGAGTCAAGCGGAGCGTTGCGTAATTTTTTCCAAATCGGGTTGACCACCCAGCATAATTTTTTTCAGGTTTCAAAGTTTTTGCAATCCCCCATGCGCAATTTCTAGAGAGTTTGTAGCCAGACGCTGAAAATTCTTCAAAAAAACCTGAGCGATGTGACGATCCTTCCCTTTGATGACCTAAAATATTGGGAATTTTCGGGGCGTTTCCAACAAATTTTAATTTTTTTTGGACCGAAAGGCCAAAATTTCGGAAAAAATTGAAATTCACCCCACCTCCGTTGCAAAATTGCGCAGCCTCGCCTGACCGGCAGTCCTGGTCCTGGCTTAGGTCCTCCAATCGTTCTCGACGCCTGAGTCGTCCATTCGTAGAAGCTTTTCCGCATTGTCTTCGTCGGCTGCTTCTGTGATGATCTTCCTTGTTTTCTGAGAGAGCGTTCGCTCACCGAACGCGACGCAGCACGCACAGGTAAGCAATGTCCGCCTCAACTAGAGCACTCATTCGAAAACATCCACAAATTCTGAAAACTTGCAGCCATACTCGAAAAAATTCATGTGTTCTGAAAGCTCGAAACTCGTCATTCGAGATATTTATTTATTTGAAAACTTTTGGCTAAAATGCCCATGTTTTAGACACCAAACTGACCTACTCCAGTGATTCAAATACTAAATCGGCCAAAAAAAGGTCCACTTCAAATAAACTGCAAATCTCCAAGATATTCGAAAAATGTGTAGAATCTACAAAAAATCTGAGAACGTAAAAAGCTCAATCCACATGAATAAATCGGATACCGCATCTACAGAACAGTAAGGACGATTAAATAACTCAAATAAAATGCGATTTTTTTAAACACTTCTCTGAAAATCCCAAACAGTGTTTGGTCGTGCACAACTGTTTGGTGTACACAAAAATTGAAAGTGATATGCGGCGCGCAAGATGCTTTTAAGACAGTCGTTTTTTTACTTTATGTACTTTCCAAAACGTGCGGTGATCCTTCTAAAAAATTTCAACGGACCTCATAATCGCGTTCAGTGACTAGAATAATCCCCACGGACAAAACTTCCTCACCGTTTTCCGTCGCACTTCTGTTCCTACTCTTCTCAGAGAATCTATAGCTTACGTTTTAGCCAAAAAACGGGCAACTTTTACATCGTGAACACTACCCTTGACATTTAATTTCATTTAGCCTCTAATTTAACATTCATCTTTTTTATTAATCTCTCCCACCATTTTCATAATGGCGTGCACTCGTATCTCACTCAAAACCGCAAGAGTAGAACATGGTCTCTTTCAGGATCCGAAATAACCTGTGAGGTGTGTGCCCTTCTTTGTGTTTGCATTCTTAAAAATTGCTTCTATTCTGATATCCGAGAAGGCGCCTTTGATCTATACAATACTATACAAAAATGTCAAGAAGGTTGATAGCGGTCTGGCCTGAGAAGAAATCGGAAAAAAATGGCAAGAAAATGATAAAGGCAAGAGAAAGCTGATAAATGGAGGAAAGTCGGCTTCCAATGAGAGACGGCGAGAAAGTGCTGGGAGCGGAGGTTGAGTGATCGCGCCCGCCGGTTGGCCGCTATGGAAGTTCAAAACACAATCGCTCGTGTTTCCACCGTCTCAAACACGTTGATGTTAAGGCGCCATAGCTCGCCTCACGGGGACATTCAGGATCGGGTTGTAGCTGTATATCAAGCTAGATTTTCATGAGAAAATCACCATAGTGACGTCACGCCCAGAGGTCGGCTATTATGGTGAAAATAGCGCTAGAGTCCGAAAAACGGACCTTAGTATGGGGCTACTAGCCAGAGTTTGCCAGAGCTCTAGCTGATTAGATTGAACACGTTTGATCGTGTGATCAATCGCTCGAGTCGGCGCAACGGCTGATGATTTCCCACGGTTTTCGACTTCCGTGGTGGGATTATGAAAAACAAGGGAAGTAGTTTTAATACAGATTTAATGCCACCTGCCTCAGTGATGGAGCAGTGAGCTTGAAACTTGCTGCTTGCTCCGTGGTGCTGGCGCAAGCGCGCGAGAGCGTGAGAAGGAGCGCCTGTGAGCGGCTATTCAATCGTGTGCCCACAATGACAATCGATTTTGCGCAATCGCACGCTCTCGCCACGTATGGACGGAGCCTTAAAGGCGTGTCCACGATGGAAACCATGTCTGTTTTTCTGGTGGAGATCGGCAGCTGTGGGGCCTAGCGCAACCCTTACACTGAAAAACTAAAAAAATGAGCTCGGAACGGTTCCCTACGAACCCAAAGTTGGACACCAGTCAGCTCGTCACACCCTAGATGCACTTTCCACGCCCACCGACGTGAACAAATGAATGCTCGAGATTGTGTGATGAGCGATGATTTCAGATCAATAGCCCTGTTGTTCTATCTATTCCCAAGTTCTCTCTTTTTTCCCAGGTCAGCTCGCATACATCGACTGCAAAAGACGGAAGTTACAAGTCTCGGACAACTCGTCCACCATGTTTCCTTAGCTCAATTTTTGAGGGACCATAACTCCGTTCCTAAAAGGTCTTGTACGAGTCCAAAAACATCATTGGGATCAGCATGGGACAGTCTTGATCCCACTACATATTATTGGCATCAATGATTTTCAGTATGCAGAACATCAGCTGTCTTCACATTGGAATTCAATCAATGAACACTATCCTTCGACCTGACCTGCGGAAATATTTCTGTTCTCTTCGGGTCAAAAATTAAAGGAAGGGCTTGTTGACATTGTTCAGCAGTTTTTTTCACCTAAATTAGCATTTATTCTACCTGTGAATGTCAATGAATTTTGACTACTCAGGCAAACAATCGCTCCGAGCGGTTCCGGAGAGCTACTCGAGCGGCGCTGCCTCTCCGCTCCGAGCGAAAATTAGCCATCTACTCGGGCCACAGCAGCCGCTCTCCGGGCCACAGCAGTATCGCTCGGAGCGATCTTCGGTCCCAACTGGCACTGCGGTGGCTCTTCGGACGAATCAGCGTAGCTTCACCGATGGCTTCTCTTCGTTTTTTTACTTATTTCTCCTCCTTTAATTTGCTCTCTTTCTTATTTCCCTCATCTCCCAGTCCTCCTTTTCTTTCTCTCCTGTTTCCTCATTCGACCCCCTTTTTTTCTTTACTCTCGAGAAACAAATTCTTCTCCATCTAACGCTGCCTTCCACGGTGCAAAGCCTGCTTGTTTAAGAAATATATGCTATGATTCAGTGGTGATCTTCAGTACTGCGTATCTTTAAGTGCTGCTGTTTACTTTGAGGTAAACCACCAAACCTGTATGTAGTTGACAGAATATCTGAGCCACCTAAGAACTAGATGATAGCGTTTGCGAAAATTTTCGACAGAGCGTAATTAATGATTTTAAGCTGATCATATTATTTTGCAACTTCGGTCTTTTCTGACTTATTCGAGGAGTTAAGGCCTCGACGCTCCAAAGTTATGTATAATGGCTAAGTCCTCAATCAATTGTTTTTGGACAATTACACTATGTAACAATTTTTCACTTTTTTTTCTGTTCCTGGGTTGAACCTGTGTTTTCCTAACCCGTTAGGTCTAGAACAGACAGGAAATCGCTGTTCTCCCAGGGAAACTTCGCTTTTGTGACTAGGAAAATGACATTTGGAAAATTGCGTATTTATGTAACACAATTTTTATTCTTGGCTTCTAAGTGTTACATTTCAATCGCTCATGTCCGAAGTATGTGAAAAAACGACTTCATTGGGAAAAAACTTCGCTCACACTACAGCAGCACGAAGAAAACCCGTTTTCTGTGAAATTATAAAGATTTTTATTCATTTCCGGCACTATGATCAGGTAAACACAAAGAAATGCACAACGAATAGACAATCACAGTCGAAAAACACTCAGAAAGGTTCAGAAATGTGTATATTTTCTAGATTTACGATTGTACTGTTAATAACTCTCTCGAAGTTGCACCGAAATGTAGTCCCCCGTCATGGTTTGGCTATACCGTCCTTGGTAACGACGTTCAAACTCCAATATGCCTTGATGAAAGGGCTCGTCTTGCTCGTTGAATTTGTCAAGATACAAATCAATGATATTTTCTCTCAGAGACATTCTGCATCCCGTTTTGGCGTAATTCTTTATGAGAGTGCACTAACTTCACATAGCTTTCAGCTTTGTGGTTACCTAGGAAGCCGTGAACAACTGCAACGGAATTGCTCCCAGCTGTTTTCTCCGTCCTGTTTGCGAAATCCTCGCATTTTATGATCCTCCGAATATATCCGCCCTGACCTTAGCCTCGGACAGAGTCGTTACCAAGGACAGTATAACGAAACATGATGATGGACTACATTTGGGTGCAACTTCGAGAGATTGATTCACAGTACAATCCTAAATCTAGAAAATCTACACATTTCTGAACCTTGTCCAGTGCCTTCCAACTGTGTTTGTCTATTCCTTGTGCATTTTTTGTTTTCACCTGATCATAATGCCGAAAACGAATAAAAATCTTTTTATTTTCACAAAAAAACGGGTTTTCTTCGTGCTGTTGTAGTGTAATATACTTGGGCATCAAATAATTTCGAATCATCCGAAAAATCATTTTTTCTCTCTGGAGTCAGAATGGTTTGAGCTAATTTTGGTTTTCAGGCCTCAAGTTAGGGGTAGTCTCCTCATAATTTATGGCAAAGTAGAATTCTGTTCATTCACAAAAACACAAACATCAGTTTTTCAGGTAATAAGTCGACTAATAGTCGAAGTCGACTATTTTTTTTCGAATATTTGATGATTGTGATTCAATGAATGCAATTGATTCTACTATAACCTAACTTATAAGAAGATTCCCCCCCCCCCTACTTATTGTCTGAAAACCAGAGAAAGCTCGATTTGTTGTAACATTGAGGAGAAAAATTCATTTATTGGATGATTCGAAATTATTCGATGCCCAAGTATATAGTGTAAGCGACATTTGTTCTCAATGAAGTCATTTTCTCACTTACTTCGGACATAAGCATATCCTTACATATAATAAGCGGCGTGGTGGTGTGTCTGACCAACGTCCGTGCGACGTCTGACCGGGCATTCAAGGACTCGGTGGTTGCCGCAAATTTCCATTGGCGATTGGAGCGCGTTACTGCTCTGTGTGTTTGAAAGTGAGCGCTGAAATGTGAGTCAAGGTTCAGGGTGAGCGCGCACAGCATCGTGATCGTTGTGGGACCACCCTAACTGTTGCATATTGAGTTCTTTAAACCTGCATTGTTACGGATCGTGTTGGGACCACCCTAGGTGTTGCACTTCGAGTCCTTTAAATCTTCCTAGCCGAGGATCGTTGTGGGACCACTCTAACTGTTGCATATTGAGTTCTTTAAACCTGCATTGTTACGGATCGTGGTGGGACCACCCTAGGTGTTGCACTTCGAGTCCTTTAAATCTTCCTAGCCGAGGATCGTTGTGGGACCACCGTAACTGTTGCATATTGAGTTCTTTAAACCTGCATTGTTACCGATCGTGGTGGGCCCACCCTAGGTGTTGCACTTCGAGCCCTTTAAATCTTCTTAGCCGAGGATCGTTATGGGACCACCCTAACTGTTGCATATTGAGTTCTTTAAACCTGCATTGTTACGGATCGTGGTGGGACCACCCTAGGTGTTGCACTTCGAGTCATTTAAATCTTTCTAGCCGAGGATCGTTGTGGGACCACCCTAACTGTTGCATATTGAGTTCTTTAAACCTGCATTGTTACGGATCGTGGTGGGCCCACCCTAGGTGTTGCACTTCGAGCCCTTTAAATCTTCTTAGCCGAGGATCGTTATGGGACCACCCTAACTGTTGCATATTGAGTTCTTTAAACCTGCATTGTTACGGATCGTGGTGGGACCACCCTAGGTGTTGCACTTCGAGTCATTTAAATCTTTCTAGCCAAGGATCGTTGTGGGACCACCCTAACTGTTGCATATTGAGTTCTTTAAACCTGCATTGTTACGGATCGTGGTGGGCCCACCCTAGGTGTTGCACTTCGAGCCCTTTAAATCTTCTTAGCCGAGGATCGTGGTGGGACCACCCTAACTGTTGCATATTGTATTGAGTTCTTTAAACCTGCATTGTTACGGATCGTGGTGGGACCACCCTAGGTGTTGCACTTCGAGTCATTTAAATCTTTCTAGCCGAGGATCGTTGTGGGACCACCGTAACTGTTGCATATTGAGTTCTTTAAACCTGCATTGTTACGGATCGTGGTGGGCCCACCCTAGGTGTTGCACTTCGAGCCCTTTAAATCTTCTTAGCCGAGGATCGTGGTGGGACCACCCTAACTGTTGCATATTGTATTGAGTTCTTTAAACCTGCATTGTTACGGATCGTGTTGGGACCACCCTAGGTGTTGCACTTCGAGTCCTTTAAATCTTCCTAGCCGAGGATCGTTGTGGGACCACCGTAACTGTTGCATATTGAGTTCTTTAAACCTGCATTGTTACGGATCGTGGTGGGCCCACCCTAGGTGTTGCACTTCGAGCCCTTTAAATCTTCTTAGCCGAGGATCGTTATGGGACCACCCTAACTGTTGCATATTGAGTTCTTTAAACCTGCATTGTTACGGATCGTGGTGGGCCCACCCTAGGTGTTGCACTTCGAGCCCTTTAAATCTTCTTAGCCGAGGATCGTTATGGGACCACCCTAACTGTTGCATATTGAGTTCTTTAAACCTGCATTGTTACGGATCGTGGTGGGACCACCCTAGGTGTTGCACTTCGAGTCATTTAAATCTTTCTAGCCGAGGATCGTTGTGGGACCACCCTAACTGTTGCGTATTGAGTTCTTTAAACCTGCATTGTTACGAATTGTGGTGGAACCACCCTAGGTGTTGCACTTCAAGTCCTTTAAATCTTCTTAGCCGAGGCTCGTGGTGGGACCACCCTAACTGTTGCATATTGTATTGAGGTCTTTAAACCTGCATTGTTACGAATCGTGGTGAACCACCCTAGGTGTTGCACTTCGAGTTCTCTGAATCTTCTTAGCTGAGGATCGTGGTGGGACCAACCTAACTGTTGCATATTGTGTTCTTTAAACCTGCATTGTTACGGATTGTGGTAGAACCACCCTAGGTGTTGCACTTCAAGTCCTTTAAATCTTCTTAGCCGAGGATCGTGGTGGGACCACCCTATCTGTTGCATATTCAGTTCTTTAAACCTGCATTGTTATGGATCGTGTTGGGACCACCCCACCTGTTGCGTATTGAGTCCTTTAAACTTTCACCGTTATATATCGTGGTGGGACTACCCTACCAGTTCCATTTTGAGTCCTCTAAACCTTCTTCCTTCTAGATCGTGGTGGCATCATCGTAGCTGTTGCGTATCGGGCCCTTTGAAATTGCTCCGTGCGCAGGGAAAACCGAGCAGTACTTTGTTAATGTGGGTGGGGTTTGGGGCCGATAGCGTCAAATGACACAGAATGTGCGCGAGACTCTGGGATCCACGCGGAAATCAACGTGTGCGGGGCTCATGAACATCCTTACACTACTTTGAGAAGGTGGACAGGGCTTAGGATTCTTGGGGCTATGTTGTGCTGTGTATTGCGTCCTTAAAGCCTACATTCCAACGGAATGTTTCGAACCTAGGTTTAACCTATCGTTGTGGATGGAACCCACGTAATGGTTGTGTGTTACTTTCTTTGTACCTGCATTCAACCTATCGCTGTGGGACACATTTATTGGTTGCGTAATTGTCCTATAAGCTTTCGTTGCGGCGGATCATTGACTCACGTAGAATGCTATGGCTAATGGCCATTCAATGGAGGCTGGCGAAGCCAGTCCATCGTTCGGCGAAGCCAAACAAATACACGATGCTGCTAGGGCAAGCTGGCGGCAAAGTCCGTCAAGTATCGTTCGACGAAGCCGATCGAACGCTCTACATTTCTGATTAAGAGAGGCCGGCACATGCAGTCTATCGCCTGGCGAAGCTAAAAGAATGCTACACGTGGTTGATGGGGGGAGGCCGGCAAAACCATTTTTTCGTTTGGAGAAGCCAAAAGAGAGCTGGACGTCTTTGATAGGGTAAGATTGGCAAAACCAGTCCTTCCTTTGGCGAAGCGAAACGAATACTTCGATAGAGAAAGACCGGTGAAGCCGGTGTTTTGATTGGCGAAGCCAGATGATTGCTAAACGTGGTTGATGGGGGAGGCAGGCAAAGCCAGTCTTTTGCTTGGAGAGGATAAACAAATACTGTACATTTTTGATGCAGGGAAGCCGGCGGAATCGATCTAGCGTTCGGTGGAACGGAGCGAATGCTGCAAATTTTTGATGGAGGGAGATCGGCGAAATTGGTCTATCGTCTGGCGAAACCAAACGAATGCTACACGCGGTTGATGGGGGAAGGCCGGCAAAACAAGTTCTTCGTTTGGAGAAGCCAAAGAAGTGCTGTAAATTCTTTATGGGGTGAGGTCGGCAAAGCCAGTCCGTCGTTCAGCGAAGCCAACTGACTACTATACGTTTTTGATGGAGAAAGACCGGTAAAGCCGGTGTATTGATTCACAAAGTCAGACGAATGTTACACGTGGTTAATGGGGAAAAGCCGGCGTCAAAGCCCCTCTATTGTTTGGCGACACGGAGCAAATGCTGCACATTGTTGATGGAGGAAAGTCGTGAAGCCGGTGTATTGATTGGCGAAGCCATACAAATGTTACATGTGGTTAATTGGGAAGAGCCGGCGTCAATGCCCCTCTATCGCTTGGCGAAGCCAAATGACTGCTACACGTTTTTGATGGAGAAAGGCGGGAAAAACCGGTGTATTGATTGGCAAAGCCAGCCGATTGCTACACGTGGCGTATGGGGAAGGCAGGCAAAGTCATTCTTTTGCTTGGAAAAGCCAAACAAATGCTGTCCCTTTTGAATGGAGGGAAACCGGCAGTGTCGGTGTATCGTTCGGCGAAACCAAACGAATGCTACATATCGCTGATGGAGAGACACAGTCAAAGCGAAGCCAAAGGAATGCTACACGCATTATTTGGAGGGAGGGATGCCGGGGAAGCCAACCTTTTGCCTGGAAAGTCGAACAAATGGTACACTTCGCTAATGGGGGGAAGGCCGAGGAAGCCCGCTTTTTGCTTGGTGTAGACAAGCGAATTCTACGCGTTGGTAAAGGGAGGAAGCCGGCAGCAAAGTCAGTATATCGTTTCGCGAGGCCATTGGATTGCTGCACAATCTTAATGGAGGTAGGCTGGCTAAGTCGTCTTATCGTTTGTCGAAGCCAATCGACCAGCGGCAAGCCGGAGTCAGGAATACTATTAATTTCAGCAGGGTTACTTTGGATAAGAACATACCTTTCATAGTGTCCCCTAGCAGAGCCGTTCTTTAACAACAGAGTTGTTGTCTCCTTTTTTGTTTGATCTTTTAATTAGCTATCTAGAACAGGCCAGCAAAGCCGGCCACCGAACCGGCAAAGCCGGTTGGCCAGCGGCGCTGGGCGGCGTTAGCCGTCTGGCGCAGCTGGTGAAATATATAACACTTGGAAGCCAGGAACAAAAATCGTGTTACATAGTGTTATCGATAGTTTTTTTTTCGGAAATTCGATTCTCGCCTTTTTCATCGATTTTTAAAATACTTACTTACTTTGATACTTTGATGATTCACTCAGCTGGCGATCTTCTCAGCGCGGACCACAACTCTTCCATTCTGCGCGAATCCAGGCCAATCGCATTTAACACGACTGATCAGGACTCCTCAAATGTTTTGAGATCGAGTCAGACTATCTTGATGGATGTCGTGCCAGCGGCCTCTTTTTGTGTCTGGGAGCCATTCTGTAGCTCAGAGACTCACCTATGATCAGTTCTTCGCAGTAAATGACCGGCCCAGCTATGCTTTGATTTCGCCATGTATGTACTGCAGCGGATCCTTCTAACGCGACTCCTGCCTCATTTCTGAACTTCGTAAGCCTTGTTGCCACTGCTGGCGTCTGCTCGTCTTCAGAAGACAACTCTCCAGAGCACGGTGTGTTGTTTTCGCGGCATTGGAGATAGTCTTGTTGTCCAGCTTTCCGTCGCGTAGCAAATTGCGAGCAAAACAGCGGCGTCGAAGACCCTCAGTCCCTCAAGTCTGGATCCACAATCTGATCGGTCACTTCCCGAATCGATTCGGAAGCTGCCCACGCACCGCGTCTCCTTCGTGATGTTTCGGGGACGATGTTGTTCAGCATGTTCAGCTCTCATCCCAAGTATACGTATGAATCCACTTTCTGGAGAGCAAATCCTTTCAGCCTCACTATCCCACTGCCGCACCACTGATTCACGATCACCTTCAATTTGGACATGTTCATCTCCAATCCAATCCTCCGACCAGCCGCATCGAGTCCGTTGACCATTGACTCAATTTCAGCCGTACTGTTAGAAACCAAAACGATATCGCCGGCGAACCGTAGTTGATTGATCTTTTTACCATCGATGGAGCAGCCTCTGTCGTCCTACTGCAAATCTACCATGGCGTTTTGAAGCGCAGCCGTGAATAACGTGGGCGATATGGTGTCTCCCTGCCACACTCCTTTCTTGATTGCAATCTTCAACTTTCGTTCAAACACTTGAATAGTTGTAGAAGTATCTGTAAAGCACTGTTCGAGTGAGTGAACATAAGCGGAAGAGATTCCAGCTTGGACCAAAGCATTGAGGACAGCATTGGTCTCCACGGAGTCGAACGCCTTCTTGTAGTCCACGAAAATGAGAAACAGAAGGAGTTGATATTTACGACTTTTTTTTGATAAGTTGAGTGACAGCCTGGATATGGTCCATACAGGAGAAGTTTTCGCGAAAACCGGCCTGCTCCACTGGTTGATAGTCGTCCAGGATTCATTCCATACGGTTGAGGGGAATCTTGGTGAAGGTCTCGTACACAACTAGGAGAAGACTGATGGGTCGGTAATTGGCAATATCCTCCCATGCGCCTTTCTCAACAGTAGCACCGTCTTCGATTCTCTCCATAAATCTGGAATCTTCCCAAGACGTAGGTAGTGGCTGAAACACCTGGCAAGAAGAGAGTTGAGAGCGCTACCTCCTGCTCAAAGAAGGTCCACCGAAATGTTGACGGGACCTGGGGCAGTGCCCTTCTTCATGCTTCTGATGGATACAGCAACTTCCGATTCCAGGTTCAGGAAGGTCTTCATCTGGTGGCGTTGTACATCTTGGGACAGGTGTGGATGAGCGAAAGAGATCCGTGTAGAACTCTTGAGTGATGTCTTCCATAATCCTTCGAGATGTCTCCACTACTCCATTTCTGTCCTTGAGGGCACATACGATAGCTTTCTAAACACTGAGATCGCGCTTGCAGCGTTTTATACTGATCCGTTTCTCAGCCGCTTCCAGTAACGTCGTTCTTCTGTGCGCTTGCAACGACTTCTTAAAGGCAGTGTTCGCGATGGAAATCGTTGTACTCTTTTTTAACCTATGTTGAAGACGGTCCCATGCTGATTCCAATGATGTCTCTGGAATCGTACAAGACCCCCTGGAAACGGAGTTATGGCCCCTCAAAAATTGAGCTAGGGAAGCATTGTGCACGGGTTGTCCGAGGCTTGTAACTTCCGTCTTCCGCAGCCGATGTATGCGAGCTGACCTGTGTAATGAGAGAAGTTGAGAATGAAGGGAAGAACGGGGCTTCTGATCGGAAAACATTGCTCATCTCACGATTTCGAGTGTTCCTTTGTTCACGTCAAGGGACGGAAAGGGGCTGGAGTTGCCCAAAGCGGCGGGGTTTGCCAAATTTTCTAAGCTGTTTTGCAGCTCTTGGGTAGCTTTTCTCCCGTTTCTTCGATGCTGTTCTGCTTCTGAGAGCCACGAGGAGCGTTTGTCATGGAAAACTCGAGGATGAAGTTTATCGTGAGCAGTGCCTTTAAAGGCATCGTACACGATGAAAACCATGCTTGGGTTTTTGACGTCTTCGTACTGGTATATGTATTCCTATAGTGACTAGAGGTTGCAAGAAGCCTTGGCTAGATTTTCTTAGTCTACCGTTGGATCTTTGTGAAGATTCCATGCGGAGGACTTCATAGCGGAATACAATACCTCAGCCTCAAAGGCGGGGAACCGAACGGGTGCCGGCCTATGATTATCACGTTTGAAAATCTTCTTCTTCAGCGATATCTTCGCACGTAAAAGCCGATGATCGGAGCCGGTGTCGAATGAAGGCAGCACTGACACGTCAAACAAGCTCCAGCGTCTGTTAATCAAGATGTGATCTATCTCCGACCTTGTCTGACCATTCGGGCTTTCCCAAGTCCATTGTCGATTTGATGGCTTTTCGAACATGGAGTTCGCGTGAAAGAGGCAGCATGCCGGCATGAAATCTAGCAGTCGCTCTCCATTCTCATTTTGAAAAGTAGCTCCATGCCGTCCTGATCTCCAAACGCTGTCGTTGTTTTTCGTACCGACGATCGCATCGAAGTCACCGACAACTAGCTTTTAGTTGCTTCTCTCCTCAAGTCATTTACGTGGGTCATAACCCACCAGTGGAAACGTGCTGGCACAATACAACAAGACTCAGAGTTTATTATAGCAAGACAACAGCGAATACTCCCAAAGGGACCTCTGTGGAGGCTCCAGGGCGAACAGACGAGAACTACATACGTTGTGGGATCGGGGCAAACGGCCCATGGATGACTCAGGTCGGGTAGCACTACAGCACGGGCGATGACCCTTCACTGGCCGCGAGACGAACTCGTCGGTCGAAGGCTGTTCCTCCTCAAGTAGCGAAGCCGTGGTCGAACCATGTGCGAGAGGCATCCACCCTGGAATGCATCAGATGTAAACATGATGAGACGGAGACGGCACTTCCCGCTATTCATCCGCGCTAACCCCTGACACCTCCCCATTTAACCTAAGTCCGACCCGGACTTTAAGAACCAGAATAGGAGACTCACCGTATGCTTAATTAGGCTCGGAAATACCGATCAATGTGGGATGCCGGCACCAGAGCGGATATCGATGCGGCCCACTCGATGAGGCGCGTCCAAACGGGCACGCGGCGAAGGGCAGGAGCGTGGCCCAAGATGAATTGACCATGCCTGCATCTGGAGATGGCGACGTTCAGGCGCTTGTAGTCGTCGATGAAATCGGCCGAATCTGCAACGATGTTGGTTTTGGTCGTAAGCAGAATTACCACATCCTTTTCCTGTCCTTGGATGGAGTCGACGGTCGCGAGTTCGATCGATCGATCACCCAACGGAGTCTGAAGACGTCGCGATTGTTCCCTGTAAAAGGAAATCACGCATATCTGATTGGCCAAGATCCCGACGCGCAGCAGGTGGTCAATGATTGCTAGGCAAGCGCGCGCCTCGGCTGGGTTATAGTGGGAGCGGCTGGCAGCCTGGGATGAGGAACCAACAACGTCGAGGAACAAGAAGGGGACTGCCGGTGCAGGAAAAACGACCTTACTGAGCAATAAACGACGTTGCTCCGGGGTACAGCCGCTAACAAGGGAGCCCGAGTAGGCAATGATGTTAGGGAGTGCATTAAGAGCAGGGTGAGCCCTGAAAGTTGTGACCAGGGGTGCTACTGGGATGGACCTAGATTGGGTTAGAACGGAAATGACCCCACGCGCCCCGAACCGGGCTGGGTTGAAGTGTCGCGGGCACCTAGCGTGCGGATCCAGTTGATGCTCGTCGCCGATATAGACGTGCTGTGTGTGGGGAAAACGGCTGGCGATAGCCAACAATGCGGGTTCAGGGATCTGAGACGCTTCGTCTCCCACAATGCGCGACACAAATTCTGCTGCAGAACGGAAGATGCCGTCATGCGGCTGGGTGGTGTTCAGAAGGGAGGAGACGGTGAGACATATTACCTGGGGTCGATTTACTCTAAATAAAATCTTCACCATACGCTCCACTTGTTCGGAGGCGTTTCGCTCCACGATCTCAAAATTGTCTCGGAGAATGGAATCCTCCAAGAGATCGCCATCGGCATTTTCCATACGTCGTGCTAGCTCTCGGCGCTCGCAAGCGAAATTCTCGCAGAAGGTGCGCTCTTCGTCTGTCATTCTGTCAGAGAAGCGGTCTCCTAAATTAAGAAGGACTTCACTGAGATCTGCGCTAGTAGGGTGACGATTTTCCCTAGCGGCAGTGTCCGATAAATAGCGGATTATTGATAGCTCGGGAAAGTCGCCCAAGCTCAAAAAAGTATCGGTAAATTGGGCAACCGCCGCATTCGTTGACGCGGTCACAATGATCATCATTTTGGGCTGGGATGCCAATAATGACGCGATCAATGCGCCAACCAACGTTTTACCTGTTCCGAACGCGGCTTGGATAGCGACTATTGGGTAGCCACAAGTGCCGACTCGGATGGCTTCGTGTTGTTCGTCCGTTAGTGTGACCAACCGTCCTTTGCACATGACAATCCGCGGTACATCTAGATGGGTCGAGGGCTCGTAGGAAGCGTGACCGTACATAGCCCGTAGGATCTTTTTAGCCATGGAGTGTTCTGGCAGCGACCTGCAAATGTGCATTCGAGAAATAATCGCGTAGGTCGGAGTAGCCTTCTTGGTTTCTCTGGAAAGGGCAACGCAGATGTTGATTGTTGCTCCCGTATCCGTCTGACGACCGTAGTCAGCGGCAGCTCGAGATATGGCGCCGTTCGACCAATGGTAGGCCTGGAGGGTGACTTCAATCGTGCGCCGATCTGGGTCTACACGGGCGTGATACACCGTTGCGTAAGTCAGAGCGGCTGCTCCGTGAATCCACAGAACGACGGGTCTGAGGACCGTCCAACCTGCCTCAGCCTGCATGTTCGTCAGTGTAAACGAGATGCGGGCGAGGTATCCCGGAGGGCTGCGAACCTCGGCTTGTACCCAGTGAGTATGTCGATCATCGTCAGCGGAGTTAATGGCTGCTAAAGCTGAAGTGGCAACATTAACGAGCTTAGACAAACGAGTCTCGGAACGTATTTCGTCAGTCGAATATGATAAAAACTGCCCTGCACGGTCTTCAATCCAATCCAACTCTTCTTGAGGAAGGTGCCACACGCGGAGAGGCACCATGCCTTCGCTAGGGTGCATCGGTAGGAACTGACGGATGACGTTAGTCAGATAAAGTTGAGCTTCCTGCGAGGCGGGGGGCTCTGAAAAACGCATAGCACAGGAAACATTAGCACGAGATGAAGCGAAAACCATATCGTCCTGTCCGATGGTAGAGAGGTTGAAGTCGCAAATAGTTGGGGTGACAGATACGGCTTCGGGTGCACCTTCGAATACTGCGCGGAAGGATGTCACTTGATCTCTTCGTTCCACGGTTGACAACACGATGCCGTAGATGGGCTCCGGGATGTGATCGGGCTGAACGAAGGCAAAGTGGCTAGCTCTGAAAAAGTAAGAAGAATTATTTTCCAGGGCGGTCGTCCTAGGGATGCGGCTATTGCGTAAAACCGAGGCTGGGTTCTGCGTGGCTTGTCGCGTTGGCTTAACGTCATAAATCCACACGAAGTCTTTAACAGAGACCATGCTTTTGTCATACCCGCGCATGCCATTGAGGACGTTGATGCCGTAAAAGTCCAGGACGATGCAATGGAGGTCCTGCCGGTCAGGACCAGTGGTAAACAAATCCTTTGCTTCAAGGATGACACCCGTTCCCCAGCCGGTAGACACTACTTGATATAGGACCGGGATGATATTTTGAAAAAGGGGCGGTGTGATGGTACAGGGGTGCCGACCCGGCGGGGTTTGATGAAGGTGGTGAAGGTCCTCCTCGGTCCAGGTGTTAGCAATTAGGTCCCGAATAACTAGGTTAGAGCGCTCCCGAAATGCTATAGTGTCCTCCAGGTGTTGGAGTTCTATAAATGGTATGCGCGCGGGGGGTCGGTTACGAGCCAGCGGCACCTGGGGAAACAAAGATTTGGCAAACTTGCGCTTAAGGTACCCCGAGTCTGGTAGGTGACGGTAAGTGTCCGTATTGAGTTGGTGAGTCACCGGTATGGAGTTAGCTCGAAGCATTCCGATCGGGCGGGGTTTGATCAGGTAAGCCCAAGGGTGCTTGTTAATCAAATGGTGGGTGAAGCTGTCCGAAGTGCGCTCCGGCAATCGGTATGGTTGCGGCTGCTGATCGCTAGGTGGGGGTTTGCGACCACGCGGGCGCGGGCGACGACGGCCACGCGCACCCTCCGAAATAGGGGATGGGACACGGTTTGCCTCCGAAAAGGCGGGCGAGGGCATCTCACTCTGTGAAGTGGCGGCGGCATCGGCTAAGCTCATCCGAGAAGAGGATGGAAGATCCTCGATCTTCTTTTTCTTGGGTCTGTTCCGTTGGGTAGCCGAAGATGGAGCGGTACCTGAATTGGAATCTGGCCATCCAACAGCAAAAGATTTGGAACCTGCCTGTCTAAACTGTTGTTGCCATTCCTTAGCCAGGTCTTCGATCTTTCTTACGCCAGGTACTGTTGGTGTAGGAATGCGTGGCTGAGGAGGCTCCTCGTCGTCCGAGGCCAGGAGCGCTTCCTCTGTAAGGTCCAGCGACATCTGCGAAAGAGCAGCAAGAGGAATCTCTGACTCTTTGTCTAAGGAATCCCAGTCGAGCTGTAAAGTATTGGCTGGAACTGGATTAGAGGATGATGCCGGCTCCAGAGAGGCAGGAGGCAACTCGGAAGCGCCATCAACTGAGCTCTCAAGAGAGACATCATCAAAAGAAATTGCGTTTTCGTTGAGGCCGAATCTCGGCAAGTTGGAAGGTACCTGATCCCTGTTACGTGGCGGCCCATGGTCGGTGCTATCAGGTACGTCTTCCATTGGGAGCTGCGACGTAACAATGTACGGACGCTATTTTCGGGTGTACTCAAGTTTTTCTGAAAAAAAAAGAGTGTGATTGAGGTCAAAGTGATCGAACCAGTGTGGCGACACTGTAACACGGCAGAGAAAAGTAACGCGACGCGAGCGGAAAAAATGAGGCTTGCATGACAAAGCATTGGATCATTATAGATACCGTCTGCCCGGAAATAATGCTGTGATAACTATGAGTGAAGGTCAGGGATGATATGAATGTGACGACAAAGTGCGTTTGTGTATCGGACCAACCGGTCAAAGGGAAGTTCGGCGAGATTTGAAACGAGTGTTATACGGATGTGTTATAACAGGAGAAGGTACACTTGTGGGAGCTACTTGGCTAATGTTGTGGGAGTATCCTACTAGCTCGGATTCGGATGCAGCGAGTGAACGGAGTGATGATTGGTCTGCTTCTGGAATCCAAGGGGTGGTAAACACTGGACCTGTTAATTCTAGACATTTCTTAACCTGGTTCATGTGTACACGTTTTGGTGTACTTTGAGGAGCTGAAATGCTTACAATAGTGAGGTGTGGGTGGTTAATGGCAATAACTCGAAATTGTCCAAGCCAGGGGTAGCAAAGTTTAGGGGAGAGTCCCAATTTGGGTGTGAAATCTCGGAGGTACACTCTATCCCCAACTTTGACTTCTAAGGGTTGAAAATGGGATTGATCATATTGCCTTTTGTACTTGGCCTGTTGCTTCTGAGCGAAGCAAAGTGCTGCGCGCCATGCAGCATGAAGAGTTGCGACGAGGTTTTCTAGATAGATACTGGATTCTTCAGACGAAGGAATATGGCGTTCTGTATCGTGCTGGATTAGTAGGTCGATATTGAAAACGGGATCCCTACCAAACATAATAAAAAATGGAGTATTACCAGTGCTACTATGAACGGAAGTATTATACATAAAAGTACACGCGGCTACGTATTTGTCCCAGTCTAATTGGTTCGCATTGATGTATGTGCGGAGCATTGGATGAAAAGTGGCGAATATTCTTTCGCACGCGCCATTACCTTCATGATGGTAGGGGGTGGTGAAATAGCGATTTATGCGCAAAAGACGTCCCACTTCAGTCATGACCTCACCCTTGAAGTAGGAGGCATTATCTGAAACTAGCTGAGTCATTACTCCGAATTTCATAATGCAGTCTGAAAAAAGTGCCTGCGCTACCGAAATAGCTGTACAATCCGGGAGCGGTGACGCGATTACATATTTCGAAAAATGGTCGATTATTGCGAGGATGTATTTGTTACCGGATGCTGACGTGTGAAGAGGGCCAGTCAGATCTACATATGCTTTATCGAAGATCGCGCCACTGGTTACAGGTATTAGGAGTTCGCGGTTCATCTGTTGCGTTCTTTTGCGCTGGCAAAGGTCGCACGAGCGAACGAGAGAAAAAATGTCCTCGTGCATGTGCGGCCAAAAAAATTTGCGTCCAATTTTGGCTAGGGTTTTGCGCCAATTGAAATGACCTCCTGCGGAAGGCTGGCGTGAAAAGCGGTAACTACGGCTTCCTAAGTTGCTCTGGTACTACTAGTCTGTCAGAACGTATACCTGATGTGCCCTTATTACTGGGGGTGAAATAGAGGCATCCGTTTTTGTGAATGGTACACTGTTCGGCAAGTCGAAGCCATCGAGTTTTGTCCTCATCGTCGATTTCGTCTGGAAAACGTTGAGTTTCGATGAGCGACATTATGGCGGAACAAAAAGGGTCTTTCTTTTGTTCAATCAAGGCGTTGTAAGGCCGAATTCGTGTTGGATGTCCGAGACAATACACCATGGGACGCACAGAATAGCCTGAAGGGGTGACCTTATTGATGCTTACTGGGAATTCGACGATATCGTCCGTGTCTGGCGAATCGTCTTTGAAAGAAACAGCCTGAGGACTTGCACGTGATAAAGCATCTGCCACGACGTTAGATGATCCTTTGAGGTATTCTATGGAAACATCGTAGCTTTGAAGCTCGACAACCCATCTAGTCAGGTTATCATGTGTTTTATTATGCCGCAACAAATAGGTCAATGGTCTATGGTCTGAAAAAATTGTAGTGTGATTCCCGTATATGGTTGGACGGAAAACGGAGTGCGCTGATGATTGCGAACAACTCGATATGAGTGGGACTCCATTTACGTTGATGGTCCGACAACCCTCTACTGAAATATCCTATTGCCACTAGATCTTTTTCGAATCGGTCCGTTTTGAAATAATGCCGCTCCTACTGCCACCTGGCTGCCGTCATTGTGCAAAAAAAACTCCTGATCACGGGGAAAACCGAGGCAGGGTTTGGAGCTGAGTAAGAGCTTGAGGCGCTGGAACGCTTCTTCTTGTTCCAAGTCCCATTTGAATTTTGCTTTGTCTTTGAGAAGGGTGTACAAAGGTGCGCCAATTAAGGCGAAATTGGGGATAAACCGTCGAAAAAAGTTGGCCATCCCAATAAAGCCCTTGACCTGTTTGGTGGATGTGGGCGTCGGAAACTCCATGATGGCTTGGGTATTTCGTTCTGCAGGTGAGTAGGATGAGCCGGAGATCTCATGACCCAAAAATGAATGTGGAGCGCGCCACTTCAGTAAGTTTCTTACCTGAGATCTTGATATTAAAGAGACGAAAGCGATGGAAGACTTTGCGCAAAGAAGATAAGTGGCTCTGGAAGTCCTTATCAAAAATCACGATATCATCCAGATAGGCCAGACAATTGTCCCCGAGGCCCGCTAAAATACGTGACATTACTCGGTTGAAGTAAGCACCCGCATTTTTGAGTCCAAAAGGTAAGTACACAAATTGATAGATGCCTCGGTGTGGCCCAGCCACATTTTGTTTGGCTTTCTGGTGAGAGGAGGAGCTGCATGTAACCGGAAGCTAAATCCAGCGTTGTGTAATACGTATGGCCGGCGAGCTTGGCCAAAGATCTTCGATGCGGGGAGGGATAGTGATCGGGGATGGTGATGTCATTCAATGGACGAAAGTCTAGCCAAACCCGAAGTGAGCCGTCCTTCTTTCTGACCAGAACGGTATTATGTATCCATGGTGTGTCGCTCTCGACTATGCGACC
This sequence comes from Aplectana chamaeleonis, assembly GCA_029168955.1. Taxonomy (NCBI): domain Eukaryota; kingdom Metazoa; phylum Nematoda; class Chromadorea; order Rhabditida; family Cosmocercidae; genus Aplectana; species Aplectana chamaeleonis. The sequence goes on from JAPDOI010000407.1 coordinate 229,167, forward strand.
AGATGCTAACAGTTTTTGAATATGGTCCTCTAATTCTTCTCTGAAACTTAAGAGGGATCCGGGGAGGGCGAAATCGATTGGGTGGCACCTCTGTAGTAGTTTTGATGACTATCTCGGAGTCTCGATAAGCGCCTAAATCGTACGAGCTTGATGAAATTCTGTCACGAAATTCCTCAAAAGGCTGATCAGCTGTATCTTCTCTTGATCAGTAATCCGAGTTTCAGGAAATCTATTGACACAGGAGAGACTTGCGTTTTTGATTCGGTGCCAACCGCCACTTTATTGATATTGTTAAGCAAGGGAGAAGAAATGTTACTTGCGGGGGGGATGGAAAACGTACCTGATCCAGCTTCAAGCAGAAAGAAAGCCAAAGAGAAATGTTCTGATTCTTGTAGAGAACCTGTGACTGTTCAGTAGGATTGGCTATTAACAGGGAGGTTTTTCCAGGATTGAGAATTGCGGGAGTGACGAATAATGATTTATCTGCCAATTGCGAACTCTGTGAAGTTAGCATCAATGGTCCCTCGTTTGCGCAATCAATCACGCAGGGAACGAATGTCTCGACCGACGGGGGGAGTACTGTAGTTTCAGCGACTCGCACCGGAATTGGCATCGCGCCCGCTGGCTCGGCGCTGGGCGAGTCGAGACAAAGGACTTGAACTTGTTCGTCTGACATAACAAACGAGCGTTTCGCATAGTCGATTGACCATGGTGGGAGCTTACTAAGAACGTCATTGCCTAGAATAACGCTGTACGAATCCATAGAAGTAGGTGTACAAGTAGATTCAGTAAAATATACAGAGTGGTAGAGAGATAGTGAACCAATTTGGAAATGCAGCTTAGCACAACCCAGCAGTCGTAATGGTGATCCCGACAGACCCATCGCAGAGGAGTGTTTGCCGGGAGACAAGCTGAAGACGCCGAATAACGCTGCAGTATGGGCTGGTGCTACTGAAATTGTAGCCCCAGTGTCAATTAGGGCTAGTACCTGAATATCGTTGATTTTGATCGGAATTTGAGCAACGAAAAGCGAATTCGGGCCTGATAAGGCTAGAATGTTGATAGGTGCTAAGGAGGCTCGAGGGCCAAAGAGGTCGTGGTATCAAGTTGCAGATTAGTGAGTTCAATACTCGGGAATGAGGATCTGCTTGGTGTCTCAGGGCTTGCCTGAATGTCAAGTAGTGGTGCAGGAGCTGATTTAGAACCAGAACCTCGCTGAAAGAATGGAGTTACGTTTGTGTATCAGGCAACCGCCCAGGAAAGTATATGCTAAGATAGAGAACTAAAAGAAATTGAAGGATACGAAATGTGACCAAAAAGCAGCAAATCGTGACCCAAATGTCAAATGATGTCCAGCTGCCGAAGATGAGTGCCCAAAACGATGGGAGTGGAGAGGCAGAGGTTGACGTGATCTGAGATGTGGAAGTGGTGCCGTGGACTGATCGTACAAACTCGTTTTTGTCAACCGAGGACCAAAGTTCTTGCCATTGGTGATCTTGGACAAACTCGCTAATGTTAGTGAGGACCAAATTGTGAAAAATTGTGAGGGGGAGAGCCGAAAAAGTGAAGTTCGAGGGATTGGAGAGAGAAAGAGTGTGAATATCTGACTGTGGGATAGAGTAAGATGCCCCGGATAACGGGTTATACAAAATGTACCCATCTGTAGTTGCAAACGCGAAACTAGGCACAACAGAGCATGAGGTGACAGGAGCATCGTTGTGAACCACTAGGGTGGAGGGATCTATGAATGAGGACACTTTTGCGCCATTAGGCAGAACAATTTGGATTCTAGGCATAGAATAACAAGTGTTGTTGAAAGGAACTAAGTGGTAATTTTGGGGTGGGACTGACATGCAACGATGAATCTGGACCAAATTATCCCCGAGAAATGAGGCAGCAAAATCGTCGTTGCCTAGAAGCTTGCGGATCGTCAGAGTGGGGGTTGATTTGAGAGAAGCATGAAGAGTGAGTGCCAAGAGATTGGTTTGGTCGCACAAAGAGGTCAAAGCGTGGCGGAAAAGGGAGGAGACGGCCGATTCCACGGAATCCTCTACCGCAAGAAGTTGGGCTGAAAGCTGGTTAGAAGTCACAATACCTACGTCAGGTCTGGAAGAACGCGGCAGGCGCGATACCGGTATTAGTGCGTATCCAGTCTGTCAGCACGAGATTCCTGTCGCAGTCCTGATCCGTTCACTGGAGTCGCGCCATGAAGCGCGGGTCAGATGTCGCATAACCGATGGCCTTTCATTTGGTGATGGGGACAAATCTACACGTTTCCTCCTGGCTAGGAGTCCATACTAGACAGGAACCATCCTGCAGAGTGCAGCTACCAGGGCAATAAGAGCACTGACGGAGGTTACCGACGGGAGAATCAGGAAAGCCGGTGCCGTGCCGTTTATGAACAACAGTTTTGACAAGATGGCAATTCGTAGCGGACGGCTTATGTACTGAGCAGCATCCGCGGAAGGCCAGTCAATAGATAGCAAGTTTGTCGTTGCCCAGTTATTACCTGATACAGACATTGATCCGAATTCACATCGGTGGTGTTGAACCATAAGCACAGGCCTCAAGCGGGACGATATGGTGAACTTCGGTGTGGTTTTCCCAACGGGCGCCGAAGAAGTTGACGGAGAACTCGACGGAACAGTGATAATTTTACAGAAAAAGCCGGAGTATCGAATTTTTTGAGTATTAGGACGATAGACATGGATGGACAAAGTTTGAGAATAGTATTTTGTTGCGGGATGATGTGTGAACAGTTGAATGAATTGGGAACATGAATGAATGAATCGGAAGGGTTATGCGGGCAAATCCAGGCAGAGGAAGGGGTGAAAGCATCGGCTAAGCTACACGCCGAAATGGCTGTTAGTGCCAGTAAAAGGTTGACAGTGGGAAAGAGCGACGAATTCCGTCTTGGGTTAGGGGCAGACTGTCCAAAATGAGGTAGCCAATTCATCGTTGCGCCTGACGAGAGCCTGTATGCGAGCGCTGGATTGCTCAATGCAGATTCTTTTGACGAAGCGAAATCGAAAGAGTATTTGGTTGCGAGCTTCCGAAAGTTCGCGATTCTGGTCGTTGCGCAAGGGTGAATTTCTACGAGGTGAAAAGCCATTACGATCGAAGGAACGATAATTATGTGAAGCATTACCTGAGTCCTCGCTGAATATCTGGGTGACGAGCAGGAATTGGCCCAATGGCCGTAGCCGGAGCAGTTGTAACACTTCGGTCCTGGCTGCAGGAATCCACGGGATTGCTGGTTGCGTGCATTGCCTCTGTTCTGGAATGTAGAATTCGAGTTAAGCTGTGGCGAGCGATTTTGAAAACGGGTTTTCGGGGTGGGTAGCTACAGTGTTAACTGTAATCCCCTGGGGTGCCGTGGCTGGGGTCAAGAACTGGTTTGCCGCGGCTTCCTCCAAAGCTGTTCTACCATCTGGGCCTTGGACACCGCCTGCTCGAACGATGCCGGATTGTTCAACTTGACGTGATAGCGAAGGTGGGGACGCAATCTTGCAACAAATTCCTCCAAAACGCGCTCTTTCTGACAGGCAGGATCTTGGCCCGTAGTGACAGCTCGCACCAGAGTTAGGAGGCGGTTGGCGAAGGCTGCCGACATTTCGCCGGGTTGCTGCTGACATGCCGAAAGGGATTGACGCGCCATGTACCTATGTTGCGGGCCTTCAAATGCGTTCTTGAGGTGGAACGTAACCTTTTCGTAGTCGTCGCGCTCCTCGGTTGACAGCTCCTCGATTTTTCGCGAGCTATGCCTTCGAGGTGACCGATCAAAAAATATGCCTTTGCTGGTTAGTCCACGAAGTTGATTTCATACGCATAACATCTTCGGCTCTACGCAGCCAGCTAGAAAAGTGCATCGGGTCAGTGCCTAGACCTGAAAGAGAGGGACAATCTGGGCAAGTTCGCATCCGGGCTGAGATTGGCTATCAGAGGTATGTCGTTTATACGCGAGTCAACTGCTGAAAGGACTGGTTCAAGGTTTCAAGAAGTGAATGATTACCTTGATTAATTTTCTGCACCAGGTCGAAGTTGCAGACCGACGTCGGTCCAAACTTCGTTTATGGCGAATACGGTAGCATCGCGGAGACCCTTGACGTCTCTGCCGTGAACGGTAGAGTCGTCCGCCAAAGCCGAGAGGCTTCGGGATGGAGTCACCCGTGAGTGCCGGTTGGGAATCAAGTATTGGTATCAGGGCAACCGCCTAGAAGAATCAGATGCCGAATGAGTTCGGGAACGTGTGACAGGTGGACCCATGTCACCAGACGATTGAAGGATGAGGCTTCTGATTTACCCCAGTGTATATATATGCGACTATCGCAGTAGAAGGCGGGGTCGATGGGCGGAGAGGACTGCTGCCATTGGCTGGGCACAACGCAGGAATGCTCCGCGCGCTTCTCCGCTAGCGTCGCCTGCACGACAAACTGATAAGCGGTGGGAAAGTATGCTATCTGGAGATGCATCTATCTCTTGGCGCGCAATGTTTTTGCAAAGAGACAGATTTGTTTTTAATCTATCGGTTGCGTCGGAGAATGTTTTCTGTGAACAGGATATGAAAAATATTTGAATGTTTCCTGAGAACGGATCGCCGCTGGCGCACCATAATTTGAATTATGCAGCTATAAACGTGATGGAAGAGAGAAAAAACCAAACGACTGATTTCCAGTAAGTATTAATATATCCAGGAAAAAGGAGTAAAGAGGTGTGTCAGCCAGAAGGTTGCGTGCGAACTAAAGTTTGGTAGACGCGCTATCTAATCTCCTCCTCAGATTTCTCACATCTGGCGAAAGATACTCAAGTACTCAATTAGCGCGACGGGTATTATCTGGCTAGCGTGCCCAACGCATCCTTTTCGGATGATAATAATTACGTCGTCGAAACGGGTCAACCGACCAAAAAAAAACAAAAAAACTTTTACGGCTAGAAAAACGATTTTAATCAAGGACAAGAGAAAAAATAAAAAAATAACCTGGTTTTAATTTCCTCGGCAGGCGGCCACTATTTCAGGAAATTATAACAGATAGAACTATAGAATTACTAAGCAGGAATTCCATATTTGTCGACCTGAAAGATAAAATATTGGTGGATCGTTACAAGTAGAAGACGTCCTCCCGAGGTGAACTGAAGGTTTAGGAAAATATAAGTCGCTTATTGCTGAGTGCACCCAGAGGACACGCCGCGGGTGTTGCCGCTGAAGCCTCCGCGCGCGATCATCAAGCATGGAGAGATGGTGCTGTTGCAAAAACGGCGCTCCCCTGCGCAGAATATTTTGCGAGGCAAAGAATTCCTCGCATCGATTAACTGCGTCCGAGAAGATGTTCTCCTTAGCGCGTCGGAGAGGACATGGCAACATTTCTCTCAATGATTTCCTTGAGATGATCGCCGCTCACGCACAAAGAATGTGAACCATGTGTGCAGCGGAGAACGAATAGTGAGACAAACATTGATGGCAGCGAGCCAATACCGAAAGAAATTACAACGAAGCGGTGCACGAACTAATTAAAAACAGCGAGTCAGAGAAAAATGGCGGTATTAATTATCCCATTCAGGTTTCCCATATCTGGTTAACAGATGCTCCAGCACGTGACTAGCGTGCGCGGGTACTAACTTGCAATGAATTAAATCCCGCGACTTTCGCTGAAAAATACGTATTTGTGATGGGCCACCCGACCAACTAAAGCTTAAAATAAAGGAGAAGAAATACTTAAATAACACAGCAAAAAGCCAGAAGAAAAGAATTCAAGTTGAGATAAAAAACGAAAATCCACCTTATTTAAATGAGAATTCCGAAAAAGGGGTGTTATCTGGTTTTGCTACTCCCAAGACGACTCGTCTTCAGGGGGTAATAAATAGACGGACTACAGGAATGCAAAGAGTGGAATACCATTCTGATGATCTAGAAAACAAAACATAATTAAAGAAATGAACAAACTTCTCTCGGAAGAACACGAACAGAGGCTAACCTTTTTCATTCTAGTTTCTTTTTAAATAAACACAAAAACACACTCACGTGGGGTCATGACCAAACTACTCTAAGGTTGCAACTACCCGGGATTTCACACAGATACTTAAGCGTTTGACGCCAAAACTGAGCTCATCTCAACATATAACGCTTCTCAATGCGTTTCTCGACCAAATGGCGGTATACTCGCAGCGCTAATATCCTACCAGCTTCGCTATACACTCAGCGATTCTCATACTCTCACCGCGAGAATCCACACTGGAAAAATCAATGGCTCAAAGCCTCACCGCGGGAACATAACAATGCTGGCCTAAAGCTCAGCTATCGAGCAGACATAGCTCATTGACTATTAATTGAGTATTGGTATCAGGCCAGCCGGCAACTAAAGCTACTTACTAAAATTACGACTCGAAACAACTAACGCCGAGTGCTGATTTACCCATTTGATGTCATCCTGTGTACGAAGAATTCAAGAAGACAAAATTTCGTTTTTATTTGACCGAAACGAGCGCAAACGTGGAGTATGCGCATAACTCCGCGTTTGCGTTCCGCAGAACCAAAAATGCCGAAGAAAAAACCATTGATTCGGACGAAAAGGTCTTGAAAAAAATATTCCGCAAACGAAATTGTATCCACCTAATTTCTTCTCGTACAGATCCCACAATCTTCAAAAAAGAAAAAACTGGGAGAATCCCTGATGGACCGACTAAGCTGAACCCCGTAGAAATACGGCTATACAAAAAAAATAAGAAGACAAATTACGTTTTGCTTCGGGCCAACCGGCCAACATAAGGGAACTAACCTTCTCATCCTCGCCTGGCGAGGAACCATGCGCTGCTACCAGTCATTTACGTGGGTCATAACCCACCAGTGGAAGCGATGCTGGCACAATACAACAAGACTCAGAGTTTATTATAGCAAGACAACAGCGAATACTCCCAAAAGGGACCTCTGTGGAGGCTCCAGGGCGAACAGACGAGAACTACATACGTTGTGGGATCGGGGCAAACGGCCCATGGATGACTCAGGTCGGGTAGCACTACAGCACGGGCGATGACCCTTCACTGGCCGCGAGACGAACTCTCGTCGGTCGAAGGCTGTTCCCTCCTCAAGTAGCGAAGCCGTGGTCGAACCATGTGCGAGAGGCATCCACCCTGGAATGCATCAGAGGTAAACATGATAAGGCGGAGACGGCACGTGCCCGGTATTCATCCTCGCTAACTCATATACAGTCTTTCCGGAAGCTCAAGGAACTCTTCACGTTTTTCCTGCGCAGCGCTAAAGGTTGGGGCGTATCCATTGATAATAGACACAATTCCTTGCTCTTAAATTCTCAAACGCAGAACGCCGAGATGCGGACTAATGATTTTATGAGAATCTACCAAGTGGTGCACCGTCGAATTAATGAGAAATCCAACGCCGCCGGTGTTTTTGCTATCCACCTTGGCTCCAATGACGATAAGCTCGTTCTGGTCGGTCTTTCTGACGGTTTCCGTCTTACCCTTCGTCTTGTGCAAAGCTATAACGTCGTACTTGATCTGACGGCTTTTGGAAGGAGTATTCAAAGATCGGCTTCCGATGCAATTGTGCGGCACTTGTAGGTACATATGTAAAGGCAGTGTTGACATCGTGGGATGTAGGGGTTTCTGAAATTCCTTATCCGATGACGTACTATTGCTCCGAGATTAGATGGTGCCTCACCGGTAGAGACTTCCTCCGACTCCGTAGTGGAGCATATCCGATGCGCGAAGTTCTGGGTTTCAGATTTAGTTGTCTGAGCGTTTCTTTTCGATATGGTCACTCTAGCTTGTTCCCCGCTAAGGATACAAGGATAGCCGCCGTACACATTAAGTGCATACTGCGTGAGCGGTTTGCACCGCTGGCCACCAACAAGTGATGTTCACCCGATCACCGCGATGAGGTGTTGCACGGAAGGGATTTTCAAATTGACGAATAATAATTGACGAAAAAAATACTATCGATTAGGAACTTAGCCGTTATAACGTCGTCATGGATCCTAGTGATACTTTGCGTTCCCTATTGAAGGTTTGCGTGAACTCGGTGCCATAAGCTATAACATAGGTACACCGAGTTTGCGCCAACCTTCGATGGGGAACGCGAAGTATCGGTAGAATTCATGCCGACATTAAAACGTCTAAGTTTCTAGTTGATAGTATTTTTTCGTCATTTATTGATTGTTATTTAAAAAAATCGATGAAAAAGGCAAGAATCGAAATTTCAAAAAACGATAGATAAGTGTTGAAAAACACTATTGATTAAGAACTAAGCCATTATACATAACTTTGGAACTTTGGAGCTCAAGCTTCTCGGATAAGTCAGAAAAGACCGAAGCTGTAAAACTACAAAATCAGCTGAAAATCATTATAACGCTCTGTCGAAGAGTTTCGCAAACGCTATCATCTAGTTCTAAGGTGGCTATGATATTCTGTTAACTATGGCAGGTTTCGTGGTTCACCTCAAAGTAAATAGATGCTTTCAATGATACACAGTACTGAAGATGGTGCGAAACTAGTTGAGGGGGGCCACTCAGATTTCAAATGAGAAACGAATCATACCGTTTTCAAAAATCAAACTAGTTCCATGAGATTTCTAGGTAATAACAAGTGACAACGTTATCACATATCTGATAATCAAAGAAATTTTCATTTTCATAACTGAATCTTTCAATTTATATGGGTATTTCTTTAGTGCCCCCCCCCGACTAGTTTTGCACCGTGAAGATTAGAACTGAATTACAGCATACAATTAGCAAATGAGAAGGCTTTGGTACAGGTGGGAGGAAGCGTAAATAGAAATACTGCACGAGACAGGAATCCGACGCATGCAACGGGCCCGAGGACTGCACGAGTCGATGGTATTGATAATATTGGTGACAGCCGCTACTGCCGGTGAGGGCCGCGCAGCAGTAGCATCTGTCACTAATATTATCAATGCCATCGTTAGCCTTATGCCTAACGCACACTGTAATTGCTCCAAGTAGTCTTCGGGAATACCTAGATCATACGACCCTAGATGAGAAGATTACCCAACGCAAGATTGAAACATGTCGAGAACTAACATTGCGAGTAGGAAGTGGGTAGGATAGCAGTGCTTGGGTTTCGGTGTGCTGTGCGTGCCGGGCTTCGATCAAAACGTATCCCTCTCAAAACTTGTGTGAGCGTGAATAAAACTTACAAAATAGGCTATTGATCGAGATGAGCAAAGAACGCTCCGCATGGCCATCACGCTGCCTATGGAGCGCTACTGATTTTTCCATGATGCGGTTCACGCTTCATAAGAAGCGCGACTCAGTGTACATAACGCGGAGCACGCTTATCATGGTGCGCGACTCATTTTCCATGACGTGGCACACGCTTCTCACGGTGCGCGACTCATTTTCCATGAAGCGGAGCACGCTTCTCATGGTGCGCGACTTATATTCCATGATGCGGGGCACGCTCCTCATGATGTGCTTTAATTTTTTTCAATAATTCCTCTCCGAAAATTTTCAGAATTCTATAATTTTCTTTCGAAGTGTTATAATATCAGGCAAGAGTAAGAACCTTCTAGAAGGTTCTCCAAAGTTCTACGCTAGTTGTATATAAGGCGCAGTCGCCGCGTCTAGCTACCAGTACAAGCTAAAATGGACCAAGGTCGAATTCGTACGTTAGTGTACTACGAGTGGCTGCTGAGCAACGACACGGGCACCGCGGTTGCCAACGTCTGCAGAGCGTGCAAGGAGAATGCAGTGTCCCAACGCACAGCCAGCCGCTAGCTCAATCGTTTCGAGAGCGGCGACACGAGCCTCGAGGACAGGGAGCACAGCGGGAGGCCTTCTACGGTGGACGATGACGAAGTCCGTCGCTCTATCAAGGAGAAGCCGGAAGCCACCACCCGTGAACTGACGACGACGCTCGGCTGCAGCATGGCCACCATCCACGATCGACTCAACTTTTTCGGCTACCACAAAATTCTGTTCCGTTGGATCCCCCACCATCTGACGGACGCCAACAAGCAGAGCCGCGTGGCCGTCTGCCAGTCCCTCCTCCTTCATCCGCATCGCAAGGAGTTTCTCGAGGACCTGGTCACTGGGGATGAGAGCTGGGTCCTCTACGACAACGTCGCTCGCCGTGCCGTCTGGATCCCGCGCGGAAAAGAGCCGACGACGACGCCGAAAGCCGACATGCACGCGCTGAAGATCATGCTCTGCTGCTGGTGGGACACCAAGGGCATGCTGTTCTTCGAGCTGCTCCCGCAAGGCAGGACGGTCACCGCCTCCAACTACACCGATCAGCTCGAGAAACTAGCCGCCGCCATCCGAGAAAAGCGTCCCCGACGGGCTTCGGTCCACCTGCTGCACGACAACGAGCGCCCCCACATGGCGAAGGAGACCCAGCAGAAGTTGGCGACACTCGGCTGGAAGACGGTTGCCCATCTGCCGTATTCCCCGGACCTCGCCCCCTCCGACTACCGCTTGTAACGCCCGCTGAAGCACCATTTGGCTGGAAGAAAATTCACCAACTACGACAACCTCAAATCCGACATCGCGGAATTCTTCAAGTCGCAGCCCCCGGAGTTCTGGGCGAAGGGCATCGACGACCTGCCCAATCGATGGGCCACTGTTGTGGATAACTGTGGTGATTATATTGTTGATTAGACTTGTTTTTCAATAAAGTTGAAAAAAATTAAAAATGGTGAAATTTTCGGACAAGAATTATTGGACAGCCTGGTATATATATATATATATATATATATATATATATATATATATATATATATATATATATATATATATATATATATATATATATATATATATTTATTTATTTATTTATTTTTTTTTTTATTTATTTATTTATTACATGAGAGAGACCATGTGTGGGACATAAAATAAACAAAACGCAAAACAACTCAGTTGTAGGAGCATGAATTAGAAATAATGACGAAAACAACCGACTGAAAACCCTCAGAAACAAAATAACAAGCAAGTCTTCACGGACTCAGACACGTGTTCAGAACCTTTTTGAAAGAGCTGTAGTTTACAGGTATAGGCTGTCTCTTGCGAATCTTCTCAAAAACAGTGACGGCTCAATTTGTGAAAAAGAAACGCCTACAATTCGTTCTAGCTTTACCTGCATCGAACTTAATGCCACCCCCTCAAAAGACCGATGGTCTCTGTACAACGAGTCTATTTAGCTTCAGACCACCCTCACCGTGTACTATTCTATGGAAAATCAATACGTCGTTCATCTTTCTTCTAAACGATAGCTTTGTCAACCCAGACTGTTTATTCCTGTCTATGCTCGATGGAATTCGATTGTATATGAACCCAACGGCACGCACTATTAGTTTTCTTGTGAAGTTGTTTTGAACTCGTTCAATCTTCTTAGCTGTTCTACATTTGTAAGGATTGAACCCGGGGGTACCGTATTCCAATATAGATCTCACGTAGATTTTGTAAGCATGGAGCAGGATCTCAGTTTTCTTTGTACTTAACGCCCTGAAGAGGTTATGCATTATAGATGTGGCCTTATTCGCTATCATTTCGCAATGAGAGTCAAAACTCAAATCAGGAGTAACCAAGAACCCCAAATCCCCAAATCCCCCAAACGTTCAACATTTTCTAGAGGGACTCCATTGATGTTATATGAATGCCTATGATTGCTTTTGCCCAAATGCATTACCCTCGACTTTTCTTTGGATAGTGGCAAGCCCCACTCTATTGACCCGTTGTGAACCTTGTCCACCATTTTTTTGAAGCGAGTCTCGATCGGCATCGGTCCTCACAACTCGATAAAGTTTGGGATCATCAGCAAACGCGCATGACTCCACCTGAATTACTGAGAGAGAAGAAAGAAGATCGTGAGTGTATATGTTAAACAAAATCGGGGACAAAGCTGCCCCTTGTGGAACGCCGCTACAAGCCGGTCTAGACATGGAAAACGCTGAATTGACTCGAACGGCATACTTTCGATCAGATAGGAAGGAGTCTGTCTATCCATGAAACTATACGCGGGTGTACACCAATCACTTCCAGTTTGTACAAGAGCTTACTATGGACGACCTTGTCAAACGCTTTAAAAAAGTCAAAAAATATGACATCTACGTTTTCCCCCTCATCGACGTGTCTAGTCCAATAGTTCAGGAACTCTATCAGAGCAGTGACTGTGGACTTGCCTTTCTGGAAACCATGCTGATTCGCAGATATCACAGAATGCCCATCCAGGTGTGAAACTAAGCGTTTTTTAAGAATTTTTTCGAAAACTTGGGCAAAAATTGATGTTATACTCACCGGCCTGAAGCTTGTGGGAAAGCTGTAAGGAGGCTTTCTTGGAATAGGGACAACGATCGCTTGCTTCCATCTGTCTGGAACCTAACCTCTCATGAAGCTCAAATTGAAAAGGTATCCCAAAGGCCCGCAAATAACATGGGCAATTTTCTTGACAAAAAATAAGGGAACAAAGTCCGGCGTATGCGATTCTGACTGTGGCCACTTCAAAAGCAAGTTCAAAATTTCAGTTTTATGAAACCAAACCAAATCGTTCATGACAGGTGTTGTAGGAACAATAATGTATAATTATGTATAGTTATTGTGACGTGTTTATCTTTGTTGTATTGCCTTTTGTATGGCTGAATTAGGTTGCCATTGCACGTGCTGTACTATGACTCATCGCCGTTACACTTTGGCTGCGGCGGCTGTGTGTATTGCTGTGACGTAGCTTTGCATGTTAACGCGTATTACGAAACCCGTGTTATGTACGATGCGGCCTATAAGGCCCTCTGTATGTGTTTGATGTGTGCAATTCTTCGGTAGCTAATAAAGCTCATTCTTCACTCGTCTACAAGCAGCAGCTTTACAACAACTGGCGATCAGGACTACGGACGCGGACGCGGCTGCCCTGACAACTTCGACTCAGCCCCGGCTCTCTGCCTAGAGCCCGGTCGATCGGCTGATCAATTGGAGATTCAGCCCCGGCTCTCTGCCCTGAGCCCGGTCGATCGGCTGATCAATTGGAGGATTCAGCCCCGGCTCTCTGCCCTTAGCTTGGTCGATCGGCTGATCGATTCGTGGATTCAGCCCCGGCTCTGCCTCGAGCCTGGTCGAACGGCTGATAGATCCACCAACGATCGCTCCCGGCTCTTCCTCGGGCCCGGTCGAATACTGTCGACGATCCATTGGTTCCCGGCTCTTTTTCGAGTCCTGTTGAGACTGTCCCGGCTTGTTTCAAGTCCGGTTGCTCAAGGATCGATCAATTGATTAGCCCCGGCTCTGCCTTGAGCCCGGTCGAACTGCTGATCAAGTACAACTCACACAGCCCCGGCTCACAAACTTTGAGCTCGCTCAAACTGCTGCCTGAGCACTAGTACTCTACGGCCGATCAATCAGCGCAACTAATGAGCATTTGTGAGTCAGCCGAAACGAAGATGGACGCTACAACACTTCGAGAAATTATGGATGCTCAAGCCAAAGCACAGCTGTCGATGTTCAACGAGATAGTCAAACGCATGGAGGGAATGGTCTCCAATACAAGACCATCCGGCTCGACTACTCCTGCCACTACAACCGAGTTCGTCACTAACTCGCTCTCAACCAGGCTACCAGAATTTGTCTACGATTCAGACAATGGATGCACCTTCGACGTGTGGTACAATCGGTACGAAGACGTCATCTCGAAGGATGGTGCCACTCTTGACGACGCCGCAAGGGCTCGACTGATTTTTTCGAAGCTGGATGCCGTGACTTACGCTCGCTTCACAAGTCATATCCTTCCGAAGAAATCCTCCGACGTGTCACTGGCGGATACTGTGAAAATCTTGAAAGAGCTTTTTGGACACAACACCTCGATCTTCGCTCGACGCTACGCATACCTGAAAACGCATATTGTGGACGAGACGTTGTGTGACTACACTGGACTTGTCAATCGACGTCATGAAATGGCGGAATTCAACGACGTAACACCCGAGCAAATGAAGTGTCTTGTGTGGATTAGTGGACCTGCCTCTCCAGCGGATGTCGATATCCGTGCTCGTGCTCTGCGCAAGATGGAAGACAATCCTCAAACGACGTTGAAGGAACTCACCTCAGAGATTCAACAATTCATCGACATCCGACAAGATGCTGCTCTTCTCGAAAGGTCTGCTCCACGATCGAGCGTCAATGCGGTCAAATCAAAAACGAGCCGCGACCGAGTGCTCCCTTCTTCTTCAAAGGCTCGAGATCGAGAACCGCCTTCTCTATGCTTCCGATGTGGAGGACACCACTGGACAAGGGACTGTACGTTTATCAGCAAGACGTGTCACGACTGCAAAACAGTGGGCCACAACAGAGGTTTCTGCATGAACTTCGAGAAGAAGAGTACGCAGCACAGAAGAAAACACAGGCGAACAAACAACGTCGTTACCGCCCCTACCTCATCCGATTCCGCTTCCGTTAGCCGTATCTACCGTTCAGTGCAGATCAATGGAACGATGGTCCGGATGCGTCTCGACACCGGAGCAGATGTCACACTGCTCAGCTAATCCGATTGGATCCGACCGACCGAAGTCCGACCGACCGAAGCTGCGGCCTTCGCTCATCACTTTGCAATCCGCCAACCACAAGGAGCTGATTGTTCGCGGACAATTTGAATGCGACTTCGTCATCGATGGTCACAATGGACGAGGTACATGCTACGTCGCCGATACTTCGTCATTGTTGGGCCTTGACTGGATTTCTCAACGCGAGCCGCTGTATTTCCGTCTGACAGGAGGCTCCGTCTTCAACGTGTCTTCATCTACGCTGCATTTTCCCTAACGACAAGGCTGAAGAACCAGTTCACTGCAGTATTTGCACTAGGATTGGGACGGTGCATGAAATCAAGAGCAGAACTCGTGCTGAAACCCGACGCCAAGCCTGTCTTTCGCAAGGCTCGCCCAGTTCCGTATGATGCGCTTTTGCGGATCTCACAAGAAATCGACCGCTTGGTGACTGCCGACGTGCTCTCGCCCGTGGATCACTCAGTATGGGCTGCACCTATCGTCACCGTTCAGAAGAAAGATGGTTTAATCCGACTCTGCGCAGACTACTCAACAGGATTGAACGACGCACTCGAGCAGCACCAGCACCCTCTTCCAACAGCAGATGACATCCTCACAAAGCTGAATGGAGGTCGACACTTCTCGCAACTCGACCTTGCTGAAGCCTATCTCCAGTTGGAAATGGACGACGAGTCAGAGCCCTTGTTGACGATCAATACGCACCGAGGATTGTATCGTTTCAATCGACTACCTTTTGGAGTGAAGCCCGCTCCTGGAATCCTCCAGCAGCACACTGACGCTCTCATCGCTGGTTTGGAAGGAACTGCCGCCTACCTTGTCGACATACTGGTTATCGGTAGAACCATCGAAGAACACAATTCTCGTTTCGAAGCTGTGCTCCAAAGGATCTAAGACTATGGATTCCGTGTTCGACTGGAGAAGTGCTTTTTCCTGCAGACGGAAATCACCTATTTGGGCTTCACTATCAATGCGCAAGCACGTCCCCAGGATACCGCTAAGATCAAAGCGATTCACGAGATGCCACCTCCAAAGAACGTCAGTCAACTACGCGCTTTCCTTGGACTCGTCAACTTCTATGGTACCTTCGTCAAGGACCTGCACAACCTCCGCGCTCCGCTGGATGCCCTTACAAAGAAGGATGCTGTCTACAACTGGACACCGGAGTTTCAATTTCGCTTCTGCCAAATCAAAGAAACTCTGGGCTGGTTGTAAACCCCCCCCCATTGTCGTGACGACAATTGTCATGACATGTCACGACATGTCGCAACCAAAAGGCGCGAGCTATGGGTTCGTATCGTATCCTACAACACATGGCTCGTGACTGTCACGAGCTTGTTGTCAGTAACCCATATTTGCCCGCAGAATAACCCATGTGTGGCAGTGAAGTAGCCACATTTGGGGTAACTTCGCTGGCACATCCGTGCAAATTTCCTCCGCGAGCAGGGCAGAAAATAATTGAGGACTGGACAATGACTAGGCTGGAAGCACCGTGTGATGGTGGGTACGGGTCGTTGGTCGTGGGTTAGCAGGGCTGGTAGTAAACCCCCCATTGTCGTGACAACAATTGTCATGACATGTCACGACATGTCGCGACCAAAAGACGTGAGCTATGGGTTCGTATCGTATACTACAACACATGGCTCGTGACTGTCACGAGCTTGTTGTCACGACAATTACGGTCACGCGCTGTCACAAGTGTCGCGTGGTCATAACAACACGATAACGCGACAGACAGCGTGACACAAAATAGTGCGCGTTTGAGGGAGTGGGCAGATTGCTGCGAGTGTCGTGCGCTCGTGTACAACAATGTCGTGACGACATTTAGGCGTGTGATTGCGAGCACGGTGTGCGGCGATACAAATTGCGCACCTTTCGCTATGTCTTTTCCCTTTGTGTGGCATTGATAACAATGCAAAACATTGCATTGTTCGGTATCGATCAAATTTCCCGGAAATCACATGGCATCCCGTCGCCTTCCGCTGACGAATGTGAGGTGAGAAGCTTTTTTATTTTGGTTTTCTTGACTATATTTTTGTAGGTGAATGTTCTAATGTAGCGACTTATGGAGGGTTTAAATAATACAGCATTTTAAATGCTTTTAGAACATGTTGATTTCAGTTGAAGATTTTTGCTGTTGATTTCTAATCTCCGTTCTTCCATATGGCTTTTTTTGGAGAAAAAAATTGATAGTTTATTTTTGATTTCAGTTTGTGAGATTGATTGTTATGAAACTGTGCGGATTTTTCTCAGTTCCATAATTTTATATGGCGAAAACAGCTGACTGCAGCGGTATTCCTCCGCTGTATTTATTTATTACTCCCTTTGACATTACTAATAAGGGTTCTTCCAATAAAAATGGTGTCAATACTCATTTGTAAGATTATTATACGTTGATGAGGTTTAATAAATTCCGAAAGGGGTTTTTTTATTGATTCATATATTTTTACGTTTGCAAGTTCTTTGCTCTACATATCTTTTGCGTTCTGGGATTAAAGTCTTTTCAAGTTACCCGTCCGGCAGTTCAAAAACCAAAAAAACTTCGGAACGATAACGAAAATAAAACGTTTTTCCAAACCGGGTTTATCCCTGCCCATAGCCACTCAACTCTCACAATTATTATTAGAAGCATTTCTCATGAAAAGGGAATGTTTCATGCACGACGGCGGGAATAATTTAGATTATTATAGCGAATAAATACAGCTGCAGTCAGCAGTCTCCGTCTTCCGAAAAGGTTAAAACTGAAAACAAGGCCTTCGAAGTTTTGTGAGAAAATCTGTCTCAGAAAGTGAATCCAAAATCAGAATAGGAAAAATAATTTTACGAAGAAAAGAAAAAATTTCATATCGAAAACTCCTATTCAAAACTAGACGTCAAATTCTGAGGCGACATCAAGATGTTATTAACCTGCATGAATTGACTGTAATCTTTAAAACCACAGTAAGTGAGAACATCAGAACATTTACCAATGAGAATATGGAAAAGACAACCAAAATAAACAAGCCACTCGACTGAGCGGAATAATGATTTGATAGAAGTAAAAAAAAGCTGAAGAAAAGCACTCATGGTAAAGTAAAAAATCTATCGAAAGTATGGGTGGTTAAATAACAGGAAAAGTTTTCAAAGCAGTGCATAATATTAGTGGAAACTGCTTCAAATGTTGATACCACCACTTTTTGGATTGATCAATGGTCTCCAATCATTGGGTTTTATGGTAGGTATAACGCAGTGATCGAAGTGGCCGACCATCATAGCACCCGATTAGGTGGTCGGCGCAGTGCACTATTGGAGCAGTTGGTGTGCGCGCCACTATGAGACGTGTGTCCGGGGTAGAGTTCTCGCGTAAGACTGCGGTTTTTGCAAGCAACTGCTCGTGTTCCATCACTTGATGGTGTCGAGTGGCGGAGCTGCCAAGACCAAGATGGTGCAGTATGTGTGCGCGCCGTGGTTGTAAGAGTGTCCCGAGTTCATATCCTATATCAGACCGTGGTTTTTGCGCCAAAGGATGCGTCACTTCGTGACAACATGACATCGGTGTTCGTGGTCATTTCTTGTCACGAAATATTTCTCGTATTGTTGTGACAACGCGAGAGGGTTTACTACCAGCCCTGAAGTCGGATCTTCTGTTGACGCACTTCGACTCGTGCCTGCCAGTCATTGTCGCAGCCGACGCTTCCAACAACGGGATCGGAGCAACGCTGGTACACCGCTTTCCAGATAGATCACAGAAGGTCATATACCATGCAAGCCGTTGCTTGACTTCCGCGCAGAAGAACTACAGTCAGATTCAAAAGGAGGCGCTCGCTCTCATTTTTGCCGTGCAGAAGTTCCACCGCTTCATACATGGACGCCATTTCACGTTGAAGACCGATCACTAGCCACTTCTTTCGGTATTTGGAAGCAAGAAAGGAATACCAGTCTACAGTGCCAACCGTCTCCAGCGATGGGCTACGACGCTACTCAACTACAACTTCTCGATCGAGTACGTCAACACGAAGGATTTCGGCCAAGTCGATGCGCTCTCGCGTCTCATAGCATCACACTCACTGGAGCCGGAAGACTACGTCATCGCCGCCGTCGATGGCGATACCACTGCTGAGTTTGCAGACACCTGCAGTCAACTTCCAGTCTCAGCCGAAACTATCCGAACCGCATCTTTAGCGGATACCTTGCTCAAACAAGTGATCGACAGCACGAAGTCCGGCCGCTGGCCGAAGGTCAATCGCAGCTCTCCTCTAGGGCACTACTACAACCGCAGAGACACGCTCACAACTGTCAATGATTGTTTGCTAACGGCTTCCCGCATAGTGATTGCGAAATCACTGCAACGCCGTATGCTCGCGACGCTCCACAAGGCTCATCCAGGACAAAACAAGGATGAAGATGTTCGCGCAGTCATGTCTACTGACTGACACTGGATGGCGACATTGAAGGAATTGTCAAAAGTTGCAGTAAGTGTGCAGCAGCCTCCAAGAATCCCGTCAAGGCAGAACTGCAGTCCTGGCCGAAGCCCAGCTCTACATGGACACGCGTACATGCAGACTTTGCTGGACCGCTGGATGGTCAATTCTATCTGCTTATCGTCGACGCCTACTCCACGTGGCCAGAAATCATCCAGATGACAACAATCTCGTCGTCTGCAACTATCTCCGTTATGAAGAAAATCTTTTCACAGTTTGGAAATCCGGAGACTCTCGCTACGGACAGCGGTACGCAGTTCACATCTTCACAATTCTCGTCGTTCTGTCGTTCACGAGGAATCACCCTTGTTCGCACGCCACCGTTCCATCCGCAGAGCAATGGCAAGCCGAACGTTTCGTAGACAGCTTCAATCGAGGACTCGCAAAGTTGAAGGGGGAGGAACCAACAGCAGATGCACTTCAAACCTTTCTGATGGCATACCGGTCGACTCCTTGCCCGTCCGGACCGAACAATCTGTCTCTCGCCGAGAACTTTTTGGGACATCGGATTCAAACCGAGCTAAATCTGCTGTCTCCATACGTCACAGCAC
Organism: Aplectana chamaeleonis; assembly: GCA_029168955.1. NCBI lineage: Eukaryota > Metazoa > Nematoda > Chromadorea > Rhabditida > Cosmocercidae > Aplectana > Aplectana chamaeleonis. Next base: position 248,684 of record JAPDOI010000407.1, read on the forward strand.
CAGGATCACGTGACGTCAAGATGGAACGACAATTCAGTCGCCGACATGGTGCTCGGGCTCGTCACTTCGATGTCGACGACGCTGTTTACGCCAAGGATTACCGCAGTCTGAAAGCCACATGAACTCCTGCCGTCATAATGCGTAAAACAGGAAACTCCACCTATATCGTCCGCTGTGGAGGTCTAGAGTGGACCCGTCACATCAACCAGCTACAGTACCGTGCAAAAGTCTATTCGCGTGGCCTTTCCGCGAATAATGTTTTTATGCGTATCTTGGCTTGCCCTTAGCGAAACTTGATGAAACTTTGGTATGTTATGGGGCATCACAACCCTTGCTTCACAGATACACAAAATCGGTTTTTGAGCGTGCAGTTTTTAGAAATGGGATTTTTTTCACATTTCGCGGTAATATCTCAAATTAGGACTATTCCTTCAAAACATGACATTTACAAATCGAAATCCGTAGCAGTTATTCGCCATTCGAAGGTCTTCGGAACCGTGGTATAGCTTTGTGAGAGAATAGTCTCTATCAGTCTCTATCAAAATTTTTCTGAAGACCGAAAATTAAACAGGTTGGAGTTAATTTTTGGAAATTCACCCTATAAAATTATTCACCCCCGAACCATTACAAGATATGTGCTTCTTAAGCTTTGACAAAGTACAACTGCAACATAGATTTCGCTTTTTTTCGAAAACGTGAAGGAGAGATACTTAATAGTGCATTATCACATTATTTTCTTTCGAATTTATTTCTTAAAAAAATCGATGGAGATCAATCTTTCAGAAGGGTATACGACGGCTCTGAAGATCTTCGAATGGCGAATATTTGCTACGAGTTTGAAATTGTAATAGCCATGTTTCGAAGAAATAGCCCTAATTTTAGATAATACTACAAAATGATAAACAAATTCCATATTTAAAAACTGAAAGCTCAGAAACCAATTTTATGTATATGTAAAGCAAGGGTTGTGATGCCCCATAACATACCAAAGTTCCATCAAGTTTCGGTAAGGGCAAGCCAAGATACATATAAAAAACATTATTCGCGGAAAGGCCACGCGAATAGACTTTTGCACGGTACTGTACGTCCTAGAGATGATACGACAATATCAAAACGACTTCTGGACGTTTTCGACTTGCCGATGATCAGCAACCGTGCTCAACCTAATGATCAACAATCGACTACACTGCCAGCAACGCCGCCTGCTTCTCAACAGTTTTTGACGATCTACACGACACCGTCAGCCGCCCTCGCGCATGGTCGTGGATCCGTCAAGGAATACATACAAGTGATAACTTAACGGGGGAGGAGTTGTAGGAAAAATAATGTATAATTATGTATAGTTATTGTGACGTGTTTATCTTTGTTGTATTGCATTTTGTATGGCTGAATTAGGTTGCCATTGCACGTGCTGTACTATGACTCATCGCCGTTGCACTTTGGCTGCTGCGGCTGTGTGTATTGCTGTGACGTAGCTTTGCATGTTAACGCGTATTACGAAACCCGTGTTATGAACGATGCGGCCTATAAGGGCCTCTGTATGTTTTTGATGTGTGCAATTCTAATAAAGCTCATTCTTCACTCGTCTACAAGCAGCAGCTCTACAACAACAGGAAAGCCGGCTATTGAATTTCTGGTAAAATCTTCATCGCCCTTGGTATAATCAAAGGTTTTTTCGAAGGTCAGCGCTAAACGTTCGGCTTTCTCGGAGTCATCACGAACAAATTGCCGTCTGATGCTTTCAAAGCCCCAAATTTGACTTATCACTAAGTCTAGCTCTCATGAGTTTATAAAAGGATTTTTAGGATTGCGACTCGATAACCTTTTTCTCGACCGAGGCATTAAACTTACGTAACCTAGCATCACACCTTGAATGTAGCAACCTGAAATACTCCCAGTCAGCATTCTCGTTTGTGACTCTAGCCTTAACCCAAGCTCGATTCTTACTGTGAACCAGTCTCATCAAATAAGGAGGAAGGTTCGCACCACTAGAGGAGGTCTCAATGAGTGGGACGAATAGCTCAATACAGCGCTCGAGAACACCCATGAAAACCTCGTATTTATCGTTTACCGCATTCACAGAGTTCATGGACCCTTACCAATCAACATTCATGAGATATTCATCAAAGGCACTGTTCGCAATGGAAATCGCTTTGCTGTTTTTCTGCCTATCTTGAAACCGGTCCCATTCTGATTCCAACGATGCTTCTGGAATCGTACAAAACCTTCTGGGAATGGAGTTATGGTCCCTCAAAAATTGAGCAAGGGAAAATTGTGGACGAGTTGTTCGAGGCTTGTAACTTCCGTCTTTTGCAGCCAATGTATGAGAGCTGACCTGAGTAAAGAGAGAAGTTGAGAATGAAAGGAAGAACGGGGCCTTTGATCGGAAACCATCGCTAAACTCACGATTTCGAGTGTTCCTTTGTTCACGTCCAGGGGCGGGAAGAGGCGGGACTTGCCCACAGCGGCGGGGTTTGCCCACTTTTCTAAGCCGTTTTGCGGCTCCTGGGTAGCTTTTCGTCCCGTTTTTTCGACGCTGTTCTGCTTCTGAGAGCCACGAGAAGCGTTTGTCATGAAAAAATTCGAGGATGAAGTTTATCGCGAATAGTGCCTTTAATTACATCATAATTAGCAGATTTGAAGTTTCTCGTGCGGATAGTTTGCTATTTTGAAAAACAAACGTTCAGGCCAAAACGCAACGAAAAATTATCACTGGTTCCTAAAGGCGGCTGGAAACGCATCCTCTTGGCGAGGTTCTCATCACTAGAAAAAAACGAGATCCAAAATATTTCTTCCCAAAGTAGCTTGATTCACGTGCTGTTTAATTGCGTGTGTTTCACACATAGAGATAAACGATTTGGCGATGGGATTAACATTATCGGAAAGAGACCGAGAGAAACGATTCTACGTAATTTTTGGAAAGTTTAAATCGTCTGTGATAATTTAAGGTGAGCTACAGAAACTGCAATCACTAATGGCCTTAACAGGCTGATCTGTCAGGATAGCATTACAGTTAGGAGCTCTGTAGGCAGTCACGAAACGGACAGTAGTGGAACCTATCAATAATTCACAGCATAAAACCTCATATCCATTCACATGAGATTCTTCGAAGATAAAAAAAGGGTCAAAGGCCTTTCTGGCGATCAACGCGACACCCCCCCCCCCCTTTTTCAATTGATGATCACACCTCATGGCTGTGTACTGAGACCCGTGGCGACCTAGAAGGGATGAAACATCTATTTCAGAACATAACCAGGTTTCGGTTAAAGCATTTACGTCGACACTTTCTGCATTGAGAAGACACGAGAGAGCATTCCTATTCTTAATTATGGATCGAATACTAGCTACAACACAATCAGCACACGTGTCAGAATTGCGGAAGAGACTCACTTGTTCTCCTGTTCGTTTGGGAATGCGGCAACTTGAGAAGCTGATACCAATGCGGAACTCTGACCTGAAATATTAGGTGTTACAAAATCTGCTTGACAGTATGTTGGAGGATTACGGTAATCAACAATAGTCGAACCAATAACATTATAACGAGCAATTCTTTCGGCTTTCTTACGGTCTAGTTCCGATTTCGGGAGAGAAGCTCTAATAAAGATGCCTCTATCAAGAAAACTCTTAAGTTTTGTAGCGTACCGTAACATGTAGGATGCATAAAATGATGCAGGAAATACAACCTTCAACAATCGATTTCTACCACGTATGGGTGGTCCTAGTCTAAAGACGTGAATAGGATAACATTTACCTGAAAGGAATTCCAAAATGTTACGAACTGCAATGATATCATGCCAAACTCTCGAGGAAGCAACAGGAGAGTCACATTCTTTAACACCTGAGATGACTACAGATCGCTTGCGTTCTAATTCACGGCAATCATCAGGAAGAGAAATAGGTGAAATAGATGTATCAGGCATATGATCATTTGTCAAATCAATATTATCTGCGGAACTCTGACTACGTGACAAAGAACTCTTTAGCTGACTGATCTGTGATCTTAAATTACACACCTCTCTCTGAAGTTCACTATTTTTCTCTCGAATCGACCTGTTTTCTTCCATCAGTTCCTTGTTTCTTGCGAGAACGCTGCTCACTTGTTCTTTCATGTCGAGATATCCCATGACAGCCTTTAGATGGGGTGGGAGTGAGTCATCATTGATTACCATGTCCATTGATCGACTAAAGTTGGCGTCGCGTTGCTCTCCATCAGAACTACTAAAGAGCAGAACTTTCTTAGTCTTCTTATTCTTCTTCTGACCCTGAAGGTGTGGACGACAGACTGGAGTATCCATGATTAGTCAAACAGCAGAAACAAGCGACACTAAGCTGTTGATCAGTGGAAGAACGCGGTCTCCACGCTGTATCGATTGGTCACTGCCAAACACAGGTTAGAAGAATTAGTACGAAAGTGACGAAGGTCGAGAGTAGCCAAGAGAATTCTGACGAGCTGCGGAATAGTCACCAGAGAGGTTCATTCATAGTCGAAAAGTCGAATTTGAAGAGGGGGCAGAAATTGAATGGTGAAGAGCGAGCCCCAAGACGACCGCACGCTGTGACTGCACCGTCAAATATCGTGTACACACACGAGACTCCGAGTATACACACACGAGACTATGATCTTTTCGGGCGGGGTTGTGCACGAATCCTCAACCTAGGAACTTGATAACTCCAATTTTAGCCCATTTCTTGCCTCGTAACTTTCATGGTTTTCCAACCGTTTGCGAACCAAACCAATTTTTATGGTTCTCTCAACAACTTTCCTCATCGCGACCACGGCTTTTAGAAAGTTGTTTTTTGCCGGCGCGTGTCGCGTCAACCAGTGGAGCTCTTCCTAGGCTCCTTCCCTTTCTGTGTATTCGATCAACAGAACGTTCTGACACCAGCGTTCTGACCGCGCAGACTGACAAGCGAACCTCACCCACCAGTTTGCCTCCGTACTAAACGCGGGCAATTGCGTACTGAACGCGAACACTTGCGTACCGACCGCGCAGCCCGACAGACCGATCTCACCGATCACTTTGTTCGCGTACTGAACGCGGGCGATTGCGTACTGAACGCGAGCAATTGCGTACCGACCACACAGACTGACTGACAAATTGACTTCACCAACCAGTTTTCTTGCGTGCCGAACGCGGGCGGTTGCGTACCGAACGCGAGGCCTTGCGTACTGACTACAAAAACAAAAATTATTGAACAAAGAAAGAATCAAACATACAATATAAATTAAAATAGCTGCACCACCATTAGCAATGATCTCGAAAACTCTCTTTGGCATAGAATTGATCAAATTGGCGATGACGTTTTTATCCAGATTGGCCCACGCTTCGAGGATAGCGACCTTCAGCTCATCTACCGTTCTGTACTGCTTATTGTTGGCATAAACCTGGCGCACAAGTATGCCCCAGATTTTCTCTATCGGGTTACAATCTGGAATACACGCGGGCCACTCCAACAAACGGATTCGATGACGGAGAAACCAGATTTTTGTAGACCTGGACACATGTACCGCCGCGTTGTCTTAAAGGTAAAACGCTCACGTCGTGTTCCAGACAAAAAGGGCAGTAGATGTGTGCGAAGAGTTTCTTGATATTCCTCCGAGTTCATGCGACAAGAAGTGAAGGCCAATTCCAAAACACCTTCACTACTGAATGCTCCCCAACACATCAGCGAGCCACCGCCGAAATTCCGTCAGCTGAAAATCAATGAATCCTTGCGAAGGTCTCGCCAGTAGGATCGAGCACCATCCGGTCCGTCAAGATTAATTTTCTTCTCGCCGGAAAAGATGACCTAAAATTTTTTGCGTCATTTTTCGATTTTTTCCGGTTTTTTATGAGACTGTCTTACCTTTGCCCAATCAGTTGCCATGTTCCTCTTTGCAAATTCAAGTCGAGCCTCTTTCTGATTTGCAGATAACGACGGGGCCTTCTTCATCACTTGTCGGACAATGTTTTTATCGCCATTTATGATGTTCCAGACTGTCGTTTTCAAAACACTGAGCGATAATTCAGACTTAATCTGGTTCAGGGACAGTGTGCTGTTGGAGCAGAGCCGATTAATTCTCCGCGAATCTTGATTGCTGATCTTCTTCGGCCGTCCAGTACGTTTTGCAGTACCGTAGAAATCTAGATCTCGCAGGAACTGGTTGATACAGTTGACAGATCTTCTGAGCTGGGTAGCGATTCGACGTTGGCTCAATCCGGCAACGCTGAGCGCACGAATTTGAGCTTGTTCAGCAGCAGTTAGAGCAGTACCACGAGCCATTTTAGGAATAAAGATATCACATGTACTCATCTTGAGTTTATGTAGCGAACTGGCAACGGGAAATTTTGTTTGGATTAAAAAAATCTGAATTTTCGAAGGGTGTCCCTATACTTTCGGAACGGCGAAAAATTCTAAAAGTTGAGATAAAATTTTATAAAATTTCACAATTGTTGTATAAATAATCAAACATAGGTTTTCCATGATGCTGAATGCATTGATGAACAGTATTGATCACCAAACACAAAGTTTTATTGGAAACCTCGATTTTTGGGGGTGTCTCTATACTTTCTGAACGCACTGTATACCATTTGCCTAATGGCCTTTTGAAGTGGCATCGCAGAGAAACTCGCTGTCGCGGAGACGGCGTGAGTTATAGGGGGTGCTACGCGGCACATACTGTGCCGCGCGATGGGGGCGACCGCCGCGTATACAGAGTGCGCGAGTAGAGCAAGCCTCGCCGCGAGCTGGCAGCGACGGCAGCAACGTCACGCGATAGTAAGGCAGAGATCATACTTCCAGCGACAAGCGACGCGACGCAATGCTTACCATCCATATCGACCGAAAATCGATATGCATGATGTGCACTGTCGCCGTCGCTGGTCGCGGTAAGTATGATCCCGACCTAATGGTTTCGACCATTTTTGTCGCTGTCGCTGCCGTACCACCGTAGTTTCTTCGTATTTGTTGGTGTTCCCTTGTTACTATCTGCTCATCAACCCTCTATAGAAACGTTTATTTCGCCTATTTTTCGTCAATGGAACTAACAGCGGCGAAAACGTGAGAAACACAGGGACAGAAATACGATTTGGAGACAAGTCGTGGTCACGCCCACTTTCTCTCGCTCTGGGGAATGACGCCGCGGATTTTGCAGCAATGCCACACTGACAGGCCCAATACTCGCACAGGCAAATCAAACAAAGAGGATCATTGCCAATTTTGTGCGAAATCTAAATGCGCAAAGTTCGTAATGCGCGCCAATTAAATATTTGCAGTGTAATTACTCAGATATTTAAGGGGGAGTTCCCGAGGACAATAGACCTGATTTGGTCGTTATCACTCGGTCAAGGGGAGAGGAGCGAGACGTCCACCCGGAAGGAGACGTCTCGCCCCTCTCTCCTCGAATTATACACAACGATAAGGCGTTCGAAGCAGTCGACTCGGGGAAGAAAAAGGGAAGTTCGCTTCACGGTTGTTCCCATGCCCTACCCCCGAGCATGATGAACGAGAAAACAAAGCCGCAGTGTATACGATTATGCAAACGGGCTAGTCGCGAGGTGGTCTCGCACTTCGCAAGTTGAGGGAGCAGATCTGCCATTCAAGGACGGTGTAAGGTATCTCTGTCCAGATTACCAGGGGAGATAACAAGCTTCTCAGTAAACTTCCGACAAAGGTGAACATTTTTGGCCCTATCCCTGCTTTCGTAGAACAGGAAACTGTTGAAAACGACGAGTTTCGGCCAGCCGATTTTTGATAAATCAATGACCAATGGGTGTTGGGTTGCGACAGCTTGGGAAAGACTGGCGATCGGGAGAACAAGGGAAGACCTGCTAGCCGGAGGTTCCCTCCGCCTCCCCTCGATTCGAGAGAAATTCCCCAGTCGTTTCGAGGGGAGTTCTGCTGTGGTTCTCGGGAACTTCCCCACGAATTTCTGAGTACACACCTGCATGACTACAGTGGAATGAAATGTGACATAAAATACGCTTTTTTGAGTAACAGGACATGCCGAATCTACTTATATCCGACTCATCATCCGATCCGAATCATGAAATATTCCGGATAATCGGAATCCGAATAATATCCGACTCATGGCACATTTCGGTGATTCAGATTTTGAATCAATCGGATTTTGAAGTTTTTTTCGGTGAATCGGATTTTGGATCACTCGGATTTGAAAGTTTTTTTTCGGTGAATCGGATTTTGGATCACTCGGATTTTGACGTTTTTTCGGTGAATCGGATTTTGGATCACTCGGATTTTGACGCTTTTTTGGTGATTCGGATTTCGGATCACTCGGATTTTGACGTTTTTTCGGTGAATCGTATTTTCAATCATGGAAATTTTGGTTCATTCGGATGGATATCCGAAAATGATTGAGTCGGATCCCATGTATACTAAATTGCATGTCTGTCGCTCATGGCTGCGACATAGTATACCATACCCCTCACAGCGAATCGTGGATGCCGCTCCGCTGCGAAACGTGTTGCGTACGCGGTACTCACGACTACAGGTTGTCTAGAACATTTCTGACATTGATGTCCTGACATCGTGTATCGTGCCGCGATACTTCCACGGTAGCACCGCAGCGGCTCCATGATCATTACTGTGCCGTTAAGGTTGTGTTGCAGTGTTCCGAGGGTCGACAACGCCGTGACACTGCCGCGATAGTACCGCGGCAATTCAGAGTTAGAACCGCACCGGCTCCGCGAGGATGAATCAGCGAACCCGCGCCGACTACAATGCAGTGTCCTGTCTGGTAAAACAAGGGCTACAGCGGCACTATCGCGGGACCGCCACGACATTGCCGCTGCAACTCCGCGATAGTCCCGCCTCGATGCCCATAGGAGCCGAAGCGGCTTCCTCGCGATTCCACTGCGGCGATTTCTTTGATTTCCATGCCTCGAATTGGAACCATTCCCTTGAATTGGAATTATTAGCATGTTGACATAAGTAGTGGAAAAAAAAGAAAAAAGTAGAGCGGCACATGTGAACATGTGTTGGGTCAATCTAAGGGATGAGGTTTTTCGCCGTTTTCCGTTTGCCGATTGCCGTTTGCCGGCCGTTTTTGGGATTCTTTTGCCGATTGCCGTTTGCAGAAATTTCAAAATCGTTTGCCGCACATCCCTGCTCGTCATTCCTCCCCCTCCCCCCCCCCCCCGAACGAAACCTCGAACTTTTTCCCAATCAATCTCAACTTTGCTTTTTTTTATATTTTCATTTTTTTTGAATATTTGTTTGTTTGCTGGCTAGTCCTCTGTTCAGTTAAGACCTAGGGATCTCAAACTCGGATTGTGAGTAGTGCTAGTGAAAAACATCAAAATAAACTCCATGTAGACAGGATCTACAGAAAAGTTTTTTGCACATACTTGACTTGTTACGAGTCCGGAGACTTGAATCAGAAAAAACCAGAAAAACTCGGATTGTCGGTTCAATTTTTTAAAATTTGTTTGTTTACTGGCTCGTCCTCGGTTCAATTAAGACCTAGGGATCTCAAACTCGGATTGAATGAATGCGAATTCGGTTGGAATAAAATTGAAAATTTTCAAAAGTCTGAAATTTGAAACCCTTAATATGTTTGAAAGTCCGAGACTCAAACAAGTTGAAATTTGGCTTTCGTGATGCCAGGGCTGTAGAAAAAATTTCGAGTTTGCTAAGGGTACTCACAACGGAAACAAAATAACTACAGAACTATTGGAAAAAACCCTCGCCTGGGGACCAGGGATGAGCTGCATTCTGATTTCCTCAGGTTTTCAAACCTTGGAACTCCGATTTCCGAAAATGAGTGCGGAAGTCGGAACAAAATGCAAAAATAATCGCTCCAGCCGCGAAGCGGCTGGAGAGGTTTGGTTTTGCCTGGCACTTGTGATCACTTAGATTTTGGTAAAGTAGTTAATAAAACCTGTAAAACAAATTTTCTAGAGATTTCCTTCTGGATATAAGTGAGAGAGTATAGAAGACACCCGCTGACAAAATTTGAGCCAAATCGATTGAAAATTAACAAAGTTAGATCGGCGGAAGCTTAGCTAAAATTCGCGTTTTTTCTTGTAACGCGTCCCTCGTGTCCTGTTCCTCGTCCCTCGTTCCTCGTCCCTCGTTCCTCGTCCCTCGTTCCTCGTCCCTCGTTCCTCGTTCCTGCCACTAGCCACTGCCAGTGGTCGCAGGCTATCAGTACATAGGGCATCTGATGACGTCATCAGGATGTCATGTAAAAGTACATAGGGCATCTGATGACGTCATCAGGATGTCATGTAAAGTACATAGGGCATCTGATGACGTCATCAGGGTGTCATGTAAAGTACATAGGGCATCTGATGACGTCATCAGGGTGTCATGTAAAGTACATAGGGCATCTGATGACGTCATCAGGGTGTCATGTAAAGTACATAGGGCATCTGATGACGTCATCAGGGTGTCATGTAAAGTACATAGGGCATCTGATGACGTCATCAGGGTGTCATGTAAAGTACATAAGGCATCTGATGACGTCATCAGGGTGTCATGTAAAGTACATAGGGCATCTGATGACGTCATCAGGATGTCATGTAAAGTACATAGGGCATCTGATGACGTCATCAGGGTGTCATGTAAAGTACATAGGGCATCTGATGACGTCATCAGGGTGTCATGTAAAGTACATAGGGCATCTGATGACGTCATCAGGGTGTCATGTAAAGTACATAGGGCATCTGATGACGTCATCAGGGTGTCATGTAAAGTACATAGGGCATCTGATGACGTCATCAGGATGTCATGTAAAGTACATAAGGCATCTGATGACGTCATCAGGGTGTCATGTAAAGTACATAAGGCATCTGATGACGTCATCAGGGTGTCATGTAAAGTACATAGGGCATCTGATGACGTCATCAGGGTGTCATGTAAAGTACATAGGGCATCTGATGACGTCATCAGGGTGTCATGTAAAGTACATAGGGCATCTGATGACGTCATCAGGGTGTCATGAAAAGTACATAGGGCATCTGATGACGTCATCAGGGTGTCATGTAAAGTACATAGGGCATCTGATGACGTCATCAGGGTGTCATGTAAAGTACATAGGGCATCTGATGACGTCATCAGGGTGTCATGTAAAGTACATAGGGCATCTGATGACGTCATCAGGGTGTCATGTAAAGTACATAGGGCATCTGATGACGTCATCGGGAATTGTCATGTAAAGTACATAGGGCATCTGATGACGTCATCAGGGTGTCATGTAAAGTACATAGGGCATCTGATGACGTCATCAGGATGTCATGTAAAGTACATAGGGCATCTGATGACGTCATCAGGGTGTCATGTAAAGTACATAGGGCATCTGATGACGTCATCAGGGTGTCATGTAAAGTACATAGGGCATCTGATGACGTCATCAGGGTGTCATGTAAAGTACATAGGGCATCTGATGACGTCATCAGGGTGTCATGTAAAGTACATAGGGCATCTGATGACGTCATCAGGGTGTCATGTAAAGTACATAAGGCATCTGATGACGTCATCAGGGTGTCATGTAAAGTACATAGGGCATCTGATGACGTCATCAGGGTGTCATGTAAAGTACATAAGGCATCTGATGACGTCATCAGGGTGTCATGTAAAGTACATAGGGCATCTGATGACGTCATCAGGGTGTCATGTAAAGTACATAGGGCATCTGATGACGTCATCAGGGTGTCATGTAAAGTACATAGGGCATCTGATGACGTCATCAGGTGTCATGTAAAGTACATAAGGCATCTGACGACGTCATCGGGGTGTCATGTAAAGTACATAGGGCATCTGATGACGTCATCAGGTGTCATGTGAAGTACATAGGGCATCTGATGACGTCATCAGGATGTCATGTAAAGTACATAGGGCATCTGATGACGTCATCAGGGTGTCATGTAAAGTACATAGGGCATCTGATGACGTCATCAGGGTGTCATGTAAAGTACATAGGGCATCTGATGACGTCATCAGGGTGTCATGTAAAGTACATAGGGCATCTGATGACGTCATCAGGGTGTCATGTAAAGTACATAGGGCATCTGATGACGTCATCAGGGTGTCATGTAAAGTACATAGGGCATCTGATGACGTCATCAGGGTGTCATGTAAAGTACATAGGGCATCTGATGACGTCATCAGGGTGTCATGTAAAAACATAAGGCATCTGATGACGTCATCAGGGTGTCATGTAAAGTACATAGGGCATCTGATTACGTCATCAGGGTGTCATGTAAAGTACATAGGGCATCTGATGACGTCATCAGGGTGTCATGTAAAGTACATAGGGCATCTGATGACGTCATCAGGGTGTCATGTAAAGTACATAGGGCATCTGATGACGTCATCAGGGTGTCATGTAAAGTACATAGGGCATCTGATGACGTCATCAGGGTGTCATGTAAAGTACATAGGGCATCTGATGACGTCATCAGGGTGTCATGTAAAGTACATAGGGCATCTGATGACGTCATCAGGATGTCATGTAAAGTACATAGGGCATCTGATGACGTCATCAGGGTGTCATGTAAAGTACATAGGGCATCTGATGACGTCATCAGGGTGTCATGTAAAGTACATAGGGCATCTGATGACGTCATCAGGGTGTCATGTAAAGTACATAGTGCATCTGATGACGCCATCAGGGTGACAGGGCATCTGATGACGTCATCCAGGTGTCATGTAAAGTACATAAGGCATCTGATGACGTCATCAGGGTGTCATGTAAAGTACATAGGGCATCTGATGACGTCATCAGGGTGTCATGTAAAGTACATAGGGCATCTGATGACGTCATCAGGGTGTCATGTAAAGTACATAGGGCATCTGATGACGTCATCAGGGTGTCATGTAAAGTACATAGGGCATCTGATGACGTCATCAGGGTGTCATGTAAAGTACATAGGGCATCTGATGACGTCATCAGGATGTCATGTAAAGTACATAGGGCATCTGATGACGTCATCAGGGTGTCATGTAAAGTACATAGGGCATCTGATGACGTCATCAGGGTGTCATGTAAAGTACATAGGGCATCTGATGACGTCATCAGGGTGTCATGTAAAGTACATAGGGCATCTAATGACGTCATCAGGGTGTCATGTAAAGTACATAGGGCATCTGATGACGTCATCAGGGTGTCATGCAAAGTACATAGGGCATCTGATGACGTCATCAGGGTGTCATGTAAAGTACATAGGGCATCTGATGACGTCATCAGGGTGTCATGTAAAGTACACAGGGCATCTGATGACGTCATCAGAACGTCGTGCCAAGTGCATAAAGCATCTGGTGACGTCATCAGGACGTCATGTAAAGTACACAGGGCATCTGATGACGTCATCAGGGTGTCATGTAAAGTACATAAGGCATCTGATGACGTCATCAGGGTGTCATGTAAAGTACATAGGGCATCTGATGACGTCATCAGGGTGTCATGTAAAGTACATAGGGCATCTGATGACGTCATCAGGGTGTCATGTAAAGTACATAGGGCATCTGATGACGTCATCAGGGTGTCATGTAAAGTACATAAGGCATCTGATGACGTCATCAGGGTGTCATGTAAAGTACATAGGGCATCTGATGACGTCATCAGGGTGTCATGTAAAGTACATAGGGCATCTGATGACGTCATCAGGATGTCATGTAAAGTACATAGGGCATCTGATGACGTCATCAGGGTGTCATGTAAAGTACATAGGGCATCTGATGACGTCATCAGGGTGTCATGTAAAGTACATAGGGCATCTGATGACGTCATCAGGGTGTCATGTAAAGTACATAGGGCATCTGATGACGTCATCAGGGTGTCATGTAAAGTACATAGGGCATCTGATGACGTCATCAGGGTGTCATGTAAAGTACATAGGGCATCTGATGACGTCATCAGGGTGTCATGTAAAGTACATAGGGCATCTGATGACGTCATCAGGGTGTCATGTAAAAACATAAGGCATCTGATGACGTCATCAGGGTGTCATGTAAAGTACATAGGGCATCTGATTACGTCATCAGGGTGTCATGTAAAGTACATAGGGCATCTGATGACGTCATCAGGGTGTCATGTAAAGTACATAGGGCATCTGATGACGTCATCAGGGTGTCATGTAAAGTACATAGGGCATCTGATGACGTCATCAGGGTGTCATGTAAAGTACATAGGGCATCTGATGACGTCATCAGGGGTGTCATGTAAAGTACATAGGGCATCTGATGACGTCATCAGGGTGTCATGTAAAGTACATAGGGCATCTGATGACGTCATCAGGATGTCATGTAAAGTACATAGGGCATCTGATGACGTCATCAGGGTGTCATGTAAAGTACATAGGGCATCTGATGACGTCATCAGGGTGTCATGTAAAGTACATAGGGCATCTGATGACGTCATCAGGGTGTCATGTAAAGTACATAGGGCATCTGATGACGTCATCAGGGTGTCATGTAAAGTACATAGGGCATCTGATGACGTCATCAGGGTGTCATGTAAAGTACATAAGGCATCTGATGACGTCATCAGGGTGTCATGTAAAGTACATAGGGCATCTGATGACGTCATCAGGGTGTCATGTAAAGTACATAGGGCATCTGATGACGTCATCAGGGTGTCATGTAAAGTACATAGGGCATCTGATGACGTCATCAGGGTGTCATGTAAAGTACATAGGGCATCTGATGACGTCATCAGGGTGTCATGTAAAGTACATAGGGCATCTGATGACGTCATCAGGATGTCATGTAAAGTACATAGGGCATCTGATGACGTCATCAGGGTGTCATGTAAAGTACATAGGGCATCTGATGACGTCATCAGGGTGTCATGTAAAGTACATAGGGCATCTGATGACGTCATCAGGGTGTCATGTAAAGTACATAGGGCATCTAATGACGTCATCAGGGTGTCATGTAAAGTACATAGGGCATCTGATGACGTCATCAGGTGTCATGCAAAGTACATAGGGCATCTGATGACGTCATCAGGGTGTCATGTAAAGTACATAGGGCATCTGATGACGTCATCAGAATTTCACGTAAAGTACACAGGGCATCTGATGACGTCATCAGAACGTCGTGCCAAGTGCATAAAGCATCTGGTGACGTCATCAGGACGTCGTGCCAAGGTGGTGCCAAGTGCATAGGGCATTTTCTGACATCATCAGGACGTCGTGGAAAGTGAGTAGCGCTTCATTTTAGCGTGCGCAACAAGTTTGTTGCTTACTGATTATTATAGCAATCCATGCTATTCGAAAATTATTGAAGATTTTTCAGGATATTACTTCGTAATATCAATAAAAAGTGAACAATTCTATCAAAAAGGGGTCTTCCAAGCAAAGAGGTTTGGTTGGCGTCAGAAACGTTCCAACAAAAAGGAACAATAGGTAAGTTGAATGAGGAGAGTCTACAAAAAGTGAACAATAGTTTCTGAGACTGATTTTCCTGCCCGATACTTCTTAACAGCAGAAACAAACCGTTGTGGTACTTCACAAGGAAGAGTTCAATGGTTTCCAAGAATGGACTTCTATTCGTTGACGAGATTATTTTAAAAAAATATTCTCATTAGATGTTGCACTTTGGTTTCGCTTCTCGTAGCAGCTGGAGCTAACCGTCCGTCTGTGTTTTTGGCATCATCTTCTATTCTGATGGTAAGTATTAGGTTTACATGCACATACTTTTTAACGGTTTTCGTGTAGTCAAGACGAGTTTTGGAACCACAGAGTGCTTCCGTGTAAAACACCGCAACGGTTTGTTTTTGCTATTAAGAAGCATCGGCCAGGAAAATCAGTCTCAGAAACTATTGTTCACTTTTTGTAGACTCTCCTCATTCAACTTACCTATTGTTCCCTTTTTGTTGGAACGTTTCTGACGCCAACCAAACCTCTTTTGCTTGGAAGACCCCTTTTTGATAGAATCTTAATTTGCATCCACCGACAAAGGTGTCGATTTCCTTGGAATACTGGGATGCGCGTGATTGGAAATTATAATAGAAGTAGAAGTAAGTCGTTCAACGAGCCAAAGCCCTCGTTAGTCTTTAGAAGTCAGAAATGTAGGCTTTGACTATAAGCACTACTACGGACGAAGAAAGCGTCCAAGAGCCAAAACGAAAGAAGGCATACATAAATAGCTGCATGCATCACTAAAAATTCATAGACGTGTTCAACAGAGAACAAAGTTTAAACCACGGTTTTACACATATTTCACGGCTTCAGAGTCACGGGGATCCAGGGAGCGCGTTCTCCAGTTTTTGCCCCTCTGGCAAAATAATCACTATCGAGACAAATCGAGAAATTCTAGGGTTTTTCGGTTTTCTCCTTTCGGAAAACGTGAGACCAACCGAATAATTGTGGCCTGCATGCAGTGCTCGACACCATTGAGTTCATTACGGACTTCAAAAACGTAGTATATGCTTCGCTTCTCCAGATGTGAATGCAGTGAAGGCGACATGTACTGTGCTTATCTGGGCCAAAGTCCGGTCCGCCATTGCGTCTCGACACGGTTTGCGGCCGCATGCTCCCGAGTCAGAAGAGCTTCCAGCGCCGCAGCAGCCGATCTGCTCAGTCGAGGTGGGTTTTGGAAACTGGAAACTAAAAAAAATTGGAGAACATTGTATAAAAAAAGCCACATCGAGTCGGCTTCGGCGCTGGGAACCCGACTGACTCGAGCGCGTGCGGCTGCAAAGCGTGTCGAGACGCGATTGCGGACCGGAATTTGGCCCAGATAAGCACAGTACACACCTCAATTTCTTGTAGGCGTCGCGTCTCGGCGATTGAACACCATTGGGCCTAGTGCATACTCCCTGTGACGAGTGACGTGACACAATGTTTGCCATCTATATCGACCGAAAATCGATATTGCTGATATGCACTGTCGCGGTCGCGCGTCGCTGGAAGTATGCACCTTGGCCGGAATCTTACTTCCAGCGACTAGCGACGCGACGCAATGTTTACAACCAATATTGACCAAAAATCAATATGCCTGATGTGCACTGTCGCTGTCGCTGGTCGCTGTAAGTATGGTCCCGGCCTATGTCTCACCGATACGCCATTGTTAAACCAAAAGTTTGCGACAGGTTAGGTCAACTGTCATAAATGATGTGAGGACAAGACCGACCCAGAAGGAGTGCGCTGTCTTAAGCCCCATTCATAGCTGGTCGCTTCGCCTTGAAGTTGAAGTACACCAACGATACTGCCGCGATCTGAAATCGCTATTCAACGCAATTTAAAAAATTAAATATTTGTCCCGCGAAAAATATTTGTCGAGCGACCTGGAATCGCTCATGAGAACGCTATTCCGCGTGAAATGGATCGGAGATTATCGTTCAAGATTGTGTGGAGTCTGCAATTTTGGTGCCGAACACCCTATGTTTTGACGAAATATTACGGCCTAGTCGCTTCGACTAAGAGAATCGCTTCCATCATGGAAGTGACGCGATTAGTGGAAGCGACCTGCTATGAATGAGGCTTTAGGGACACTGCGGTACCTGCCGCGGTCGCTGGCTCCAGGAGGGATGGTATGCATGGAACGCATAGTTGACCGCAAGGTTAAAAGGACATGGTGCGGTTGCGGACTCGCACTAAAACTACGGTAGAATCTGGCACTTTGCCAGATTTCGTCATCGATCGACGCCACAGCTGATATTCTCGTGAGCAGAGAGACCAACTGTAAAAACCGTGCAGTAATGTCGCGGCCGTCAGTGGCAGTGCAGTGCACTGCGATGGGTACGAGCGACAGCAACTGAGGGTTCGATCCATTCGAGCCAGGCTTTTACACCCGATGTTAAGGGACATAATTTTCGATGCCAGCAGCAGGTAGTCCTTCCTCCGCTCATCGATTTCCATAAGTTTTTCGGCCTCGGAAATTCGCTTTCCGAAATGTAAGAACTTGCCTCGATTTCCGAAATCCGAAACTTTTTTGATCTCCAAAATTTTAATTTTGTTTCGAGTTCCGAAATTCAAAGATTTGAAAAAAATACTAATGAATTCTACTCTTCCCTGGTGGGGATAGGTGATTTCTCCTGTTCGCACTTCCTGTTGTGGCAATTGTCCATATTGCATCACTTTAGTATTTGAACATTCACATGGAAAGTGCATGGTTATTCACGCATTACCACTATTCTTCAATGAAAATTTCGATTTGTATATTCACTTTTGGGGGCTGAAAATAAAAACAATATAATATTGAAATGAAAGCAAATTCAAACTTCAAATTCCAGAAAAAAATATCCTCTTGAGCGGAGCAGATCATGACCTTTACTCGCATACTTAGAGAGTCGGAGGGTCCCATTTGGCCACGATAGGCTTTTGTTTCGACTACGAAGCGGTTGGACGACGAAACAACCACATAATCTCCGTGCGACACGTGGCCTATTCATCGTCAAAGTGAGAAGCACGTGCCCCCAATCATAGCCGTTCTACTCGGCCACGATACGCTTTCGATTCGACTACGATGTGGTCCGGACGACGAACGAGCCACGATGCCCATGACTGAACACTTTGATCAATTGCTCCACAAATGATCAGGCACCCATAAGCCGCACAGCACGGCTAAAAGGGACCCATCCCTTAGAGAGCGCAGTCGGCCTTCCGGGGTCGCTCCCGGAAAGTGACTACGAGTCACTTTCTAAACAATTTTCGACCGCTGAGGGGTTCTCCCCCACGGTCCTCGGCGGAGAAAGCTCGCTTGCTTTCGACCGTGGCGAGGGTCATGTCCTTGTCTCGGACTACTGTGGAGGTTACCGCCAGCTGCGGGCCGTGACTTGGACCGCATCCTTGTTGGAGGGGACCCGCTCCCATCAGAGGGGTGGGACCCCGCCCCCAGCGCCGTGCGCTTCCATTATAGGACGACGTGCTGCTGCGTGGGAAACGGAGGTTCGGCGAAGGTTTTCATATCTGCGCTACGTGCTCCTATCAAACAGGCCACGTGCTGCGGCGTGGGAAATAGAGTGCGGCAGAAGTTTTGCCTCGCTGCGCCACGTAGTCCTATCGAACAGGCCACTTGCTGCCGCATGACGAATGGGGTGAGGCAAGGGTTTTGTTTCTCTGCCCCGAATAGTCCTTCCTCAGCAGCATGTGCTCCTCGGAGTAGCACATGATGCTGAGGAAGTTCCTTTCAACTCGACTGGGCATTCGAATAGAAAGCCTACCGTGGCCGAATCGCATCCCCCTCCCCGACTCTCCGAGTACGGCCCGATTCTGCGCCCCCCCCCTTACTCAGCGGTCTGCCAAACTGCGTACACCCCCTTCTCACTCATTGGGATCACCCCAGTGTCCCTGTCACCAAGCCACTTTCTGAGGAGATTTAGTTCTCGTATTCGAATACGCAGGTACATATTTCTAATGGAGAGTTCGGGAAGTTACCAATATGAAGTGCATACCACTCTGAAGCAGGCCACAGTACATAGCTAGACCGATAACAAACGGAGGGACATAGATTTTGATCAAAATCCATCGCGCATCTCGTCCCAATTGAGGTCGAAAACCTGTCCATAGGCGTAGCCCCTTTTCGCTTTGCGGGGGGTGTGAGAGACTTTTTCCTGACATTTTCCCCCTTACATATTTGAGCGATTAGAGATTTTGCGCTTGGCAGGGCTTCTATACAGGGCGATCGGACTATAATATAGAAAATTACTTTCGGGGTCCGCCTGTGCCTCAAAGCATGTTCATTTTATCCAAAACTGCAATATTCGATAACCAAATTCTAGCCTTTGGAAGGTGGAGTTTCAACAACGCCAACCCATTGCAACTTTTTTAGAGGGTTTTGCGTCATTTACTCACTAATTTCTACTCTATTTAGGGTCGGATCCATAGAAAAGAAAAAAAAAACAGTTTTTCATCAGGAACCTTATCTTCAATATCATCTTCGCCGCCATTCAAAGGCAGTTCACGGTGAAAATCGTTTTTCTGTTTCTCCGCCTATCTGGCAAGCGGTCCCATGTTGATTCGAATAATGGCTCCGAAATCGTACCAAACCTTCTAGAACCGGAGTTATGGCTTCTGAAAAATTGAGCTACGGAAGGATGGTGAACGAGTTGTCCGAGGCTTGTAACCTCCGCGTTTTGCAGCCGATGTATTCGAGCTGGCCTGAGTAAAGAGAGAAGTTGAGAGTGAAGGGAAGAACGGAGATTCCGATCGGAAACCATCGCTCCTCTCACGATCTTGAGTGTTAATTTGTTCACATCGAGGGGGGGGGGGAACTGGAGCACGGCAGGATTCTGAAACACCAAAATGCTTGTTTGCAGCTGTTATTTTGCCACTCCTGGCTCCTTTTCTACCGTTCCTTCGACAATGGGAGCCTAGGGTCTTTCTCGCTCAACACTTCACTGCGGAAAGTCACCGAGAATGATTATCGTGAACGCTGCCTTTACAGACAGCATACACGCTCGTAAACGTACTCAGACAAACCATCCCTCGGAGCGGGACTCGAACGGCGCTGTTTCTTCGCTCCGAGCGAAAATTAGCCATATATTAGGGCTACAACAGCCGCTCCCCAGGCGACAGCAGTCCCGCTTGGAGCGATCTTCGGTCCCAGTTGGCACTGCGTTGGCTCTTCGGGCGAATGAGCGTAGCTTGACCGATGGCTTTCCTTCGCTTAATTACTTGTTTCTGCTCCTCTATTTCGCTCTCTTTCTTCTTCCCTCTTCTCCCAGTCCTCCTTTTCCTCCTCTCCTATCTCCTCATTTTCCCCCTTCCTCCTTCAATCTCGAGAAAGAAATTCTCTTTTCTACCTAAAGCTGCCTTGCACTTTGTCCAAAACCTGCTTGTTTGCGATAAATCAAAGGTAATCTTCAGTGCTGTGTATCTTTGAGTGCTTCTATTTACTTTGAGGTAAACCACCAAACCTGCCATAGTTGACAGAATATCTGAGCCACCTTAGACCTAGATGATAGCGTTGGCGGAAATTGTCGACAGAGCGTAATTAATGATTTTTAGCTGATTGATTTTGCAGCTTCGGTCTTTTCTGTCTTATACGAGAAAATTGGGCCTCGAAGCTCCAGAGTTATGAATAATGGCTAAGTCCTAATCAATAAAATTTTTCGGCAATTATGGATCGTTTTTTTTTTTAAATTCGCTTCTCTCTTTTTTCATCCTCTTTTCTCCAACTTTGTTTACTTTCCAGATCCTAAAACCCACCTAGAGTCAACAGATCGGCGGCTGCGGCGCTGGAAACTCTTCCGACTTGGATGCGCGAGCCGCAGAGCGTGTCGAAACACAATTGCAGACCGGAATTTGGCCCAGAGAAGCACAGTATGTTATAGCTTATAGTACCGAGTCCGCGCCAACCTTCAATAAGGAACGCGTAGTACCAATTGGATCCATGCCGACGTTATAACGGCTAAGATCCTAATCGATAGTATTTTTTCGTCAATTATTTTGAAAATCGATGAAAAAAGCGAGAATCGAAATCCTAAAAAAATTATTTATTTACTTATTTATTTATTTATGCTACATAAGGTAGGCATGATAAACAGGCGAAGAGCAATGACAAACACTGAAAACCGATAAAATGATCGATAATTGTCGGAAAATACTATTGATTAAGGACTCAGCCATTATACGTAACTTTGGAGCTTCGAGGCCTAAAGCTCTCGGATAAGTCAGAAAAGACCGAGGCTGCAAAATCCCAAAATCATCCAAAATCATTAATTACGCTCTGTTGAAAACTTTCGCAAACTCTATCATCTAGTTCTAAGGTGGCTCAGATATTCTGTTAACTATGGCGAATTTGGCGGTTTACCTCAAATTAAGTCGATGCACTCAAAGATCTACAGTACTGAAGATCAACACTGAATTAAATCACATAATTCGCAAATGAGAAGGCTTTGACGCAAGTGGAAGGTAACATTAGATAAGGACACAATACGAGTAGACAAGTACCCGGCGCATGCAACGTGCCCGAGAACGGCACGGGTCGATAGTTTTGATAATATTAGTGACAGCCGCTACTGCCGGTGAGGGCAGCGCAGCAGTAGCGGCTGTCACTAATATTATCAATACCATCGTTAACCAAATGCCCAATGCACACTGCGAATGCTCCAAACCCTCCACCAGAATACCTAGTCCATAAAACCCTAAATGAGAAGATTACCCAACGCAAAATTGGGACATGCTGAAAACTGACTTTGCCAGTAGGAAAAGGGTAGAATAGCAGCACTTGGGTTCCGGTGTGCTGTGCGTGCCGGGCTTCTATTAAAACGTGTGCTTCTCAAAACTTGTGTGAGCGAGAATGAAACTTAAAAACTAGGCGATTGATCGAGATGGGCAAAGAACGCTTCGCATGGCCATCAACGCCGCCTATGGAGCGCTACTCTTTTTCCATCACGCGGCGCACGCTTCTCATATAACGCTCCTCATTGTCCATGACGCGGCGCACGCTTCTTATGGTGCGCGACTCGTTTTCCATTATGTGTAGCACGCTTTTCATGAAGTGTCAACGATTTTCAATGATGCGGCACACGCTCCGCATCAATGGCTACTCGTTGTCCGTGACCCGATTCAAGTATCCTATAACACGCTCTCTAACTCTCCAAAATGCTCCACGCACCACTAACCCCGTCCACATTTTGCAACGCAGAGATTCGATCACAGAGGATAAGGACGGATGACAACTGAGGCTTAGCGTAAATAGTACAGTCGACAGAGGAATCCCATGATGGGTCCGTGATTGCAGTGTACCAAGTGACGGTCTGGTTAACACTGCTCGCACTGCTGTCGCCCCGAGAGCGACCGGGCAGCGGCCGAGGCAGCTAATCGCACCGGACAGGGACTCAGTGCCAGTTTGCCCCTCGGCCGCTGTCCGGGCGATGACGTCAAAAATGGAAGGAGCCTGTCCCGCTTCGAGCGATGGTTTGCCTGAGTAATTGAGATAATTATGGAATTAGAATGATATGACTCATACCGTTCTAATTCCATGAGTATCAAAAAAGAGGGCGTGAACAAAAACGACCCACAAGGACGCCACACGAGTGAGAAGTTGGCCCCGCCTCTGTATCTGCCCGCCCCCTGTATTTGCAATCCTCTTCCAAAACAGGGGTGCTTGGCCATTTCTACCGTCGTCGGTGTGTGTGGTTTACCTATTGTACCTATTCCACCTTCCGTAAACGTCGCCAACGGCGGGAATGGCTCAGCACCGTTGTTTTCGAGTAGAACGCAAATGCAGGGGCGGGCAGATACAGGGGTCTGGGGGAACTTCTTACTAGTGTAGCGGCATGGGTCGTTATTGACGCTTTGAATTGCGTGGGCGTTGTGTTTGGTGCCATACCATTCTAATTCAGCAGTTATCTCAATTAAGTTTACGAGCGTGTATGCTGCCTTTAACTTCTTCGTGAGATCAATTCCTTCACAAAAGTGCACATGGGCAACATCGCTGTAATAGGCGCTCGCTTGCTGAAGAAGAGAAGGGCTTTTGGAAAAGAATCGATGTCTCTTAAAGTAAAGGATGTGATTGTCTTACGATAGATTTTGATGATCCAGTTTTCGAAACTTTCTACATTAAAGGCAGCATACCCTCGATGCCCGAGAAACTCGCAGGGAGGAGCTTGGGCTGCGTTTCGGCGCGGCCTGATATGGGTGAACTGGTGGTCATGTAGTAATCCGGCCCCAGCCCGGGAACGCCCTTAATCGATACGGTGATAGGACACCTCCGCTATCACCTGATTTCACCGACTGCATTATATTTCCTGTATTGTTCTATTCTTGTATTGTTCTAGCTCTACCATCCTTATCACTACTCAGATATCTGTATTCCTTTTCTTCTATTCTTGTCTGCAATTAACAGTAACGGTTAGTTAACCTTTTTACATTCATTTTTTGAAGATTTTAATAATTTTATTATTAAATTATTAATTCTGCTTTATCAGCGTGTATTCGCTGTTCAGTTATTTATTTACTCATTATCAATTCTTTTACACATTTATTAATTTTTCATACATTCATTTACTCACTTGTTTATTCGCTTACCTAATTGTGCGAATGTTTAGTTGTTTATTCATTTTTTTTGTGTTTGCTTAATTATTTTTGAGTTTCAAACTGTTTATTCATTCGAAATACTTTTATAGCTAGTGATCAATTATTACAGTTAGGCCCACCTTTCCTATTCGTGTTGATTAGGGTTTTTAAAAGTAACGACATAGATTTAAAAGCGAATTTTGAATTCGAAATAATTAGCGGAAGGTAAATAACGAATTCATTCAAAAGAACTTGTTCTATCGGGATTGTTTTTATTATTTTATTACATTTTCAATCTCAAATCTGTAACTTTTTTGTTTAAAGCGAAATGCTTCAAGGACTGAGGATTCTTCTGGCTATCCTGTCCTAATACCGTCATCTGTTACTCCTTTTGATTGTTCATATTCTACCCACAACGCACATCATACCGTTTTCATACACGTTTCCGAGGTTAGCAGCGGCTGTCACATTTACCAGAAACGTGAACGCCCTGCTATTCCTTCGAGAGGTGTGTAGAATTTGATGGAATCTGCTTCCTCGTCCATGCCTCTTTTTGAAATTTTGTATTTGTAAACGTACACTACCGCCGCTATCCAAAGAAAAAAGTGCGAAATGGGCAAAGTCGGCAACTAAAATGTCTTTCGACCACAACACGCCTCAAGGTGCCACGTTTTCAATTTTGAGAGGACCAAAATGTTCATCGTGCCCCAATCTATCTAACTATATGAAACAAAATGAGAATTCACTTATGAAAACGCTTTTCTAAGATGGAGTTAGTTATAAAATTGATAATGTTATCACAAGATACAATACCCACCCTAAGTTTTGGCAAAAAGGCGAAAAAAGCGCGGAAATTCGCTTTTTTCCTCTTTTGATCATAACTCGCTTCAAGGTGAACGATTTTCAAATTTGAAGACAGTTTTGGAATCAGCATTGATCCCTCTTTTTTTTTGATCGATACGTGGCTTACTCTGAAACAATGCATATAGGGTTGACACAATCAATCGAGTGGGTGAGTATGAGCTGCTGAAATGTGTGACTGGGTCTACTCTAGTTTATTCGAATATTCGGTCCAGTTTTTCTTTTCATTTTACAATTTGTATTTTTTTATATTTTCAATTCTTTAAAAATTTAATCTCTGTAATTTGAATACTTTATAATTCAGTTTGATTACTATAACTATCGCTTTATCTGGAAAATGATTTCAATAACAACGATAAAATATTATTCGGATATGAATCGTTTCAACTTTGACTTCAGACGAACAATTCATAACACTGAAAACTTTTAGAGTCTTCGATGTAGGAGCAAATTCAAGTTTCAATTGTTTGTGTCAATAATAAAAATTTCTTGGAGTTATTATTTTCAAAATCCGAAATTACCATTCGTCGCCCTGATTTCTAGAATTTTTTCAAGTTTGTGAAAACAGTTATTTTTTGAAGTACAGTTCACCTCCGCGCTGGGGTGGGATCATCCGGGCACCAAAGGCAAAAAGCGCTCGGGTGATCCCACATCTCTGTCTGAGGATACTTGCAACCGCGCCGCACCACGATTTCGCAATCAGCGTGCACTTTGCGGACTGAACGGCAGTGCGGAGGCGAACTGTAGTTATGACATATTTCACCCTTCCACGAAGTTGAAATTCTTCAGAATCTATGAAACTTCAACCTGAAAACATTACCACTCGATTCTTGTCGTATTGTGAATTTCGAAACTGTCTCCATACCTGGGAAACAGTCAAGATTTACTGATCCTGCCTGGTTTTGGATGAAGTCCGCGCTGGCAATGGTCCCCTTAGCTGCCTGCGCCTCAACTACTTTCACTCTATCTATCTGTTCCTCTCGACGGTCTAACGCACTCCTCGCTCGAAGACAGTCCCGAAAAGGGATTGAATTTGAGCAGCGAAGATGGGCTAGAAAGACAGCGGTGGAAGGTGCGGTCGTCGGAAAACCAATGTTCGGAAAGCATAATGGGTGGCTTCTGCAATGTTGGTGTATGGGGACGAGATAAAAGTAGTTGACGGTATGGGAGGCTGTTTTTCGGACAGCCTCGGAGGGTTCAGAAAAGAAAGCATTTATCCGTGTGGGTGCAATTCTCGCGGGTGATTTTTATGAAATTGAGAAAATGAAAATTCCATATTCCGATCCTTCTCATTGTATTCAATAATTCCTGACCGCAATTGTCGAAGAGCAGTTAGTTGGTTGAGTCACACCTTTTGCTTGGTGGAGTCATCAGTGCGGTGATGCGCCGCGGCCGCGCGCGTCGGTTTCTGGATGGTCTGTGACTAAGGATTCACTCACCGATAGCACAGTTCGAGAACGGGACTGGAATCCCAGCAAAGGACAACCCATAGAGCTAGTTCCTGTTCCGATTTTCTCTAAATGCGCGTATGATGTTGGCCACCCACACAGTTAAACTTTATTTTCTGAAGCCTCCGAGGCTGTCCGAAAAACAGCCCCCCATACCGTCAACTACTTTTATCTCGTCCCCATACACCAACATTGCAGAAGCCACCCATTATGCTTTCCGAACATTGGTTTTCCGACGACCGCACCTTCCACCGCTGTCTTTCTAGCCCATCTTCGCTGCTCAAATTCAATCCCTTTCCGGGACTGTCTCCGAGCGAGGAGTGCGTTAGACCGTCGAGAGGAACAGGTAGATAGAGTGAAAGTAGTTGAGGCGCAGGCAGCTAAGGGGACCATTGCCAGCGCGGAGTTCATCCAAAACCAGGAGGATCAGTAAATCTTGACTGTTTCCCAGGTATGGAGACAGTTTCGAAATTCACAATACGACAAGAATCGAGTGGTAATGTTTTCAGGTTGAAGTTTCATAGATTCTGAAGAATTTCAACTTCGTGGAAGGGTGAAATATGTCATAACTACTTCAAAAAATAACTGTTTTCACAAACTTGAAAAAATTCTAGAAATCAGGGCGACGAATGGTAATTTCGCATTTTGAAAATAATAACTCCAAGAAATTGTTAATATTGACACAAACAATTGAAACTTGAATTTGCTCCTACATCAAAGACTCTAAAAGTTTTCAGTGTTATGAATTGTTCGTCTGAAGTCAAAGTTGAAACGATTCATATCCGAATAATATTTTATCGTTGTTATTGAAATCATTTTCCAGATAAAGCGATAGTTATAGTAATCAAACTGAATTATAAAGTATTCGAATTACAGTGAAAATTCGTATAAAAATCCAATAAAGCAAATTGAAATAAGTATTAAATACAAATAGAAAAACCAAAAATAGTTAAGAACCAAAAAGTTTCAAGCAAATAACTGAATGAATAGCTAATAAATAATACCTAGAGGAAGAGTGAGATTAAATTTTCAAAGAATTGAAAATATAAAAAAATACAAATTGTAAAATGAAAAGAAAAGCTGAACCGAATATTCGAATAAACTAGAGTAGACCCAGTCACGCATTTCAGCAGCTCATACTCACCCACTCGATTGATTTTGTCAACCCTATATGCATTGTTTCAGAGTAAGCCACGTATCGATCAAAAAGAAAGAGGGATCAATGCTGATTCCAAAACTGTCTTCAAATTTGAAAATCGTTCACTCTGAAGCGAGTTATGATCAAAAGACGAAAAAAGCGAATTTCCGCGCTTTTTTCGCCTTTTTGCCAAAACTTAGGGTGGGTATTGTACCAAGCTCATTCGGTCAAAAACAACAGTAAGCTATCTCAAGCATGGTCAAAATGAAAATGTATCCCGCCTAAAAAAAAGTTACTCTCGAACTCCGCAAAATATTTTCCCACGATCGACTGGATCACGACATGCTGTACATTTCGGCGTTTTCGAATTTGAAAACGGAGCACTTTGAGGCGAGTTGTGGTCGAAAGACGCTTTTGTTGCCCACTTTGCCTATTTCGCCCATTTTTTCCCTTGGATAGCGGCGGTATTGTACCTCAGGTATCGCATATGGTTTGTATTCTATCTCCAGGAAGCCGCAATGCAGCTACTTATTGTCTCGCTGCCTTGGAAACGGGGCGGTTGTTTCTCCAGCTCCAATATTGTTTTCTTCGCAACAACCACTCGGTCTTGATGATAAAGCCATCATAGCAGCGGCGCGGCTTCTCTCCATCCAGAAATTGGTGATACTCTTTTGTGCTCTACTCTTTTGAAATATTTGTCGCAAGATTCTTATGCGCAATGGGTAAAAATAATCAGCTCTCAAGCTTGGAAAACCATAATCGGACAACCGTCTTTCCATAGTATGTATATTGTAAAATGAAGTGGCGTCCGTTCGTGTGTTAGTCTGATTATTGAGGTGTGCCTTCTGTAATTGCACAATTTTCCATTTTAGAAGGCTCACACCAGAAATTATTGTGAAAAATTGCAGAGGGTGTGCGTAGAATGTCGTGAAAGATGCGGAGGGCGCTAAACGACGGCATCAGGACGTCGTGGAAAGTGGTTAGACCATCGTGTGGAGCGTGCCCTTCGTCGTGGAGAAATGGTAAACAGGATGCCGTGGAAAGTGAATAGGGCTCCAGAAAGGGTTTCTTTGGTGGAGTCCACCAAGAGTGTCTCATTTACTTATCAATATGAAGCGGTCGACTGGGGATCAATGTGCATGAATCCCATACCAGCACGCTCGATACCGATTGAGCGAGAGTGGTTGTTCTGCAACGAGTTTCTCGTTGCTTGATCTCCAATCAACCGCTTCTCATTGATAAGTAAATGAGACACTCTTGGTGGACTCCACTATAAAACGTTTCTGCAAGCGGTGTGCTACATTGCCTTACGAGCGCAGAATGATATTTTTTCAACGGGCTCAAAAACTAATCTACGGGATTCGCCGCACTACAAATCAAAATTGTATGTGTGCACACTAATGCACATTAATTCTCCTCGGTATAATCTGCATATTCATGTGTCATGATTTTTTAGAAACTACCCACGGCGATGTAGTGTGCTTTTACAGCAACACTGACGTAATTATCCGAAAAACATATGAATGATCCATGAATCTACAAGAAATCGAGCGGCGTAAGGAGTCGAACTCTCGATATAATCTAACGACCCCACGTCACTAACCGCTGCGCCACAAAGGCTCAGCCCCAATGCACCGATTTCACAAGCATCAGGCTGAGGTGCAGCTTTGCCTAAGGTTCTCGAGCACACTATTGCTCTTCTGCATAAGAATGTTGCTAAGAAAAAATATGTCGAAAGAGTAGAGCACAAAAGAGCCTGCGATACACAGGGTGTACGCTTACGAATACAAAAAAAAAGAAAAAAAGTGAATGGGCTTGGAAGCGGATTCGATCAAACTCGACACAGTTCTCGAAGTATTAGCAGAGGGTTCACGTTTCTGGTAATCGTGACAACCGCTGCTAACCTCGGAAACGTGTGTGAAAACGGTATGATGTGCGTTGTGGGTAGAATATGAAAATTCAAATGGAGTAACAGATGATGATCTTAGGACAGGATAGCCAATGGAATCCTCAAAGTCCTCAGAGCGTTTAGCTTAAAACAAAAATGTTACATATTTGAGATTGAAAATGTAATAAAATAATGAAAGCAATCCCGATAGAACAAGTTCTTTCTAAATGAATTTGTTTTTTACTATCTGTTGATTATTTCGACTTGAAATTTCGCTTCTAAATCTATGTCGTTACTTTTAAAAACCCTAATTAACACGAATAGGAAATGTGGGCCTAACTGTAATAATTGATCACTAGCTATAAAAGTATTTCGAATAAATAGACTGTTTAAAAGTCAAAAATAATTAGGCAAACAAAAAATGAATGAATAAGCAACTAAGCAATTGGATAATTAGAGAAGTGAGTAAACAAGTAAGTATGTAAATGAATGTATGAAAAATTAATAAATGAGTAAAGGAATTGATAACTAGAAAATAAATAACTACGAGTGAAGGCGCGGATGAATCAGAATTTATAATTTAATAATTAAATTATTAAAATCATTGAAAATGATTGTAAAAAGGCAAACTAACCGTTACTGTCAATTGCAGACGAGAATAGAAGAAGTGGAATACAGATATCTGAGTAGTGATAAGGATGGTAGAGCTAGAACAACACAGTAAACATAATGCAATCTGTGAAATCGGGTGATAGCGGAGGTGCCCTATCACCGTACTCAGAAAGTTGAGGGGAAGTTCCCGAAGACAATAGACCTGATTTGGTCGTTATCACTCGGTTGAGGGCAGAGGAGTCCCCCCTCACTCGAATTATACACAACGATAAGGCGTTCGAAACAGTGAACTCGGGGGGGAGAACAAGGGAAGTCCCCTTAACGGTTGTTCCCACGGCCTCTCCCCGAACATGATGAACGCAAAAACAAAGCCGCAGCGTATACGGTGATGCAGACGGCCTAGTCGCGAGGTGGTCTCGCACTTCGCAAGTTGAGGGGGTAGATCTGCCACTCAAGGACTACGTAAGGCATCTCTGCCTGGTTTTCAGAGGAGCTAATAAGCTTCTCTATAACCTTTAGTAAGAGGTGAATATTTTTGGACCGATCGCAGTTTTCCAGGAACAGGAGACTGTCGAAAACAGCGAGTCCTAACAGGCTGAATTTTGATGAATCATTGAACAATGGGAAGATCAGCAGTCGGAAGGTCGCGGGAAGACCTGCAGTCGGGAGAACAAGAGAACTCCTGCTGTGGGAACTTCCACCATTACTCTGCTGTCGAGACGTCCCCTTCGCTTCCCCCAATTCGGGGGAAGTTCCCCAGTTGTTTCGAGGGAAGTTCTGCTGTCGTTCTCGGGAACTTCCCCACGAATATCTGAGTATCGATTAATGGCATTCCCGGGCTGGGGCCGGAATTCACACGACCACCCGTTCACCCATATCAGGACGCACCGCAACGCGGCCCAAGCTCCTCCCTGCGAGTTGCTCGGGCATCGAGGGTACACGCTCGCAAACATTATGAGATAACAGCATAAATAGGCCGCACGGCTCCAACCAAGTCGTCAACGACGTTTGAAGCGTCAAAAATCATCCAGGATGACAATATCTGACAATGTTCGAGCAATCTTGCCTTCCACACCTGTATTTTCCCACCCAATTGAGTACGAGAGTGAGAAATGAAACTTGAGAAAACATGTGATAAGTTGGAGTGATAGCACGATCAAATAGGAGTGCACGAGGGAACCAGCTTGATTTACTCGAATATAACAAGTCTGCATACCGAGTAACTCTCGTCCACTTTCGAGAATGCCGCACCACTTTGGCTGGCTTTTTGAAATGGAGGATTTCATCGGTGAACAAGCATGCTATTTTCAGGGAAATAGAGCTTTTTCTCTCGTGCACTCCCATTTGATAGTGCTATCCCTCTGACTTATCACATTTTTTTCAAGTTTCATTTCCCATTCTCGTACTCGAATAGGTGAGAAAATACAGGCGTGGAAGGCAAGATTGCTCAAAGATTGTCAAATATTGTCATATTGGATGGTTTTTTGCGCTTCAAACGTCTTTGAAGACATGGTAGGGGCCGTGCGGGCCTATTTAAGCTGTTAATTCGACCAAGTTTGTGAGCGTGTATGCTGCCTTGAAGCGAAACCATTAGTTCACATCTCGCGCAGTCTGGCAGACTCACATCGCGCAGCTCTTTTTCCTGACACCTCCACGAAATTGCACTTCTCCTCGAAGCGTACTCCGTAAGGAAGTTTATTACTCTAATTTTTGACCCTTTTTTCGATGTATTGTACTTCTATTAAAGGTGTGCTTCAAAAAAGGAGTGTTATTCACTCGCTCAACCTTCTTTTCCGAATGAACTTTTAACAGTGATGCACCTCATACAGAGAAGTACATCTTATAAAGGGATTGCTGTACATAACTACGGCATATACTCTTCTGTTAAATACCCGTAGATCAGAAGGACTTCGTAAGCCGAAGTTCGGGTTACCGCTTTGTCAGTCTCCACTCTAGTGAGGGTGTCAAATGCTTTCAGTGATGCGGAATTTTCACAGGTCACATGGGGAGATCTAGTGCCGGCACAAACTCCTTGTTAAATACGACGAAGAATTTCTTCGTGTTCACGAGTGTTAATCAAAAAAATACTTTTGTTCAAAAAAGTCTCCGACCAAACGAATTTCCGATCGAAACTTTCCTTGAACACCATAAGTCTTCAACTTTCAAAATGTTACGCGAACTGTTGCCTTAGTGTCAAACACAGTATGAGTCGCCTTGAAGGCAGGGACAATGATAAAAACGATTTTTGAGCTCTCTTTATGAGAATGCAGTTTTGGTCATTACAAAAGAAAAATAAGTGAAAAATCTTGAAAATTTGCGGGAAAAAAAAACGCTCAAAAACAAGGTATGACGGCTAATTACAGTGTCGGCCGGCGCCCTAGCAGGGTCAAGCTCACGGTGGTCCGTGGACCACCGTAGAACCGGGGAAGGTCGTTATTTTTTTTGGAAAAACTTGACAATTTTTTTGGGGGGGTCGTTA
Organism: Aplectana chamaeleonis; assembly: GCA_029168955.1. Taxonomy (NCBI): domain Eukaryota; kingdom Metazoa; phylum Nematoda; class Chromadorea; order Rhabditida; family Cosmocercidae; genus Aplectana; species Aplectana chamaeleonis. The sequence continues at coordinate 281,022 of JAPDOI010000407.1, forward strand.
TTTTTTTCCGATCCATCTAAAATAATCGCTGAAAAATTGAATCTTGCGGTAAAATTTTTTGTGGACATGATTATTTACCACGGAATGGTAAACATCATCAATGGAGCAACATTCCCAAATAAAAAATAGTCAATCGTCAAGCGTGTACTAGCTCAACATTATCTCGAGTACAACATTCAGAGTAGACATTGCTTCGTGGTTTTTTGGCGAAATCCGATGAAAGCGGAGACTATTTTTATTGCGTCGGAAGTCGTAGGGCCAAGACTGCAAACTTCGTGCAGAACTGACAATGGTAGCGTACAAGGTTTTTAACTATGGCACTGCATCCTGTATAGCACAGTACTTCTGGTGTAAGGCGATTGAGTTCGTCGTCGAATCATGGCGTACTGTGATCTGTATCTTGTTCGCGTCGTCTGTATATTTGAGCCAACCTCTGGTGTTTAACTTGGCGTTTGCAGGTTTATACATTTTGAAGTTTTCGAAACTCGCTATTTCACAATGTATCATCTCCAGCAGTATGTGACGACCCAGAGCATTAGAGAAATCCTCCTGCTTTCTGCGTTAGGGTCATCTCTTGGGGACATATACCCTTGAATCTGATCGGTATAGCTGGAGTAGAACTCAGTGATATGGGCGCTACTTAGAGCAACAGATGTTCCTTCGTTATACACCTTACCCAAGGCTGGATAGCTAAGAGCTTCGATACCAAAAGTAGTGTTATTGGCGTAGCGAAAAGCGTTCTCTTGGTCTCTTTGACGGAGTGTGACTTCTCATCTTTATTTTTCTGGCTTCGTGTTTGGGGACTCCGAAGCTAAGAGCGTTTCATGGTTTTGCGACGTCGGTCTATTGAAGCCCCTACATGTCTTAGGATCATAAATTTTGGTCCCACTTTCGTATCTTAAGTTCGAGGGAAGTTCCTCTGAAAATAATGTCAGCTGGAATAAAGTGTGGCTCACGCGGTGAAGAATTGGAAACGTGCGCCCGTCCACGCAGCAGCCACAGCTCTTGCTTTGATACTTTTAGTTGTATCTTCGTTCGCCAAGGCTTGAAGGCTCCCCATCGAAATGGGTAGTTGCGTAGGATCTTTGCTAGCGCTTGCTGCATGCTGGCCGACCAGCGGACCCGATGTACCGCCCCCATTTTGAGGTACGAAAAGTTCATTTGTTCCTGAGCGAGCCGATACGCGTAATTGTTCTGAGCAGTTACGACGGATTTCAGTGTGTGCTGCGTAGACGCTGAGAAAAATCCGAAACAACAGACATTCAGATACCTAAAATTTCTTTTAATCATGTTGGGTTCGCACCTGCTCTCATATTTCGATCGAGTGTTGTCTCGTCATCTACTATGCGCCGAAGTCTTGCCTGAATGCCGTTTATGTGCCCTGTTATCACAGATGCACCGTTGGCAGACGGGGCCATCACCCTTCTTACAGCATACGCGAAGGGTCTGTGAGAAAGTCCATTCTGCATGTCTGCCCATGAATCCTACTCAATTAGAAAATTCTTGAATGCGTCGACGATGTCTTCGGACTTTCGCTTTCTGTTTCTACTAAAGAGAGGTAGAAAGTTACGAGTGTGTAGGAGGGTGACATAAACCTACTCAGAAACACAATCCATTTGCAATCGGTGTCGGTAATGCCGTCGGTCAACGAAGAAAAGGGAAGGTTGTTTCCCATTGAATATTTGAGCAAATCAAACTTCATGTGCTGTGCAAGTTCTTGATCATACGCTTGGCATATGTGGGATCGTAATGCGATTAAGCAGGCGTCGCATCGGACACCATTGTCATCACAATAAAACAGAATTGCTTAGCGAACGATAGATCTTCCTTGGAAGCGATACCACCATACGAGGTAGAATCGAAAGCTTGGTATGAAGTCATCGCCCAAGCTAAGAAAATTTACAGCATTCTGTGGTAAAACATGAAATTGACACGGTTCTCTGCGCGAACACCTCCTCAACCCTCGTGAAAATTATCTGGAGCTCCCAGAATTTCCGGCATTGCAAGTTCTATCTCGTCTATCTCTGTTAGGCCCTACAAAGTTGTCGCAAGCTTCAGCAATTGAGATCTCATTGTGTGATTGTCCTCATACTGTTCCCACTTCCTTTTTTGCACCCTTTGCATGAGGTCTGCAAGTATTTTCTGCATCGGGTCGGAGCTCTACATCCGTATTTTGGGGCAGACCGTGACCAGAAATTCGGAGTCGGTAGCGAAACTAAAACTGCGGCTGAATCATCGATAGCTCTGCTCTGTTTGGGTCACATACATAACACCCCAAACCTTTGGGTGCTGAAGCTCTCAGAGGAGGAAAAATATTCCGAAAAATAAAACACGAATTCCATTTCTCGCTCCGAAACTTTAGGAAGATAGCACACAACATCTCCGTCATCATGTAATACCCTAGCACTCGAAGATTCAAAACAAGTTCAACATCGTGCAAGCCGAAAGGAAGCGAGTCTGGAAGTGGCGAAATGTCAGTTTCATAAAAAAGTACCCATGACGAGGGTACCAATCCACTGGAAATGTTCTAAAAATCGTTTCTAGATAGATGAAAAAAAATTCTTCAAAGCCTGATCTTCACCTACCCCCCTCTGGACATGAAAAAATCGGCCAAAAAATCGAAAAAGAGTCGTCTATATACATGAACTAGTGCAAGAATGGAAACTGTAGACGGATGTTAAAAAATGTCACCGTCCAGAGATGAGCTCATAAAATCGATTTTGGACCGGGTTATGGCCGTTCAAATGTGCGGTGGTCCCACGGTGGTCCGAAAGCTCCAGAGGACCACCGTGGCCAAAAACGGAGGGCGAAGATTTTCACGATTTCTGAAGTGCTTTTCAGCTTTCTATCTGGCTGAAGTTTTTCAATATCGGCAGCACATGAAGCGCTATTCATCCATTTTGAAATGGTGAGATCCCAAAAATTGGAAAAAACCTTCAAAATGGAACGAATCTGGAAACGGCCGAATGTCAGTTTGAGAAAAAAGGTACCTGGGATTAGGGTACCAATCGACTGGAAATGTTCCGAAAATCATTTCTAGATAGGTGAAAAAATAACTTTTTCCAAAGACTGAACTTCGTCTGTCACCCCTCCGGACATTGAAAAAATCGGCCAAAAAATCGAAAAAGGGTCGTCTACACACATGATTTAGTGCAAGAATGGAAACTGTAGACGGATGTTAGAAAATGTTACCGTCCGGAGATGAGCTCATAAAATCGATTTTGGAACGAGTTATGGCCGTTCAAAAGTGCGGTAGTCCCACGGTGGTCCGAAAGCTCCAGGGGACCACCGTGGCCAAAAACGGAGGGCGAAGATTTTCACGATTTCTGAAGTGCTTTTCAGCTTTCTATCTGGCTGAAGTTTTTCAATATCGGCAGCACATGAAACGCTATTCATCCACTTTGGAATGGTGAGGTCCCGAAAATTGAAAAAACCTTCAAAATGAAAATAGTCAGTAATGTCTACCATATTTTCACTTTTCCTAGAGGGTCGTTTTTTAGCCGAAAAAAATGTCCCTCTTAAGAGGGGGGCTGTTGTTTAGGACGACCCGGACCACCGCTGTGCCTGACCCTGCCCCCTAGTTAGCGAGATTTTCATTAATGCTTGTTTATCCGCTTTTATTTTGCTCTTAGAGTAGTCAGTAGTCTCCAGAAGTGCTCAGAAATGACTTTAGAAGCAAAATAATAGTTAACAAAACAGCCATTCATAGAAATCTCGATAGTTATGGCGGGAAGACACCAAGCAATAACTTGTTCCTGAGGGTTCTAACCCCAATTTTTCACTTATTTTCACTATTGTGATGTTCAGATCTTTCTTTCCATGAGGATCGCACAACAACCGATTTTATAGAGAACCTTGCCTTTAGCAGTCCTGCTCAGTTCTTTACCTTCCTGCTCATCCTCTTCTGAGCTTTTCCTTTTAATATCTGCTTTCTGCCCACCAGGCTTAAAGTCCTACCCTTTTTTACAGCGTCCTGCTTAACCCCTGTGAAGCTCTGCCCACTTTCCACGACATTGCACTATTCACAAAGTTGGGCGCCCTTCTTTTGGAAATTCACCCACGTTACAGTACCGCGCATAATTTTTTGCAAAAACGGCGTTTAGCGGCGTTTCTTGGGCTCACAAAGCGCCGCATCGCCATAACTCACTTGAAATTTAACGAAATTAGATTTTCAAGGAGTTTTCGTGTTCCTCTGAGTCAGGCAAATGCAGCGATATGTGTAGAAAGTCTTTTGGACTCCGGTATTTTGTTGAGAAATGCGTTTTTCTTTATTAAATTCACATTGACCACAGGTCAAAACGTGACAGATGTCTGCAATCATGACCGTCTGATCAGTTCATAGTGAGATATTTTGTGGTGCAATTATGCAATTTTCTATGAACTTTTGGAGTTGAATCAACCATTTTGCAACACTATCGTGTAGCACTCAATGACAACGATTCAGAAAGGACTTCCAATTCAAAATCGGACTACTTTGAAGCTAGTTGTGCCGATGCGGCGCTTTGTGAGCGCAAAAAATGCCGCGAAGCGCTTTTTTTGCAAAAAATTTGCGCGGTATTGTACTGAATGTGCTATGTACACACTTGTTTTGTGAAATCCTACCCACATGTCACGACAGCGAGCACAGGCATATTTTAAAGGCGGACCAACTTTCCACACTGTTACAGCCATTGGGGTGCAGTTCCTGTTAATCGCACCTCCGAGTGTGCTAAAACATTCCGCTGAACTTTCAAGTAGTAATTCACCGCATTAATCTCAAAGTTTACTGATAATTTTTAAGTTGAAATATATTCCTGCATTCTATGTAGAGAAGCTTCGAAACTTCTATTCGAACTAGCCATAGTTTTTTGAGGAGCTAATCACACTCCTCAACGCCAGCGCGGCACGCGCGTCACGCGCTTGCGGAGACTGTAAGAGTACTGCGGCGGCGACGCCATGGCGAAGCGAAATAGAAGGGCCTTCACTTTTCTTGACAAGCAGATTCCGTACACACATTCACCCTCACGATAGCAGAGGATAGTAATGGAATTAGTAATCCTGAAACGGAATGAAACTGATGGCGGAATAATAGTGAAAATGCTAAAGAGGTGCCGTTGCCGCCATGGCGGTGCAGGCGTCAGGCGCGCGCCGCGCTGGCGTTGAGTAGTATAAATAGCGCCTAGGACTGCATTAGCAACGCACGCTCGCTCGTCTCAGCTGATCACAGATCAATAACCGACAGTCAGTGGCAGAACCATAGCCAACCAGTGACTGATTTCTTTCTTACTTCTGACTCATTTGTACTTTATCGCTGATTTTCTGGTTGTAAATTGGTCCTTACAAATTATGGTTTCCGCTGTAAACTTTTTTCTTTTCATTGAACCTAATTTACACATGGGTAAAAAATCCTTACTGTTAACTGTTTTCGGACTCATTTCACTGTTCGGCTTCGATACCACTCAGGCCAAAGACATCAATAAAATTTGAAAAGAGAAGCAGAGTACAAAGTGGTTTGAATACAAAAAGGAAGCAGCCACTGGCTGCGCTGCTGGCAACCGGCTATAGGTCAAGCTGACGAGGGAAATTCGCTTGAAGAAAACTGCCATCCCATAAGAAATGCGGCATTCTAGAACCTATTTTGACGAGAAATTCGAGCTTGACCTTTGTGGCTGCGCTCTTTTTCTTTGAACAGAGTTGCTGGCGTTTAATAGTGGATTGCCATAGTCACCCGTAACCTACATTAGGTTTCGTCAAAACTGAAATTGGACTCCACAGCGGAAAGAAAATCGAATCCCGGCACTCCAGAATTCAACAAACCGTCCTCATGGGTCTCAGGAGGTCCGACTATAAAAAAACTACACAGAGGCTATTAAAGGCAGCAGACATGCTTAAAAATGGTATCGATTTTATGCCATGAATCAAAGGTTTGGAGCTGGTTGTAGTCGGAACTGACGAAAAAACGAATCAAAACTGTGCGCAAATAGAGGAATAACGGTTATATTGTTATCAGGTGAAAGTGGACGAGTTTTACGGCGCGCGGTTGAAACAGCGAATATTAGCAATAAAACGGTTGAGATAGAGAAGCCGATATACTCTTACAGCCTGCACTGGAACGTTCACCTCGTGGGAAGCATCAAAAACCAGCCAAAGTGACCCTATTAGTACTATCAATCTGGACGAGTTTGTATTTTCGGGCGGGGTTGCAGAAGCTCAGGGGCGGGTTGCAGAAAATTTTCGATTTGCATTGCTGAAATTTAGTAGTTTTGACTCGCTTCTGACGCTTCCAACGGCGTGAGCAGTTTACTGGGAGCCATGCGACTTCAGAAACGTAGTTATCTCCACAACTTTTTCGAGCTTGTCTGCTGCCTTTAAGGACGCAGAACACGGATATGAGCTTCTTTTTCGGTTTTTGGCCAGTGTCTTAGATTACGGTACAGTAAAGTCATTTATCCACCGCAACCTATGTACAAGCGCATCACACTTCACATTATAGCTCACGAGTTTGAATTCTGTGTACGCTCTTATGGAGGATTGCCTACTCGTTGGCAAGAGCGTACGCGGAAGAAGAATTCGCCTACAATGCCGACAACCTTCCGAAGTCAAAGATCCTCGACTTTACCTCCCATATTTCACTCTTTCACGAGTCCTGGAGCCAATTTTTTCGGTCACGGATCAACATAAACCGGCGCTGGTGATCCGTTGTCTACTCATTCGTGCTGGAATCAAAGCAAACCATGGACCCCCTCGCCGTATTCGATGGCCCTGCCCCTAGTGTGTTACCTCAGCCGCAGCAGGGAGCGCCTAATGTATCAAGTGCAGGAAATGGACTCATGTGAGGAAATGTTCCGGCCTCAAGTCTTTCAAGGATGCGGACAGCTCATACGTGTGCCCGAACTGCGTCACCATGTAAGGTGCGTCCGAATGAGAATGGCGGCCCATGCGGCCGGCGTGCTTGACAGGCGGCCGTCGCGTTTGCCGCTCTCGGACGAGCATGCGGAAAGTCCCCACCGCCATCGACTACGAACGGGGCCGGCACCGGTTGGCAGCAAGCACCGCTCCGATCAATCAGTGGGAGAGGGGACGGCCGTCGTTGAAATCCAACACTCGTCCAAGGACGACACATGCGACGGCCGCCTGCCAAGAACGCCGGCCGCGTGGGCCGCCGTTCTCATTCGGGCACACTTTAAACATCTCAACCGCAGCAGTCAAATCCCGACTCACTGAAGGTGATCCAGTGGAACAACAAATCAGCGGAACTAGAAGCTCTCGCGCGCCGTATAGGGGCCGACATTGTGGGACTTCAAGAAACCAAACTGGATCCGAATAAAGGAGCACCCACTGTTCGAGGCTATACATGCCTGGAAAAAGGACAGAACGAGTTCCGGAGGAGGTGTGGCTTTTCTGGTCCGAAACGTTTTACAGTGCAGTGTGATCACTCCAGGTACCAACGATGGCACGATGAAATGCATCTCCATACCTGTGGAAAATAGGGCTGGATCACTTCAAATTCACAACATTTAATCTCCGCCAAGATCCTCATGCCCACGCTCATGTGAGCTGTCTATCGCCCAATTCTTGACATGTGTGAAACCTACGATCGCCATGGGAGATGTCAATGCTCAGAGTCCTTTATGGTCGGAGGGTGACGAAGACCAACGCGGGCAGGACTTAGAAGAGGAGATAGCGCAATCCAACTTTGTGATTTTGAACGAAGCCCCACACTCAACAAGGAAGCCGACGTATAGAAGACCCTGGTCACCGAACCTTTCGCTGTGCTTGCAGGATTTAGCATCGTCAGTACTGTGGGACACCATGAACACAGGCGCAAGTGACCACCTTCCTATCCTGATAGAGTTCAGAAGCGAGGCCCTTACTTCTTCCTCGCCGAGGACCACTTTCGTCAACTTCAAAAAGGCGGACTGGCCTAAATTTCTGTCGGTGCTGGAACAACAGTCGGCTGATTTCGACTTCCGGACTACCCCACTGGAAATGAGTAGATTCCTCCCATCAGCTATAAGGGCAGCGTCTTTACAATCCATCCCCAACGGTAGGCGTGAAGCGTTTATGCCGGGCCAGTCGGACACCGTTAAGGATCTCGTATGTAAAACAGACGCGATTCGAAGAGCGGATCCCACCAACACCCGGTTTTCCGAGCTGAACAGAGAATTAAATGAAGTGAGGAAGGACCGACAACAGACTTCGAGAACTTTCGTGGAAGGCACTGATCATCGTACGTACTCCTCCAAGCTCTGGACAACCATGAAAGCTTTGGATGACCGATCAGTCAAACCGAATCCCCTCCAGCTTCTTCATAAAGGCGAGCCGGTTAACAACAGGAAGGCGGCCAGCCTTCTATGCAAACAATTCAATTCTCCATAGAAACCTGAAGTCGTCACGAAGGAACTTCAGATAAATCATAACTCTTTCGAGAGACGACGTTCCCGTTATTGCGACGGCCCTCACTGACGCCGCCTGGAAGAGATGCAAGCCGTCCAGAGCGCTAGGTACAAGTGGAGTGGCCCCTGTCATGCTCAAACATTCAGGACCAATTTTTCGTGAGTGCCTGAGAGCCCTCTCCAACAGAACTCTATCAACTGGACTGATTCCGGCGTCGTGGAAGGAGGCCAGAATTTTCCCACTTCTGAAGTCCGGGAAAGCTGCAGAGGATTTGAACAGCTACAGGCCCATTTCGATCATCTCATCTATGGCGCGCACTTTCGAAAGAACCATTCTTCCTACGCTGGATACCCACCTGCAAATCTCTGGATAGCAGAATGGTTCCCAAAAAGGCTTTTCCACCACCACAGCTTTGGTCGAACTTACTGGATTCATTACGGATGGTATTGAACGAGAAAAGACCGCCAAGCCGTTTAATTATGGTGGCACTCGACCTAAAGAAGGCCTATGACACTGTCGTCATCTCCATTCTTTGTCAGAAGCTTGCAGAGTCATCCCTACCAAGGGGACTTGCGCGCTGGATCTCTAGCTACTTGAAAGGGAGAGCGATACGGCCAGAGTTCAGAGGCTGGATGTCAAGCATAAGATTGGTGCGCTCAGGAAGACCGCAATTCGCAGTGCTCTCTCCGCTCCTTTTTTCTTACTACATCGCCGATCTTCCAGCACCCCCACCAGAAACACCCCTTATCGGATATGCGGATGATTTAACACTGGTTGCATCAGATACTGATGTGGAAACCTGGGGTGGTAGTAAACTAGCCAGAACTGAGAGTTAAGAATTGTGATAATGTCACGATAACGATGAGAAATTCTAACTTGAGACATCGGTGTAACTCTAAGTTGAACTGGGAACCGCCACATACATATTTGTTCGCAAAACTAGAAATCCCTCGGATGCGAACCCGCGAGCCCTGAAATAGCGGATGTTCGCGGATTCGAACCACTGACCGCGCTGGTGACAGCAGCGCTACATTGCGCTACACCACCCAACCACCTTGAGAGTGGCTGCTGATATGCTCTTCAGCCTTCTTGAACAGTGTTTCATACTCATCAACACTTGTTAGATAAACAGTAGCCTTAACAATGATGAGAGTGAAAATCAGTTTTTGCTTAGCGCGCACTCTTTCTTCTCGTGTTCACGATGTGTTTGGCATACATTTGATCAAAGTGACACTTTCTTTTCAGTTATTATATACATGCTTTCATTGAACAATCCGTTCAGCTGATAGTTTTTTCTCTGTTTGTTCTTTCTTTGTCTAGCTTTCACGTTCTGAGTTCTCCACCTTCCTTGGCGATGTCTTCAGATATATGGAGTGCTACGATATGAGGTAGAATTGGCCGAAAAATTGGGCAGAAGGATAGCTTTTCCAGAATTTGTAAAAAGGTGAAATTTGAAATTTCCATTGTGGGAGTCCAGATCTGATTGTTTTTTTGTCTGCGTTCATGACAACCTTACCATTCACTTTTGTCTTTGCCCTGTAGCATTTGTTTTCTCAGGCTATAAAAGAAAAAAAGGACAGAGAAAACACTCAACTTGTCGTTTTCACTTCCGCAGTAACCACATTTTACCGAATTTGAAAATCGTTCAGGGAAAAATTTTATTAGAAAAGTAGCCTGGAAGAATAAACTCACTCTCAAGGTGAACATGAAAAAATAAACATTTCGCGATCAAAAATGCTGATACTTCCTGCTTTTTGTGGTTGCTAGCATCAGCTATGCAAACACAAGGAGAGTAAATACTAGACATGTACAGGCCATAAAACGGCCAATGTCTCACCGTCGACTGCGTACCACTGGCTGCGCGACCGCACGCGCGTCGGAAGCAGACGGGTTTTGGCCGCCGCGCGACGATTTTTGGCCGCCGCGCGACGTTTCAGCCGCCGCGCGGCGGCCGAAACTCGTCTGCTTCCGACGCACGTGCGGTCGCGCAGCGCGTGGTACGCAGTCGACGGTGAGACATTGGCCGTTTTATGGCCTGTACTCGATGTTAAATTCTTTCGGATAGATAAAGGAACACGGATAATTGTTCTGCATCGGATTCAGATTAATATTAGGAAAATTCTTACAAAAATTAGAAAAAAAATCTTATAGTTCAGTATTAGTGTTCGACAATTTTTCGACTGCGAGATATTCGCATTCATACAATTGAGAAGGTTCAAAAATTGAATATCACGGCTCTAAAACTGGATTGAATTTATTAGTATTTTTTCTCAAGCTTACCTAAGGAAACAGAAGGTACAGGGTCACGACAAAAGAGATTAGCAAACTGTTGATAAGCAAAGACGAAACAAAAAGACACAGCCCGAAAACAAAAAAAATAGGAACTTTAAAACTCGCCTTTCAGCGCATTCTGGAACGGATGTTCGTTTGAGAGGTTTCTCGAACAGTTCTATGAAATTTGCAATGCTTTTCCAAACCAAAAAAAAAACATATAACGAGAGAAATCGTGAATGCAAAACACGAAAGCTAGGCAAAAAAGACAATCACGGGCAAAACAGTCAGCTGGATTTGTCTTCGTTGATCAATCGAAGAATGGCACTACTGGACTATTGATCGCGTCATCACTACGCATGACGAATTTTGCGCCAGCCGTTGGGGAGTTGACGTGCATTCGGACAGTTCTTGGCACAATCACGGCTTCAATGATGATGGATGAAGAACTTCGAGTTGGCGGGTTACGCCGAAAAGTCCTCTCGAGGACTCTTCACCCTAACCCGCCATCGCCTTCTAGCGCACTCCTCAATAGGCGCAGTGCCTCACCGTTGGCCGGTGGAGAGCGCCGATTAATTAGCGAACACCAATGTTCGCGGTTGAGAGTTTCAAGGGGGGTACGAAGGTAGTTAAAGCGTACTAACTTTGAAGTTTAGCTCTAAGATTTTCATAGTAGCTTTGTTTCAGTCCTAGATGTTAGTACGCCGATTTGAGTCAATACTAATAACCTCTCAGTTAACATTGATGTTAAAAGTCTTCGGTAACATCGTAGTTTGGCAGGTTTACTACCACCCCTGCGAAAAACGGCTGAGCGACTCTCTACCGAAGCTGACAAAGGCTCTGGAAGATCTCCAGCTTCAACTTTCGATCTGGAAGACTACGGTCTCTCTTCTCACAACACATTCTGCTCAAGCGAGATGCGGGCCGAAAGTCTTCATAAATGGAACGCAAATCACGCACGAAAGAAATCCGACGGTCCTCGGCTATCACTTTGATACGACGATGACAGGACGGCTTCATGCGAAAGCTGTTCGCAAAAATACGGCTAAAAGAACGAACCTCCCAAAAAGCATTGGCGAGAAGGGACTGGTGACAAAGCAAAGGGCTGCTCACACTGACCTACCGTGCAATTGGACAATCTGTGGTATCCTACGCGGCCCCGGCCTGGAACCTGCTCATTGCATCTTCTCACTGGGATCGGTTACAAGCTTGTCAAAACACAGACACACACGACACTCGACCCTGGACACACATCGCATGGCATAATGAAGAAGCCAGCGTCGCCTAGACAGATTAGGAAGCACGTCAAAACTATCAAGCCAATGTTGGTGAAACCAGGAACTGCAGAGAGCATTCGCAAAGAAGTTCACAAAGAATTTGTGAGAGAGTTCTCGTATACTCTGAACTCTCCTTCGCTAAGTGGACCGCCGCCGAAGACATCCAAGGAGGAGGAGACGTTGTCAAGACCTAGCCGAGTAGCGCTGTCTCAGCTCCGAAGTGGTTTCTACTCAAAATCGCAATGGTACCTCCATAAGATAGAAGCAGCTGATAGTACACTTTATCCGGAATGCAGACTGGAGGAGTACACAGTACCCCACATGTTCTCATGCTCTGGAAAGCCAACGCACCTTATAATAGAAGATCTCTGGCTCAAACCAGTGGAAGTCGCCAATTTTCTGTCACTTTGATCATGCAATAATGAATTTGAAATGTAAAAACAAATTAAAAATATTAATAATAATAAAAATAAAATAAAAAAGAAAAAATATATAAAAAGAAAAAAGAGGGTTGAAAAACGCCCCACTCAGGGATCCACCAAAGAAGAGGATCCCAGCAACGTTGCTTCGATTATGCCATCGACGAGCCGGAAGTTGGATCCAGGATCAATATTTGTGGTGTAAGATGGGCAAACAACAACAACACAGCTTCTGTGTACACTCACGTGATTCCATTATTCGACTGATATCTCTTTTTTTCCCAACTCTGCGCCCCCGAATTCAGCAAATTTTTTTGCATATTCATGGTACGTGGCAGGGTAATCTGGAAACCAACCTGATCACTTCGGAACTGTCGTTCACTACTGTTTCCCCTCTCACTCGGTAGGACTCTGTGCTATTTATGGCTGTCCAGAAATCCACTTCAGTCGCTGTTCTCATTGTGAAAGAATTCTGTATTTTTACCATTCCTGTCCAACTTATCATATCTGCATGTGTAACAGTAATTATACAGTGCGAAGTCGTGAAGCGTGTTGTGCAAGAGGAGTGGGACCCAATCATCTCAATAGTGCTTTCAAAACTCCCAAGAAAGATCTTATATTATAAGTATACGATAATCGAAGATGGCGATGGCCATACTTGCTATACATAAATGCGTTGCTATTTCGCTGATAAGAACGAGAAACTTGCGGATTACCTAAGGTCGCCTATAATTATGATACATTCCGAAAAAATGGAAAGTTGTGTTCTGTGTTCTAAAAAAAGTGAGGTGCCCCTGTAATCTGGAAAAATGACTAGAAGGGTTCCACTATGCTGATAACATTAGTTTTAACAAAAATGCTTCATCTTTAACGGGAGAAGTGCTATAGTGAAATTTGATGGTGTCCTACAATTACGAAACGCACTGTAGCTATAAAACTGCTAGTTTCATCACATCAGAAATCTTACTGAGGAGATCAAACTCCAACGACCCGGACACTTCAGTTAAAATAATAATAATTCTTTACGACTATAGGAGACAGTCGTGAAAAAAAAAAGAAAATTAAAAAAAACACAACGCGATTACACATTAAATCTAGCAACAACACTTAACCCAACAAAACTTTCCTGGCTCATTCAAGAGGTGCAACCTCTTGAATGATCCAAAATTGATGAGAGAAGAAATGATAGAACTTTTTAACGCTACATAATTCGATCCAGCCCTGACAGTGAAAGAATGAACTCTCGTATTGGATTTCGGTCTCGGATACCATATTTTAAACTGAATTCCTCTTGTTCTTGAGAGTACGAGCTTATAGAACTTTGAAGTGTTGATGTCGATTTTAGCAGACAACATTTTGAAAACAAAATAAACATCTGTTACCGCCCCTCGTGAAGACAAAGACTCCAAACCAAGAAATCTGTTTCTGATTTTAGACCCTTGTACGCCGGTGTAAAAAAAGCCATTGTGCCGCAAAATTAGCTTCCTAGTATAATTGTTCTGCACTCTTTCAATCATAAGTATATCCTTTCTCTTGTGAGGGGAAAATACTGCTGTTCCACTTTCTACGATTGGCCTAACATAGGTTTTGTAAGCCCTGAGTAGCACTTCCTTATTCCTGGTGGAAAGTCCTTTGAATATCTGGTAGGTCTTCGTGATCCCCTTTCTACATATTTGTCTATAGTGATCCGTAAAGTCTATTTTCCTATCATAGCTAAAGTCTAAATCTGTGACCATATTCACTTTTTCAATTTGAATCCCGTTCAACGCATAATCAGAAGAGATACTCGATTTTTCAATCCTCATAAATTTAGTTTTTTCTGGACCTAAAGGTAATTGCCACCTAGTGCACCAATCGTGGACGAAATAGATACCTTGTTGAATTCTTGGTCGATTTTCATCGCTTAGTTCGCAATCGCTCCAGCCGCGAAGCGGCTGGAGAGGTTTGGTTTTGCCCGGGACTTGTGATCACTTAGAATTCTGTAAAGTAGTTAATAAAACCTATTAAACAAATTCTCCAGAGATTTGCATCGGGTTATAGGTGAGAGGGTCCAGGAGGCACATGCTGACAAAATTTGAGCCAAATCGGTTCAAAACTAACAAAGTTAGATCGGCGAGCCCTCATTAAAATTTCTTGTTGTGCGTGTAACTCGTTGCTGCTTCCTGCTTCCTGCTTCGCGCTTCGTGCTTCGCTCCTCGTGCGTTACGCACCCTTAGTAGTGGCCACTGGCAATGGTCGCAGGCGATCAGTTGGGCAGGCAGGTAAGTTGGTATGTGGATAGATAAGCAGGCTGGTGAGTAGGTAGACAATGAGTACTTACTGTTTAACATTAACTACTTTACTTATTACTGCTTATCATATCAAGTGATATTATCAGTTGGTAGATCAAATCGCTAAAACACGTTGTAGGCTGTACTTTTTGATGGGAAGGGACAAGGAAAGTGACTAACAAGTTTGTTACTTACTGTTCAAAAATAACTACTTCACTCATTACTGCTTATCATATCAAGTGATATTTTATCAGTTGGTAGATCAAATCGCTAAAACACGTTGTAGGCTGTACTTTTTGATGGGAAGGGACAAGAAAAGTGACCAACAAGTTTGTTACTTACTGTTTAACATTAACTACTTCACTTATTACTGCTTATCATATCAAGTGATATTATCAGTTGGCAGATAAAATCGCTAAAACACGTACTTTTTCTTAGGGAAGGGACAAGGAAAGTGACTAACAAGTTTGTTACTTACTGTTTAACATTAACTACTTCACTTATTACTGCTTATCATATCAAGTGATATTATCAGTTGGTAGATCAAATCGCTAAAACACGTTGTAGGCTGTACTTTTTGATGGGATGGGACAAGGAAAGTGACTAACAAGTTTGTTACTTACTGTTTAACATTACCTACTTCACTTATTACTGCTTATCATATCAAGTGATATTATCAGTTGGTAGATCAAATCGCTAAAACACGTTGTAAGCTGTACTTTTTGATGGGAAGGGACAAGGAAAGTGACTAACAAGTTTGTTACTTACTGTTTAACATTAACTACTTCACTTATTACTGCTTATCATATCAAGTGATATTATCAGTTGGTAGATCAAATCGCTAAAACACGTTGTAGGCTGTACTTTTTGAAGGGATGGGACAAGGAAAATGACAAACAAGTTTGTTACTTACTGTTTAACATTAACTACTTTACTTACTGCTGCTCATCATATCAAGTGATATTATCAGTTGGTAGATCAAATCGCCAAAACACGTTGTAGGCTGTACTTTTTGATGGGAAGGGACAAGGAAAGTGACTAACAAGTTTGTTACTTACTGTTTAACATTAACTGCTTCACTTATTACTGCTTATCATGTCAAGTGACATTATCAGTTGGTAGATCAAATCGCTAAAACACGTTGTAGGCTGTACTTTTTCGTAGGGAAGGGAAAGGGGAAGTGACTAACAAGTTTGTTACTTACTGTTTACCATTAACTACTTAACTTATTACTGCTTATCATATCAAGTGATATTATCAGTTGGTAGATCAAATCGCTAAAACACGTTGTAGGCTGTACTTTTTGATGGGATGGGACAAGGAAAGTGACTAACAAGTTTGTTACTTACGGTTTAACATTAACTACTTCACTTATTACTGCTTATCATATCAAGTGATGTTATCAGTTGGTAGATCAAATCGCTAAAACACGTTGTAGGCTGTACTTTTTGATGGGAAGGGACAAGGAAGGTGGCGAACAAGTTTGTTACTTACTGTTTAACATTAACTACTTCACTTATTACTGCTTATCATATCAAGTGATATTATCAGTTGGTAGATCAAATCGCTAAAACACGTTGTAGGCTGTACTTTTTGATGGGAAGGGACAAGGAAAGTGACTAACAAGTTTGTTACTTACTGTTTAACATTAACTACTTCACTTATTACTGCTTATCATATCAAGTGATATTATCAGTGGGTAGATCAAATCGCTAAAACACGTTGTAGGCTGTACTTTTTGATTTGAAGGGACAAGGAAAGTGACTAACAAGTCTGTTACTTACTGTTTAACATTAACTTCTTCAATTACTACTGCTTATCATATCAAGTGATATTATCAGTTGGTAGATCAAATCGCTAAAACACGTTGTAGGCTGTACTTTTTCGTAGGGAAGGGAAAGGGGAAGTGACTAACAAGTTTGTTACTTTCTGATGACGTCATCAAAGTGCGTGGGGCATGTGATGACGTCATCAGGATGTCGAGGAAGGAGGGTCGTACGTCATTTGTAGCGTGCGCGACAAGTCAATCACTTACTGATTGTCATATCAATCCATGCTATTTGGAAAATATTGAAGATTTTTACAGATATTGCTTCGTAATATCAATAAAAAGTGAACGATTCTATCGAAAAGGGGTCTTCTAAGCGAAAGAGGTTTGGTTGGCGTCAGAAACGTTCCAACAGAAAGGGAACAATAGGCAAGTAGGATGAGGAGAGTCTACAAAAATTGAACAATATTTTTTGAGACTGATTTTCTTGGCCGAAACTTCTTAATAGCGGAAACAAACCGTTGTGGCATTTCACGAGGAAGAGTTCAATGGTTTCCAAGAATGGACTTCTATTCTTGACGAGATTATAAGAAAATACTCTTATTTCATGCTGCACGTTGAGTTCGCTTCTCGTAGCAGCTGGAGCTAGCCGTCTGTGTAGGTAAAGTTGAAATCATTTTCTCTTCTAACTATAACTAATAGGTGCACATAATTATACATTTTTATCGTTACTCGCATAATCGGAGACTATTTGGAACCACAGAGTGCTTCCGTGTGAAACACCGCAACGGTTTGTTTTCGCTATTAAGAAGTTTCGGCCAAGAAAATCAGTGTCAAAAAATATTGTTCAATTTTTGTAGACTCTCCTCATCCTACTTGCCTATTGTTCCCTTTCTGTTGGAACGTTTCTGACGCCAACCAAACATCTTTCGCTTAGAAGACCCCTTTTTGATAGTAGATCTTGAGATCATCAGCAAACTTCCCACATACCACTGATGAAATATCGAAAATAGACGGAAGATCAGCTGTATAGATATTAAAAAGTAACGGAGAAGGTACACCTCCTTGAGGAACACCACTCGTAACTGACCTAACAGTAGACAGCTCAATATTCTCCTTCACCTGGAACGTTCTGGGGCGGCATTAAGAATCGAGGTAGCGCGCGCCAAAACTAGCGCAAACGCGCTATGGGGACGGCATAGCGCAATCTACAATCGAGAACTATGCAGGCGCGCGCTTTTCTTAGCCCAAACGCGCTTGGCATAGCCCAACCGCGCTTGGCATAGCCTAAACGCGCTTGGCACTGCCCAAACGCGCTTGACATAGCCTAAACGCGCCTGGCATAGCCCAAACGCGCTTGGCATAGCCTAAACGCGCTTGGCACTGCCCAAACGCGCTTGACATAGCCTAAACGCGCCTGGCATAGCCCAAACGCGCTTGGCATAGCCTAAACGCGCTTGGCATGGCCCAAACGCGCTATCATGGAAATCTTAGCGCTGTTTGATATCAAGTACTTGCAAGGCGCGCTACGGGAAGCGCGAAAGACCCTCTCAAACCGCGCTACCGCTAGCGCTCTACACGAAGCGCGCTACCAGTGGCGCGCGAACGACTCCACGTCGTTTTCCATTCCAAACATCCTTTCCAATCTTTCAAACCCTTAATACCCTGTCGTTTGTGTGAGAAGAAACCATTATTTCTCTCTTATGTCCCCTATTCAGGTTTTTCTTTAAATTATTCCGCTTAAATGGCTCGTTTTGAACAGCGATTAAATAACTTGTGAACCCGAAGTGTGAGAATATTAATGAAACGATGGTGGCATTTGAGTGTGCCTCACAAGGTCCTGCCCCAGATTTCCTGCTAGTAAAAAAACTGTGGTTTGACATTTGCAGGTGTGCAACAGTACATAAACAATCCGAGCTCAGAACTCGCTTATGTTTCTAAGGATTCAAAAACGAGCTTTTTCTTAGCTTTTGGAAAAATCCGTAACCAAAAGGCAACTTTCGTGGTGTTCCAAAACAATGTTTTTCGGATTTGGCTATCTAGAGATTGTCCCGGGTGCTGGTACGGGGCTTTTCTCTGACAAGGGAACTACAATACCCGCGCTAAGTTTTGTAAAAACGGGGAGCATTTGCCAAACTTGGCAAAAAAGCGTCCGATGCATGTAACTTTTTTGAACGAATAGTTTTTTGGATTCTGAAAATGCTATCTTGTTCACAGCTCTAATTTCTACATAATAATGTAAATTGTGGACCGAAGTTCCCTAAAATCGCTTTGTTTTTGAGTAAAATTGTTTTTGCGGTCGTTTCACAAAAACGTCGCGCGCGGCAAAGTGCGGCGAAACTTTAAGTAGTAATTGTACAGTTAATAGAAGAGCAATCTCTATGTTTTCTTCGTGAATTAGATGAAAGTGGGGCTATCTCGAGATCTGTGTAGATTGAATTTTCGAAATCTTTAATTAAACACCCACGGGAGCTTCCTGAAAAGTCGGACTTTTGTTGCTGGACCTCCAGACCGACAAATTGAGGATTTCGAAAATTCAACCTGCACAGATCTCGAGATAGCCCCACCTCCATCTAATTCACGAAGAAAACATAGAGATTACTCTTCTATTAACTGTACAATTACTACTCAAAGTTTCGCCGCACTTTGCCGGGCGCGACGTTTTTCTGAAAGGACTGCAAAAACAATTTTACTCGAAAACAAAGCGATTTTAGGGAACTCCGATCCACAATGTACATTATTGTGTAGAAATTAGAGCTGTGAACAAGATAGCATTTTCAGAATCCAAAAAACTCTTCGTTCAAAAAAGTTACATGCATCGGACCCTTTTTTGCCAAGTTTGGCAAATGCTCCCCGTTTTTACAAAACTTAGCGCGGGTATTGTACTTTTAGTCAGCCTGGCCATTCCGGATGAAATATACGTTTCTAACCGTTTTCAGCGTAGAATACGATTTGAGTCTTCGCAGCTGCCTAAAGCCTATCTGAAAAATGTTTTAGGCGTGTTTTACCAAATTTCCGTACCTATGTATTGTACCTTCCGAAACAAGCATTCGTCTATGGAGAATCTGAAGGGACCTCATAATCGTGTTCAGCTCCCGAAACTACCCCCTGAGCAAATTTTGTGTGAAGGCACATTTTCCAAATTTCGCACAGACTGATACCTTTTTGGACTTGTACGGGTTTTCGGTTGGGCGTTAATTTATACCAATTAGAAAGCTCTTGAAGCGTTTTTAAAAATTTCCAGATTTGACTTGAAATTTTAGGAGGTGGGTTGTTTGGGCCGCTGATCACCAATCCGAGGTTCCTTTATCGATTTTTGACAGATTACGGTGGGTATACGATAGTTCAGTCAGAGTCTCAGATTTTGCTCAAAATTTCTGAGCGGGGGTTATTTGCGGTGATGCGGTGAATTCAATGACCATTTGTCGACTTTCGAATTACTGATGTAGGCTGTGCCCCTTAATAAATGGCATGATACCCACCGTAACCTACAGTAAACCTCAGAATCGCGACAAACGGACTCGAGATTTGTGTTCAACACCCAACATTACCCCTACATACCCTCTATAAAACGTCGTAATTCACATCATTCGAGGCGAGAGCGGCGCGCGCGACGCCTAGGCTTCCGTCTGCCCTGCGCTCTCTCATTGTTTCTAACCTCCGCTTCACGCCAGCTTGCGTAGGAACCAAGTGAATTTCGCCGTTTCATAGCCTGTACAAGTTCCGAGCCGAATCCGAGTCTTTTTTTTTCAAAACACACTTAACTTTTCATGGGGGGTGAAGCCCCTACCTTGCCGCCGGGCTTTGAAAAACGCGTATGATTTTTTAAATGTGTTTTTAGGCAGCTGCGAAGACCGTAATTTACGCCAAGAACTGTTCTGGGAAAGGAACATTTCAAAAGAATGGCCAGGCTGACTTAAAGTAGTTCCCTTGTGAGGAAAATTTCGCTAGCCAAACACGACTTTTAGCGATGCTACGATAATATTGCCTCAAACCTCTTCAAAGGAGTTTTCGAGATACTCAACACGAATCAGTTCGTTTATCCATTTTTCTTGGCTTAGCGGTGGGTATACGAAAGCTTGGTCGAAGTTTCAGATTGGGCTCAGAAATTCCTTGTAGAAGTGGGACGCCAAACACAGATTTGAGGATAACTTGTCAATGCTCGAAATACTAAGATAAGTGCTCAACTCAGTAGGCATTATGCCTACCACAACCTACAGTAACCCCCAGAGTAGCAACAGAAGGATCTCCCGATTCGTTATCAGCGTCTGAGATTACCCCAATTGGAACTTTTGAGCGAAATTCAGAATTTTTTTTTGAACATCTCGAAAATTCCCTGATGAAACTCGAAAACACCTCGGGAAAAAGATTTACACGTGGGTGAAGCTGTAAACACGTCCTTTCTAGAATCCCCCGAGGCACTAAGGAAATTGTCAGCACTATTCATGTACTTTCACACTCCTACAACACTCTAAAGATGATTTTCCAGAAATTTCAAGAAAGTTATAAGCAAGGAATAGTTCGCAAAGGTGGTGCTAATCCTTTTTTCGTCGCCGTATCCGTGGTTGATTGAAGGCGTATTCGTGAACAATTGAAAAACAGTCTTCCTTGAGAATTTTGTTGGTAATAACACAGTTTAAATGTAAGCAAACGTTTTCTATGGCACAAGGCTGATCAGTGCACCAAGGGAAAACGCGCGCTTGGCATTGGCGCGGGCTAGCCCTCCGGTTCTTGATAGTGGGCAAGCAGGCGCGCGCTATGGGCCTCTTCTAGCGCCAGCACAACCGCGCTAGTTGTGGCGCGCGCTACTGGGTTTCTTAATGCCGCCCCTGTTCGAAAGATAGTCGATCAACCAACTTCGCAAAAGTGATTATTACCAATTTTGCTAATCTTGTATATGAGTTTCTGACGACTTAATCTATCGAACGCTTTCGAAAAATCGAGGAAGATGACATCGCAACTTTTCTGCTCATCTAGTAACTCTGTCCAGTCATTTAA
The DNA here is from genome assembly GCA_029168955.1 of Aplectana chamaeleonis. Lineage (NCBI taxonomy): Eukaryota > Metazoa > Nematoda > Chromadorea > Rhabditida > Cosmocercidae > Aplectana > Aplectana chamaeleonis. The sequence continues at coordinate 302,401 of JAPDOI010000407.1, forward strand.
GCACTCTGTTAAGTTTGTCTCTACCTATTTCCCCGCCATGAAACCATGTTGTGCACTAGGAACGATTCAGTTCACTTCGAAATGCTCGATTATAATTTTCTTCATCATTTTCTCAAAAACTGCAAAAGAATGACCACGCTGACAGGTCTATAATTATCTATCAAAAATAGGTCTTCCAAGCGAAAAAGGTTTTTTCGCGTTATAAACGTTCCAACAAAAAGAGAACAATAGGCAAGTAGAATGAGGAGAGTCTACAAAAAGTGAACAATATTTTCTGAGACTGATTTTCCTGGCCGATACTTCTTAACAGCGAAAACAAGCCGTTGCGGTGTTCTACACGGTAGCATTTTGTGGTTCCAAAAATGGTCCTGACTACGCGAGAACCGTTAAGATGTATGTGCATGTAAACCTAATATTTACCATCAGAATAGAAGATGATGTCGTAAAGACCTAGACAGACGGTTAGGTCTAGCTGTAAGGAAAAGCGAAACTATAGAATAGAATTACAGCATTGAGCAAGAGTATTCCCGTAAAATCTCGTGAAACGAATAGAAGCCCTTTAGTTTAGTTTAGTTTAGTTTATTACGTCACATAAGGCGAACGTTATAGAACAAACACAAAAAAAAGCGTCAGGAATACATATTATCTAGATGAGGGTACGAGATAACCGAGTACAAGACCAAAGAAATACAGGCTACGGCTTCAATAATAGTGCAGCGAATTTGCGCCTAAAACAGAGTTGTGATAGTGGCGACAGTTCCGACTTCGTCAACTTCAAGTATGCAGAGCCCGCTCGGTTTGTAAAGAATTTACCACGCAACGAAGTTTTCGCTCTCCGGAAAGTGATCTTGTTTTTCCCGCCTCGAGTAATGGAAGGGACCCAGGAGAAAAAATTGCTCACTCTTATTTTGACTGCACCATTAAGAATCTTATGCACATGCATACATCGAACAAGGCCCTTCGAGTTTCTAATGAAGGAATGCCGAGGTATTTGTTCCTGGAGCACGCACTAGGCGTTGTAGAATACTGGGACTTTCCAATTCTAATGAAGATTTTTCTTGTGTAGTTATTTTGCACCTTCTCAAGAATCTCTATATCCTTTTTTTTGGATGGATTAAAGACGGAGGTTCCTGATTCGACTATTGGTCGCACGTAAGTGGTGTACGCTAATAATAGAGTTTCCTTGTTTCGTGTTGCCAGTCCTTTGAAAATTTGAAAAGTTCTTCCCAAGGCATTCCGTGATATTGCGGTCAAATGTTCAGAAAAGTCAAGGTTGTTGTTGTAAGTGAACCCTAGATCCTTCACTTTATTAGCGCGGATAATTGGAGATCCCTCTATATTGTAAATAGTATTGTCTTCCAAAGAACCAAGTCGCATGTGGATGCTTTTTGCGGGGGATAGGTTTAACTGCCACTCCTTGGACCAAAAGGACATTCTATCAATGGCATGCTGGATCAGAGTGATGTCCTCTATAGAGGAAACTTCACGATAGATCTTGACATCGTCTGCATAGATTGTACATTTGATTCCATCCGCCTGTAATTGTGATGGAAGGTCTGCTATGTAGACGATGAATAGAAGCGGAGATAGCACGCTGCCCTGGGGGACCCCACTCGAAATCGAAAAGGATACAGACAAACTTTTCCCGACTCGAACCTGGAATGTTCGGCCCGCAAGAAAGTTTGCGATCCACCGGACAACAACAGGATGAAATTTCATTAACTCGAATTTATAGATCAATTTTCCGTGGCTAACACGATCGAAAGCTTTTTGAAAATCAAAAAATATAACGTCACAACTCCGTTTTTCGTCCAACAGCAGAGTCCAGTGATTCAGACTTTCAAGCACATTGGTCTCTGTCGATCTCCCTTTGACGAAGCCATGTTGTTCTCGAGGTAATAGAGAATTTCTCTCGAGATGTTCGGTAAGGTAAGGCTTGAGTAGCTTTTCAAAAATTCGACACAGGTTTGACGTTATGCTCACTGGTTGTAATTCTCACATTTATTCGATGGTGGCTTTTTTAGTATTGGAGTGACAAAACTGTGCTTCCATCGAGAGGGAATTTCACCGTACATCAAAGATTGGTTAAAAATATAAGCAAGGGGGCTGGCAATGACGTGGGCGATGTTTTGGATAAACGAAAACGGTGCATTATCTGAAGTATGGGAGTAGGACTTGGGACATTTGATTATCGCTTCATAGACTTGGGCCGGAGAAAAAGTCGGAAAGAGATCCATCGGGTGATCAACAGTGACATTGAAGCTTGGAAAGGAAAGATTGTCATCCACAAACGATTTTAGAAACTCTTTTGCTAGTGAATTAGCTTTTTCGGGTTCTTTGAATACGATACGTTCGTCCCCTTCAAGGCTAACAATACGAAAAGATGTGGAAAGCCTGTCATTCAACAATCTATAGAATCCTCTCCTATTACCAGTTTCGATTACTCTCTTCTCTATATTTCGATTGAATTTACGAAGTTTCTCCACGAAGGACGCTGTATAGCTTCTATAGTCACCCCATGATCCCGTATTTTTCGCAAGATGGAATAAGCAAACGCGACGTTGTACCATGTTTTGCAAATAAGTGGGCAAGTGCTGGTATCCATGTGAGTTGCCTAGTTTCCACGGAACAAAAATTTAGATAACTTCTTGAAGTACTTCTATGAACAGTTCGTATCTTTCGTTGACCGTCATAAGCGAATTGAAAGAGTCTAACCAGTGTATTTGACTGAGATAGCCGCAAATTCCTAGGTAATCGCATCGGGAAAAATCTTGGAAATGCACAGGAATCGGCAGCTCAGCGGAACACCGCACCTTAAAAATGACACTATTATGATCGCTAAGTCTAACTGGATCAGCAATTGAAAGTTCGGTAACTAGAGAAGGATCATTCGAGAAAAGTAGATCCAAAATGTTAGATTCCCTGGTTGGTTCAAGAACGAGTTGGATTAGGCCATGAGAATTGAGCATTTCCACGAAACAAGAAAACTGTTGTGGACCTTCGATATCGCTTGAGCACCAATCAATACCTGGCATGTTAAAATCACCCATGATAATGGCAGGGAATTCACAAGAAACCAGATCACTTAGCAGCCCAATGAGTTGGTTATTTGCCTCAGCATTGCAATTAGGGGCTCTATACACCAAAATTGTTCTGAATGCAGAGAGATTCTGCAGTATATCGACAGCAACCAATTCATATGAATTAGCGACGGACTCAGAATGGATTAAGGTACTCGCAAGTCTATTTTGAATTAAGATCATAACTCCCCCACCAGCTCTTTTTGGTCTATCGTATCGCCACATATCGTACTCGTTATGCAAATCCGTAAGTATTGAAGCCGCAGTGTGTTGGGATTTTAGCCACGTCTCGGAAAACCCTAGAATGTCGTAATGATTACTCAAAACCTTATTGACATAAACGCTGTTCCGAGGAAGAGACCCTATGTTAGCATATAAAAAAAAGTTCAGAAAAGAAACGGACCGGGGATGGTCCACTAGTTTCCCTGATTACAACTTTGAACTGGATCAAAAGCATTCAAACTGTCAGAGCCATAAATGAGTTCAGAGATGATATTGGACGAAGCATCCTGGTTACAATTTTGAGGAGAGCAAAGATCCTGCGAACGGGCAGTAGTAACATTATGGTCAGCAACAGGCTGGATGATGTTCGAACAATTACGCCTAGCTACTCTCTCAGCACGGGCCTGATTCCTTGCCTCCTTGGATAGGGAAGGCCGGATGTATAGTTTAGGAATCCTATAGTGCTTGAGATTCGTAGCGAAGCGTAATACACGAGCGGCGAAATGAGATGAAGGAAATACAATTTTTAACAGCCTGGGGAACTTGGAATTAAAACGGCCCATGCGGAAAACGGATACCGGCAAACATTGGATCTTCAGAAAGTCAAGGAGATGGTAAACGGATAAATAATCATCCCAAGCACGCAAAGTAGGTAATACGGACTGACTTTCAGGCAAGCCTATGAGAACTACTGAGCGATTTCGCTCCTTTTCTTCAAATGAACTGGACATAGATAATAAAGGCGATGAGGCACGAGAATCGGCAATAGTTTCATTAGAAGCTAGAGAAGGAGCATCCATATGATGAGTGTTAATAGATTTTTTGAGTTTCTCATTCTCAGCTTTTAATGGGATAATTTCATCTTCTAACTCACGATTACGAGATAGTGAAGAGATCAACTGTTTTCGATCCTCTAAGAGAACCGATATAACCGTGCGGAGGTGGCGTGGCAAAGTTTCATCTTCTAACAAAAAGTTGATGTCGCTGTCGATTGTAGTAGATGACTGATCGAGGCGCAGCGGTTTTTTGCGATGATCCTGAACAATTCGAGGGCGCAGAGGAGTGTCCATAATTGACCAAACAGTGGAGCAGATATGAAGAAAAACCAAAACTAATAGACCTTATCTAGTGGCAATACTTCCAGTTTGGATCGCACCCCGCCACTTGGGTACTCGCAGAGTTATCGACGTAGAACACCAAGATCTGAGCTAGTTCCAAGTCGAACGTTGTTGTCATGAGACACCAGAACGAGAGCGTGAAGTGTCGTGGTGCAGGTAAATACCAGATAGACGAACAGTGAGCCGAGTGAAGGTATACTGACGAATTAGGACGAAATAGTAGCTCGTAAGTAGTTGTTATCGAGTCGAAAACTGATGTGCGGGAGAGAGCTCGGTGAAATCGACCGCACGCTGGGGTCGCCCTTGAAATGACCTTTTTCCGAAAGACACTAAGCTCTTTCTCGTGAAATACCACAACGGTTTGTTTTCGCTGTTAAGAAGTATCGTCCGAGAAAATCAGGCTCAGAAAATATTGTTCACTTTTGTAGACTCTCCTCATTCCATTTGCCTATTGTTCCCTTTTTGTTGGAACGTTTCTGACGCGAAACAAACCTTTTTTGTTTGGAGGACCCCTTTTCTATAGAATTGTTCACTTTTTCTTGATATTACAACGTAATATCTCTAAAAATTTTCAATATTTTCCAAATAGCATGGATTGATATGACAATCAGTAAGTAATTGACTTGTTGCGCACGCTACAAATGACGCGCGACTCTCATTCCTCGACATCCTGATGACGTCATCAGATGCCTTGTGTACTTTACACGACATACTGATGACGTCATCAGGGGCCGTGTGCAAGAACGCGCCGGCTGGGGCAGGGGCAGTGCAGTCGGCGCCTTTGAAGATCGCCGTTGCTCGACAGGACATGCCTATCGTGGTACGTCACAAGCCTCCGACGTGTATTAGCGAATTAATCTACCAACTGATAATATCACATGATATGATAAGTAGTAAAAGGTGAGGTAGTAAATGTTAAACAGTAGGTACTCATTGTCTACCTACTTACCAGCCTGCTTATCTGTCCACGTACCAACATACCTTCCTGCCCAACTGATCGCCTGCGACCATTGGCAGTGGCCACTGCTAAAGGTGCGTAACGCACGAGGAAGCACGAAGCACGAAGCACGAAGCACGGAGCACGAAGCACGAAGCACGGAGCACAAAGCACAAAGCAGGAAGCAGGAAGCAGCAACACGTTACTTGCACAACAGGAATTTTCGCTAAGGATTCGCCGATCTAACTCTGTTAGTTTTGAACCGATTTGGCTCAAATTTTGTCAGCACGTGTCTCTTGGACCCAGGGCTGTGCGTAATTACGAAATACGGCCGTTTTTCGGAATTTTTTTACGATTTACGAAATTTCGGCCCAAAATCGTAACGAATCGTAACAAATCGTAAAGAAACGTGAAAACGCGGTTGAAGGAACAACGTAAACATGCGGTCTAGTCCATATAATAAATTAAGACTTCTCTCTTATTCCTGATGCTTGATTATTCTATCCAGTTTCAAGTTCCTCAGCCTGACATTCCCAACCGTACGTAGTTAGCAGTAGGGTCGGTTGTGGTGAAATATAATTTGTGATAATGAGATTAAGGTATGACCGACGGCTCCGCTTCTCACACTGACCGGCCCAAACTTATTACCAGGTTCCAACCCTTCGTTGCTCCAAATACCAGCAATGTCGGTAAAGCAGAGCTTCACAGCTATTTACTTACATGGAATGTTCTCGCCACATGATGAACACGAGAGACGCAGACCTTTGGAGGAGCTAGAGCATATGTCGGAGCGAAATTCAGGTCCGTAGTTGCAGACAACCGCTGTTGCAACATGTAGTGCAAACATAATCACGCTGGGGCCATGACGTCCTGACACGATTGATTTTCGTCCCAGCACGACCATCTTAAACCTTTTCTGCAAACTGCAAAATCGGTCGTCTGCAACTGCCGACAGCAATTCCATCCCGATATAGATAGTAAGCATGTGGCTCGGCTCTTAAGACCTGACTTGCTCAAAGGCACAGTTCAAGCTCAGGGGCGAAACCTGAGATGTCGACATAATTGTGAAGCAAACTCACCCCCTATGACACCTGCCAGGTGCGAGCTCTCGATTCTTCCGAAAAAGCGATATATAGGAGGAAGCCACCCTGGGGCGCCCACACTCGGAAGCCACTTTGTCACGCCCCTTTTACGATTTTTCGAGCTCAACAGCGGCGAGATGAGCAATGATTTCCGACCAGCAGCCCCGTTTTTCCCTTCATTCTCAGCCTCTCTATTTGTTCAGGTCGGCTCGCGCACATCGGTGGCAAATGACGGAAGTTACAAGCCCCGGACAACTCGTCCACCATGCTTCCGTAGCTCAGTTTTTGAGGTGCCATAACTCCGTTCCCAGGAACTCTTGTACGATTCCAGAGACGTCATTAGAATCAGCGTGGTACCGTTTTCAAAATCGGCAGTAAAACAGAAAAACGATTCTGAGGTTGGACTGTGCCTTCAAGGAGCAATTAAAGATTGGAATCTAATATACACTTTGCAACAGAAATTTGCGGAGATTTCGAGAACAGCCTTCTCCACGCGTTCGTCTTCAGACTGGTATTTCTTTAAAATTTTTTTTCTTTTTTTCTTTTTCTCTTAAAATCATGAGAATATTCTTCTAACCTGAAAACACTTCGACGAAGATTTCCACTGGGACTCCCTAAATAACCCTGAATAGATATCTATCTTCAGAGGCTACGAGAGAAATAGTAGTAATTTCAAAATTAGTTTTCAAACACTTCAAAAGAAGTATGGCTGCAGAGTCACTTACCGTTTTACAAAGATTTTCAATTTTTTTAAAAATTTGAAATTAAGTGAATTCTATTTGCAAAAGAAAAGAAAATTGAGAAATCGTTCATTCCTAAAGAAGAAATTCGGAAGGAACCTTCACCTCATTGTAGTTCAGAATCCTAAGTAACCTTCACCTCTCAGACCGCTGTGTCTACCCCAACAAACTTTTGCTTAGGGGAGGAACGCTTATAGCTCCATTCAGTGCAACGCTTCACAAATATAGAAGGCAGACTCGACTTCTGCGTAAACAAGTGGTTTTGCAAATGATTCAAGATAGATCGTTCCCTGAGCTTCATAATATTTTGCTGATTTGTTTTGAGGCTGGTTTTGTTAATGTATATCCCTTTCCGGGCGGCCACCTTATCCAAGCATCCTTCCCTCAAAAGATTGAGTCTAAAACTGTCGACCCGCAGATTTTTTTCTTGTCGAAGCGCAGCCCTCTTTGGCTTCCATTGAACTGTGTTTGGTAACTCGACGCTTCTCTATGTTTTCGTATCCAGAACTTGGGCGAAACATGCACAGCTTTGGTACTCGATTAAAGGCAGCATACACGCTCGTAAACGTGGTTGGGATAACAATGTGAATCGAACTGTATGGCTTACAACATAATGCCTATTTTGAAGTGTCAAAAACGACCCACAATGCCGCTACATGAGTTAGAAGTTGGCCCCGCCCTGTATTTTCACGCCCCGTGTATTTGCCCTTTTCCTCCAACGCAGGGTTTTTGGGCCATCTTCGCAGTCAGTGACGTGTGTGGTTCTCTTGCCAACGGTGAATATGACCCAGCAACCTTGCGTTGCAGGAAAAGAGCAAATTCAGGGGGCGTGAAAATACAGGGCGGGGCTAACTTCTAACTCATGTAGCGGCATTGTGGGTCGTTTTTGACACTTCAAAATGCGTAGGCGTTGTAATCTGGGTCATACCATTCTATTTCCGCAGTTATCTCAATCACGTTTACGAGAGTGTATGCTGCCTTTAGGCTTAGAGTTTTCATTTTTCTGTTGAAGTCAATTCTATTCCACGTATGTGCACTAAATACGTATTCAAGTGCTGCCCAAAAAAGTGTCATTTTGAAACCCAACCTTCAACCACCTTCGATATGGAAACACCACATCACTGAAATGCTAGGGTGTTTTCACACCAAGTAAGGTTCGGGCTACGTGTGGGCTTATTTCTCATTATCAGTTACGAATTATGAATTCCGATTTACGAATTATGAGGAATTTGAAAAATTTCGATTAACGATTTACGAAATTACAAAATTCAGTTACGCACAGCCCTGCCTGGACCCTCTCACCTATATCCCGATGGAAATCTCTGAGCAATTCGTTTAACAGATCTCATTAACTACTTTACAGAGTTTTAAGTGATCACAATTCTCGGGCAAAACCAAACCGCTACAGCCGCTTTGCGGCTGGAGCGATTTGGGTCACTTGCTGGTTCCTTCTTCAGAAGAGCTGTGACGTAAGAATGCTTCCATCTTGCAGGAACTTGGGAAAACATCAATGACTGGTTACAGATATAAGTAAATGGCTTAGTAATCACATGAGCAACATTCTGTAGGAAAATCAAGGAAATGTGGTCAGGAGTAACTGCATAAGGAGCTTTCCATCAATGTTACTGCATAAGAAGTTCTAAATTAGAAAGCTCTCCCACCGTATATTTGTGCTCATCAACACATTGGATGGTAACTATGAGTCTTTCGCAGAAGAGCAAAAACATCGGCCCCGCCAAGAGTTCGAACTCGTTATCTCGCTTCTCCATCAACAGCGCTCACCCCAATTGCGCCAAGTAGCGATGATGGCTCTGGCTCCGAAAGGTCTCATACAAGCGCGCCTTTTCGTCCATCATTGCAACGTAATCACATGGTACGACGATTTCTTGTTCAAGGTTGGGATCAGTGCATTACAGGGTGTTCTAGAGATCCATAGGCTATTTACATGTTGCGATGCGACTGTTAGTCAAACGCCTGAAGTGGGATTACCTCCATTCCGAAAAACGGAGCGCATCTAGAGAGGTCTAAATCAAATTCTCTTCGCAATGGTCTATTAAAAGTTGCGTTTACGCCGGAATGGCCACTTGTTGCATGTAACCTTGCCTTGCGAAATGACTGAACATGAACCTGCGAATGCGGCTCACACGCGGCTTTTCCTAGACTTGACGAAAAATTTCAACGCAGCTGTGTTTGTTATATTATTTCATGCGCCTTCGGCTGCACGCGGCCCTACCTGTGTGCTCGAAAGCAAGTTGAATTAATCTCTCATTTTTCTTCTTGAACATTCGGGGACTTGTCCACGGGCAACCTCGGACTCAACAACGTGGCTCTTGAGATTGAATCTGAAATGACTACACTTGATTATTCATGTTTTCTGGATCTGAAATGGCTACACTTGATCGATCATGTTTTCTGGATCTGAAATGACTGCACTTGATCATTCATGTCTTCTTTCTGGGCCCAGCCAATCATTTATTCGTCTCCTTCTCCACCGTTGTGGTCAGAGCTACCTTGAAAAGGAACACTAAGCCCTGCTTCCGCTTCACTATAGTGGTCCCGCTCGACCCACTTTTGTTGTTGTACCTCTACATTGTACTTTAATCTTCCGTTCATAGTCGTTATCAATTTTCTGCCGCTATGCTGCGCTTTCATGCGCACAAATGCGAGTCGAAATTACCTGGCCGCCACAGTTGAAGCATAGCTTGATGCCACTACACTCTAGAGCCTCCATCAGAGCGGTCCCTCTAGTGGAGCGCAGAAATAAGTCATACTTAGCGTCCCACTGATGCGCACCGCCCCCGTGAAGTGGGCGACTTGTTCATCCGACACACAGAGCGGGAAGAGCCTCAGACCAGTTTGGCTGTCTAAATGTGACGCGCATCGCGGAAAGCCGCTGCATTTACGTCATTGTTAAGGTCATTTTATACTCCGAGACTGACCTTTTGCAGTCGCAGAACATTGCAACTTCGCTTTCGCTGAGGGCTAGCCGCCGGTGCCAAGAAAAACCTGGCACTATACCAGATTGTCCTCGGTCGCGGCAGCGACCGATTACCGCACGGTTTCCACACTTCAAGCAAATCAACTCACTTCGCGCCAGTGACCGTGCGAGGTATTGAATGCATAGTCTTTTTAATCAACTTATTTCAAAGGACATAGTCCCCGCACGATTCGCTTCAGATGACCAAACCTGTCGCGAACGTGAACTTCTGGTATAAAAATTGCCTAAAGCGCTGCTCGCGTTGCATTTATTTGGCCTGACCTGTCTGATGCTCCTTTTCCTCTGTGCAGGCGATCAAGAAGCCGCAGAGGGCTGTGATCGCGGGATCATGTCTTTGTCGGCACCTACTGATAGGAAATTCCGCTATTTTCCTGGTACCGCAGAGACCTAAGAACTGTTCCCACATCCTACATATTGCTGTCTATCGCAAAGCTCATGCGACCTAACATTTTGTCATGCTATTTCTTTCGGAAACAGAAAAAAAATACTAGAACTGTGCTCTCTCAGCTAGTGAGACTTGAAACAGTCAACCCGAAACGCGCATGAAACGCGATCTCGCAATAAAGGAATTTATGAGCTAGTATGTCCATGTTGTTACGTTTATATGCTTTGTAAAAAGCATGCCAATTAGCATGCTGAAAGAGAGATCTCTCAATCCAGATTCCAAATATCTCTTCAGATCCTCAAACTGACCATCATGAACAGAGTTACGACAAAGGGGCGTGAAAAAACGCTTTTTTTTGCGTTTTTTTGCCGGAAACGCAAGAATCATGGCCTATATTGTATGTAGAAATCAACGCCTGATGAAGCATGAAAAAATTCAAATGGAGCTCACATTAAGCTTCTCTTTCGTGCACTCACTAATTGACGATACTCTTCAGGCATCAACAAGACATGCTGGCATCGAAACGACACGATAAGCGAGCAGATTTTGATCGTCGGAGCATTGATGATGACTTCTCTAACTGCTTCCTCTCACCTGTTCAATGCATGCTACCTCGTTCGAGGAGGTAGCTATTCATAGGCTCTCATCACCACATAATCTGGAAAGAGCATATTTCGTTTAACTCAGGCTCGGATCAAAAGCCACACATAGTGTTTGGTGTATTGTCATCGGTGAATTGTCCACATAATAAAGCAGTCAGTAACTGTGAAAATCTTGTTAACACGTGCCTTTCAATAAGTTTTGTTAAACAAGCATGCTTTGATATTTCCGGCCAATCGCCGTGTACGGAGAATGTGGTGCCACACTTTAAAACTTGCGGACCGAATACACAGGAGTGAGAAAGGCTTGGACTAGTTCGGCTGCCATACCCGACGCGCGCGACGGAAACCCACGTCGTCACTGGAGGGCGGTGACAGTGGATTTGGGGGGGGGAATCAAGGGTAACGCTCTATAGCGGCCACGTTAACCCGGGCTCACCGCCCTGCACGTCCGCCCATCAGCTAAAGATCATAACAATAAATATAGTAAGGGTTAGCATGCACAAGAGAACCACTCAAACTTTCGCTGGTAATATCTCGACTATAATGATCACCTTCGGGTTGCGTGCTGCCTCAGCCGCTGACCAGAAACTTTTTTCGTTAAAAGCACAGTTCAACCTCAGAATCGATCTCATGTTTTTCCATCTATCTTGAAAACGGCCCCATTCTGATTCCAATGATGTCTCTGGAATCGTACAAGACCCCTTGGAACGGAGTTATGGCCCCTCAAAAATTGAGCTGTGGAAGCATTGTGGACGAGTTGTCCGAGGCTCGTAACTTCCGTCATTTGCAACCGATGTATGCGAACCTACCTAAATAGAGAGAGAACCCGAGAATGAAGGGAAGAACGGGGTTATTCAACGGAAATAATTGCTCATTCCGCCAGAATTGAGCTCGAAAGATCGAAAAAGGGGCGTGCCAAAGTGGCTTCCCGGTGTGGGCGCCCCAAGGTGGCTTCCTCCTATATCTCGCTTATTTGGAGGAATTGAGAGCTCGCACTTGGCACGTGTTATATGGGGTGGGTCTACTTCACATTTATGTGGAAATCTCAGATTTCTTCCTTGAGCCAACCTGAGAAACGAAATCTGAGATTTCCACATAATTGTGAAGAGCAGAGCCGCCCTGTATAATACCTGCCAAGTGCGAGCTCTCAATTCCTCCGAATAAGCTAGATAAAGGAGGAAGCCACTCTGGGGCGCCCACATCAGGAAGCCACTTTGGCACGCCCCTTTCACAATCTTTCGAGCTCAACAGTGGCGAGATGGGCGATGGTTTCCCATCAATTGGCATGTTCTTCCCTCCTTTCTCTGCCTCTCTCTTTGATCAGAACGACTCGCTTATATTGGTTGCGAACGACGAAATTTACAAGCCACGGAAAACTCGTCCACTATGCTCCCGCAGCCCGATTTTCGAGTAGCCGTAACTCTGTTTCTAGAAGGTCTTAAACGACACCAGACGTCACTCTGTTTCTAGAAGGTCTTGTACGACTCCAGACATCATTGGAATTAGCGAGAGACCGTTTTCAAGATAGGCAAAAAAACGATTCTAAGTTTGGACTGTGCCTCTAAGAAGAAGTTGAGCGATTGCTGCGATGTTGTCTCGGTGATGTACTCAGAAAAATAAAAACATGTTACATGTCATCTAAAGTGTAAGGTACTTGAGACATTTGAGTATATTACCCTTATATCGCATGTGACCTACACTTATATTACATGTAACATACACTTATAGTTCATGTAACTTAATCAGAGCGGCAAGTTGAAGCTCGACGCTTTGAAGGTTGGAGCTGCATGTTTAAGGCTTCTGCTTCAGATACGAATCAGCAAGCTTTAGGCTCTCTTGGACATCCCAGGAGCTGAAAGCTCGCTGCTCCATGACTGAAGCAGCAAGCTTGGATCTCACAGCTTCAAGAAGGAGTGGGCTTAATCTTGCTTCAGAAATATTGCATGTCGCTCCCTCTAATCCTCCCCACGATTAGCACGAACCGTGAGGAGTGAGAGATCAACGACTCGGACAGGGCGAGTGACCACCCTGTCGAATGTCTATCCACCGGGCCTGCGCTCATCACTAAGCTATGAGGCGGCCCGTATGCTGTGCAAGTTTGCAGAAGGTGTTCAGCATGGGCCCTCAATTGCTAGAGATATTTGAATTATTTTACACTTATACTACATATAATTAATTACTTGAGTAGAGATAATTCATATGTAACTTACATTGACAGAGATGAATTTCAAGTATATTGTAATCGTCTCTTATATTACACGTATTATGTTTTCACCATCAAAAACATATGACACAAGGTGCACACCCACGCCGCTTCGCGGCGTACTTGTGGTCGTGCTTTAGGATCTATGGATTATTTGAATTGCAGGGCGGTGCCTCGCTGTGCTCAACAGCCTTGAAGGCATCGTACGCGCAGAAAACGGTGTCTTATTTTTCTATGTTTTCGAGTAGGCAAGCTCTTGAGGTAAGCCATAATAGCAAAGAAAACCCAAAAAACTCCTGATTTGGATAAACGCGTTTAAAAACTTTTTGAAAAGTTGACTTTCCACCCCCTCCGTGGAATTCGGTGTGTCCAGTGCAATAAGTTTTTCTGAACGTCTGGAGTGGTTTCACGCTTTAAACTTTCTAGGTGAAAAAATTTATTTTGCCTTTCTTCTATCAAAATCATTAAATAATGAAAAGCTTCTACTGTGCAAATTTGGATGATAAGTGCTAGATGGCTGGTGAGAACTGGTGGCGGATCCTCATCTTTGACCCATTCCAACCTCATAACTACGGGAGTTTCAATGGCTCTCTACATTCGCCTCACTGAGATGACCACGAAAACTACCCCTAAAATTCATTTCGTCAATTTCGAAGCGAGATATGGCTATGTGGCGCTTTCTCTGAGAATTATTGCCGCGACTCTTCCGCCACTGCCCCGCGACTCCACCGTGATCCCGGACTGTCCCACAACCCCCAGCGACCCTTAACTCTTCCGCGGCTTTGCCGCGACTTCTTCGTGTGTCAGGCGTTCGCAAATCTACCGCGACTCCCTCGGGACTTTTCCTCGACCCTACCGCGATTCGGTGGATAAAGAATAGTCCGCGGTTCTGCCCCGCATCTCCCCCGCGACTCCCCCAGCAGGCGCCAAGTCGAAGGAGTTGCGGCGGAATCGCGGCAATATTTCTCAGAGTTGTATGAGCAAAACTCGCCAAAAAAAGCCCCTTCTGCAAAAAAGGACTTGTGCGCTACTGTATGTTTTCACGGAAATCAGTTACACTTTGCTCAATCAACTTCACGCAGGGAACTTTCGCAATGCAGTGCATACCCCTTTACAGTCTGACACAGATTCGAAAGAAGAGAATCTACGGAGGAAGTTATGACACACTTCTCCAAGGATTGGTGAACATTTCGGTTTAGATTAATGTTCAGTTCTTGAGCTCATCGCAGAAAGGAGCAGTTGAAGCAATAGGCACGCAATATTCCTAATATATGCAGTAGAATGTTTTCGTTTTCTCATTGACACGGGGGGTCAATCACCAAGGCTGCATGCGTGGACAGTGTGTGACAACCGGGTGTCAATTGTTAACGACGGGTGACGATGACTAATTTCCGTTCATTGTCACACACACACACACATACAGACGGTCACACAGACGAAGCAGCGTATAGTTTGTAGGATGCGACATTTGGCCTGCGAGAGAGCGGCCGATATATCACATGTAACATACACCGGTCGAGATAATTCGCAGGTAATACAGTGCGTTCAGAAATGATAGGCTCACCCTCAAAAACCGAGATTTTCAAAACGCTTCACAATTTGGCGATCCCGTACTGTTAACTATTGAGTTCAGCAGTGCAAAAAACTTGTGCATACTCGAATACTCTACGATTTTCAAAAATTTTAAGAAAATTATCGGATTTTTCGCCGTTCAGGAAGGATAGGCTCACCCTGTAAAAATTCATACATTTCACTTCAAAAAATTTTCTGTTACAAGTCCATTACATATCATCGTACATCGTTGTTGCTAGTATGGGACGTGGTACTTCTCTTACTACTTCTGAACAAGCCCAAATTCGTGCTCTCGCCTCTGTTGGGCTGAGTCAGCAAACACTATGTTGGGCAGTTTCTTAGAGATCCGTCTTCTTATGGAAACGCGAAGTCTACCGGACGCCCTAGATAGGTCTCCAGTCAGGATGCCCGGAGGATCAGTCGCCTATGTTCCAACAACACGCTGTCGCTGAATCAAGTCACGTCTGAATTCTCGCTTGATGTTTCGAGAACAACTGTCTGGAACGCCTTAAACGGCGATGAAAACATCGTCCGCCAAGTTATGTAGAAGGCCCCGTCAATGTCTGCCAACCATGAAGAAGCTCGACTGGAATCGGCAAGAAAGAACACGACAACCGACTGGACAAGGGTATGGCGATCTCCCATAAGCCAAGAAAACTTGAAAAATGAACTTAAAATTGTTTAGGTTATTTTCTTCGACGAGAAAAAATTTAATATTGATGGTCCTGATGGAGTTCCGTACTACTGGAGGGATCTCCGCAAGGATCCGTTGACCTTTTTTTACAGGAGGAAATTCGGTGGCGGCTCGCTGATGTGTTGGGGAGCATTTTACAGAGAATGTGTTCTGGAGATGGCCTTCACTTCCTGTCGGATGAACTCGTAGGAATACTAGGAAACTCTGAGGTCACATCTACTGCCGTTCTTTTATGGAATACGACGTCAGCGCTCCACTTTCTAACAGGATAAGGCTGGACTACAAGTGTCGAGGTCTACAAATCCTGGTTGGAGCAGCAGCGAATTCGTGTGATGGAATGGCCTGCGTGCAGCCCTGATTGCAACTCCATAGAGAATACTTGGGGCATAATTGTGCGCCAGGTTTATGCGAACAACAAACAGTATGGCACTGTAGATGAGCTTAAAGCTGCTGTTCTCAAAGCCTGGACCAACCTTGATAAGAATGTCATATCAAATTTACCCTTTCTATGCCTAAAAGAATTTTTGAAGTCATTGCTGACGGTGGTGGACGTTTTTCTTACTAGATTTTACTGTTTTTTCACGTTTTGTTCAATAAGTATCTGTTTTCGCAGGGTGAGTCTATCGTTTCTGAACGGTATGGATCGCCAAACTGTAGAGCGTTTTGAAAACCTTGATTTTAAGGGTGAGCCTATCATTTTTGAACGCACTGTATACATTGACCAATTTATATAGCATGTATATTGATTCAGGCCTTTTATAATACATGTAATGTTTTCATTTTCCTGAGTATCGTCGGCATAGATTCTAGTGATACTTTGTGCTCCCTATTAAAGGTTGGCGCAAACTCGGTGCATCTATGTCATAGAACATAATACAGAGTCTACGCCAGTCTTTAATAAGGAGCGCAAAACATCACTAGGAGTCATGCCGGCTGTACACGTTTACACAAGATTACCGAAATTGGGATAAAAATTCAATGTTTCATGAATTTTCGTATGGCCACCAGCCCCATTCGAGTCTCAAACGGCCGTTTCTATCTTCTAACAAATCAACCTTGTCTAATTACCACTAACACGAGTTCGATCGATATCGCTGACTAGTACGCCCCGCACATCCCGGAAAGTATAGTCCCAGTCTCAGATACTGGAGTGAAGAATGAGTGCGATGGGCTTTTAAGAATTCCAGGTAACTGTCAACGACATCTCATCCTGATAATTGGCCTAGCAACGGTAGCCCATTCAAGAGGCGGCATGCATGAACGCTTTCGGGAGCGTTTGGGAGCTCCCCGCATGCGACTCTCTGCTAAAGACGCATGTTCTCGCTGAACTCTACTCGCATTTGTTCTCTGTGCTAAACGTTTACTTTCATGTTCTCAGGCAATCGCGGCGGTCGGTGGCCGGTTAAAACGCCCCTTTTCCAGTTTAATTGATCGGATCTGGCTGATCGGGGGAGGTTTCGGCATGACTCATAACTGCCGAAGTTTTCGTGGTAATGTCTCATATGTGGCGAAGATTTAGGGTCGACGCGTTGCAGTGCCTGCACTGTTTTTCTCTCATACTCTCTCGTGTAGAGCGCGTAAATGGCAGCCCACAATATATACGCTGCCCTTAAATTTTAGGTGTTTGTGCTTATCGTTGTTGGCATTGTTCGGGAAATCGACGCTCTGGCGGACGTCGGTGGCAGGTTGATTCGCCAATGCTGCCTCTCGACCTGCCACCGAAGCCCGCGGCTGCAGGAGTGGTAGGTGGTGGTTGGTGGGAGGTGATCACGCAAAACTTTTGGTGCAAACACGTGGGTGTGACGTCACATTGAGTGGTCGGTGGGAGGTGACTAGGCAGAGCTCTCGGTGTGAGAGGGTCAACTGTGACGTGGCATTGTAGGATCGGTGGGATGTTGACACGCGGAATTTTCGGCATGAATGGGGGTGTTTTCGGGCCTTGACCGCCCCTTTTTTCGTTCCGAGCGGCAGCACGCTACCTGTTCAACTCCTCTCAACCGGCCACCGACCCCCGCGAGTGTGTGAGTTGGAACGCTCCTAGCCACTCCTTAGGGGCTTTTCGTACCCTTAAGATCAACGCGTGAAGCGCTTGCGTGGCGTTGCAGTATGAATACATTTCACGCGAAGCAAATGGGTAGAGTGACTATGAATACTCCATACTCCGGCAATACTAAAGCAGAAATAGATAAAGTTGGCCTGGACTGTGAAGTCCATGCAATTTCTATCTATCGCTCTCCGCGTTAGTACCAAGCATAGTGCTACAGTTAACAAGTATGAACCGGAATGTAATCGATGTATGAGAACTGATACAAATGATGGAAAAGCCGGTACTGATGTTGCCACCATGGCGGAGTGGGCGTGACGCGCGATCGTGGCGTCAGACCATTCATACTACAAACCGACGCCCGCGCATCACACTCCTGCCGCATTGGCGTTGAGGAGTATGAATAGCCTCTTAGCGCGTCTATCAATGCCGGCCTAGGAGTAGCGGCTAACGAAATGATCTCAGAAAAAATGAAAACATGTTACATACAACATAAAGTGTAAGATATTTGAGACATCCAAGTATATTACATTTATATCGCATGTAAACTACACTTATATTACATGTCAACTGCTTTTATTCGGGAGTGCACAAGCCCCCTTTTCACCCGCACACGCTGCTACAGTAGTGCACCACGGCGGCGCCGTCTGTGGTGAGCCCGTTCTCCTCACCCCATGCGACAGGCATCGACTTTCGCATGACCACCGTCCAGTCGTCCGCATGACCGGCGATCATGCTCAGAAATGGTGAGTTTTTTCAAATTTTTCTTTGCCGTTTGATGTTGTTTCGGTGATAATTCAAATGTCATCGTATTGGCTAAGGGCTAGGGTGTACATTAAGCTTTAAACAATCCTTCGCGCTACCAAGAAATTGAGAAAACATCTGTTCTGTATTTTTACCAAAAAAATCTTTCTATTTGAACTATTATCTACTGTTTCAAATCCATGGGTCATTACGACATTCACATTATCATCGAAATAACAGACGGCAAAACAAATTCAAAAACTCACTTTCTCTGAGCATGAACGGTGGTCATGCGAAAGTCGATGCCTGCCACATGGGGTGGGTGAGAACGGGCTCTTCACAGACCGCGCCGCAAAGATGCATTACTGTAGCAGCGTCGAATAAAGGCAGTATAACATATGTACACTCATATGACACGTAACATACACTTATATTTTATGTAACTTAATTAGAGCAGCAAGTTGAAGCTCGATGCTTCAAGGGTTGGAGCTGCAAATTCCAGGCTACTGCTTCAGGTACAAATCAGCAAGTTTTACGCTCTCTTGGGCATCCCAGTAGCTTAAAGCTCGCTGTATCATTACTGAAGCAGCAACCTTGGAACCCACAGCCTCATACAAGAAGCAGTGGGCTTAGGCTTGCTCCAAAAATGTTGCATTTCGCTCCCTCTAATCCTCCCACTATTAGATCGAGCCACGGGGAGAGCGACTGGGCCAGCTCAGGCAGTAAGGCCGGCTGAGTTAGGCAGGCAACACCGGCTGACTAAACATTGTACACGGGCGAGCCCCGGTATTCACTGCCCCCTTAGCCGGTAAATGGTCGAGCGCTCAGCCGGCATGAGGTGGCCCGCTCACCCCGCGTTCACTGCCCCTTCAGCCGGTAAATGGAGGTCTGCTCAACCGGTATTAGTTGCTTACCATGTAAATGATATTGATCTGCAGGAGCTTTTTGAAAAAATTCTCAAAAAAACAGATAGTTGCCCAACTCGACGATAACCATATCATCTCCCCTCTTCAGCAGGGTTTTAGAAGAGCAAGTCCACGGTGACGGCAATGATAGAAACGTTGAACAACTGAACAGCTCCCATCGATCTGAGAAAAAATGTGGACGTCGTTTATTTTGACTTCACCAAGGCTTTCCATAAGGTGCCCCTTGATAAATTGTTGCAATAACTTTCACTTGTTGGTATTCGTCCGCGAATCGTCTCATGAATTTCGTCATGTTTGACTGATAGGACGTTTTCTGTATGCGTTAACTCGTCCTTTTCGATTTCGCGACCCGTTCATAGTGGAGTCCCACAAGAAGGAGTACTTTCTCCCATCCTATTCAGCATCTACACATACTCAGGCAAACCATCGCTCCGAGCGGGACCGGCTCCTCCCAGTTATGACGTCATCGCCCGGACAGCGGCCGAGGGGCCAACTGGCACCGCCGTCCCTCCACGGTGCCAGTTCGCCCCTCGGTCGCTGTCCGGTCGCTCTCGGGGCGACAGCAGTGCGAGCAGTGTTAGCCAGATCGTCCCTTTGTACACTGCAACCACGGACCCAGCATGAAATTCCACTGCCAATTGCAGTACTTACGCTTTCGAAAGCTTCTGCTATCCTCCGCCCTTATCCTCCGTGACCGAATCTCCGCGTTGCAAAATGTTCGTGGTGCGTGGAGCATTATGGAGAGGTAGAGAGCGATTTATGGGAAACCTGCACGGAAAACGAGTAGCCATTAATGCGGAGCGTGCGCCGTGTCATTGAAAATGGCAAACGCTTGATGAAAAGCGTGATACACGTCATGGAAAAAAAGAGTTGCGCTCTACGAGAAGCGTGCGCCGCGTCATGGGAAGTGGGTCCCGCATTATTAGGAGCGTGCTCCGTATCATGGAAACTGAGTCACGCTTCACGAAAAGCATGCCCCGCTTTATAGAATATGAGTCGCCCTTCATGAGAAGCGTAAACCGCGTCATGGAAACTGAGTCACGCATTATATGAAGCGTAAGCCGCACCATAGAATATGAGTCGCGCCATGTGAGAAGCGTGCGTCGCGTGATGAAAAATGAGTCGCGCACCATGCGAACCGTGAGCGGCGTCATGGAAAATGAGTCGCACATTATGAGGAGCGTGTTTCGTATCATGGAAACTATGTCACGCTCCATGAAAAGCGTGCTTCGCGTCATGGAAAATGAATCGCGCACCATGAGAAGTGTGCTCCGCATCATGTAAGCTGAATCGCGCACCATGATTAGCGTGCACCGCGTCATAGAAAATGAATCACGCACCATGAAAAGTGTTCGCCGTGTCATGGAAAATCAGTCGCGCATTACGATGAGCGTGCGCCGCATCATGGAAAAATGGATCGCGCACTATGTGCAGGACCCCAGTGGGAGTGTGCAAAACCCCAGTGGGAGTGTGCAGGACCCCAGTGGGAGTGTGCAGGACGTCATACGAAGTGTGCAGGACGTCATTGGAAGTGTGCAGAACCCCAGTGGTAGTGTGCAGGACCCCAGTGGGAGTGTGCAGGACGTCATAGAAACTGTGCCGGACCCCAGTGGAAGTGTGCAGGACCTATTGTGAGAGTGTGCAGAACCCCAGTGGGAGTCTGCAGGACGTCATAGAAAAAGTGCAAGACCCAGTGGGAGTGTGCAGGACGTCATAGAAAATGTGCAGGACCCCAGTGGGAGTGTGCGAAACTCCAGTGCGAGAGGCAGGACCCCAGTGGGAGTGTGCAGGACGTCATAGAAACTGTGCAGGACCCCAGTGGGAGTGTGCAGGACCTACTGTGAGAGTGTGCAGAACCCCAGTGGGAGTGTGCAGGACGTCATAGAAACTGTGCAGGACCCCAGTGGGAGTGTGCAGGACGTCATAGAAAGTGTGCAGGACCCCAGTGGGAGTGTGCAGGACCTACTGTGAGAGTGTGCAGAACCCCAGTGGGAGTGTGCAGGACCCCAGTGGGAGTGTGCAGGACGTCATAGAAAAAGTGCAAGTCCCAGTGGGAGTGTGCAGGACGTCATAGAAAAAGTGCAGGACCCCAGTGGGAGTGTGCAAGACGTCATAAAAGTGTGCCGGACACCAGTGGGAGTGTGCAGGACGTCATAGAAAATGTGCAGGATCCCAGTGGGAGTGTGCAGGACGTCATAGAAAGTGTGCAGGACCCCAGTGGGAGTGTGCAGGACGTCATAGAAACTGTGCAGGACCCCAGTGGGAGTGGGCAGGACCCCAGTGGGAGTATGCAGGACGTCATAGAAAGTGTGCAGGGCCCCAGTGGGAGTGTGCAGGACGTCATAGAAACTGTGCCGGACCCCAGTGGGAGTGTGCAACACCCCAGTGGGAGTGTGCAGGACCCCAGTGGGAGTATGCAGGACGTCATAGAAAGTGTGCAGGACCCCAGTGGGAGTGGGCAGGACCCCAGTGGGAGTGTGCAGGACGTCATAGAAAGTGTGCCCGACCCCAGTGGGAGTGTGCAGGACCTATTGTGAGAGTGTGCAGAACCCCAGTGGGAGTGTGCAGGACGTCATAGAAAAAGTGCAAGACCCAGTGGGAGTGTGCAGGACGTCATAGAAAAAGTGCAGGACCCCAGTGGGAGTGTGCAGGACGTCATAGAAAAAGTGCAGGACCCCAGTGGGAGTGTGCAGGACGTCATAGAAAGTGTGCAGGACCCCAGTGGGAGTGTGCAGGACGTCATAGAAACTGTGCAGGACCCCAGTGGGAGGGGGCAGGACCCCAGTGGGAGGGGGCAGGACCCCAGTGGGAGTATGCAGGACGTCATAGAAAGTGTGCAGGACCCCAGTGGGAGTGTGCCGGACGTCGCAGGAAGTGTGCAGGACCCCAGTGGGAGTGTGCAGGACCTATTGTGAGAGTGTGCAGAACCCCAATGGGAGTGTGCAGGACCCCAGTGGGAGTGTGCAGGACGTCATAGAAAAAGTGCAGGACCCCAGTGGGAGTGTGCGAAACCCCAGTGGGAGGGTGCAGGACCCCAGTGGGAGTGTGCAAGACGTCATAAAAGTGTGCCGGACACCAGCGGGAGTGTGCAGGACCCCAGTGGGAGTGTGCAGGACCCCAGTGGGAGTGTGCAGGACGTCATAGAAAGTGTGCAGGACCCCAGTGGGAGTGTGCAGGACGTCATAGAAAGTGTGCAGGACCCCAGTGGGAGTGTGCAGGACGTCATAGAAAAAGTGCAAGACCCAGTGGGAGTGTGCAGGACGTCATAGAAAATGTGCAGGATCCCAGTGGGAGTGTGCAGGACGTCATAGAAAGTGTGCAGGACCCCAGTGGGAGTGTGCAGGACGTCATAGAAACTGTGCAGGACCCCAGTGGGAGTGTGCAAAACCCTAGTGGGAGTGGGCAGGACCCCAGTGGGAGTGTGCAAGACGTCATAAAAGTGTGCAGGACCCTAGTGGGAGTGTGCAGGACGTCATAAAAGTGTGCAGGACCCTAGTGGGAGTGTGCAGTACCTATTGTGAGAGTGTGCAGAACCCCAGTGGGAGTGTGCAGGACCCCAGTGGGAGTGTGCAGGACGTCATAGAAAAAGTGCAAGTCCCAGTGGGAGTGTGCAGGACGTCATAGAAAAAGTGCAGGACCCCAGTGGGAGTGTGCGGCACGTCATAGAAAAAGTGCAAGACCCAGTGGGAGTGTGCAGGACGTCATAGAAAAAGTGCAGGATCCCAGTGGGAGTGTGCAGGACGTCATAGAAAGTGTGCAGGACCCCAGTGGGAGTGTGCAGGACGTCATAGAAACTGTGCAGGACCCCAGTGGGAGGGGGCAGGACCCCAGTGGGAGTATGCAGGACGTCATAGAAAGTGTGCAGGACCCCAGTGGGAGTGTGCAGGACGTCATAGAAACTGTGCCGGACCCCAGTGGGAGTGTGCAGGACCCCAGTGGGAGTGTGCAGGACCCCAGTGGGAGTGTGCAGGACGTCATAGAAAGTGTGCAGGACCCCAGTGGGAGTGTGCAGGACGTCATAGAAAGTGTGCAAGACCCCAGTGGGAGTGTGCAAAACCCCAGTGGAAGTGGGCATGACCCCAGTGGGAGTGTGCAGGACGTCATAGAAAGTGTGCCCGACCCCAGTGGGAGTGTGCAGGACCCCAGTGGGAGTGTGCAGGACGTCATAGAAAAAGTGCAAGACCCAGTGGGAGTGTGCAGGACGTCATAGAAAATGTGCAGGATCCCAGTGGGAGTGTGCAGGACGTCATAGAAAGTGTGCAGGACCCCAGTGGGAGTGTGCAGGACGTCATAGAAACTGTGCAGGACCCCAGTGGGAGTGTGCAAAACCCTAGTGGGAGTGGGCAGGACCCCAGTGGGAGTGTGCAGGACGTCATAGAAAGTGTGCAGGACCCCAAAGGGAGTGTGCCGGACGTCGTAGGAAGTGTGCAGGACCCCAGTGGGAGTGTGCAGGACCTATTGTGAGAGTGTGCAGAACCCCAGTGGGAGTGTGCAGGACCCCAGTGGGAGTGTGCAGGACGTCATAGAAAAAGTGCAGGACCCCAGTGGGAGTGTGCAGTACCTATTGTGAGAGTGTGCAGAACCCCAGTGGGAGTGTGCAGGACCCCAGTGGGAGTGTGCAGGACGTCATAGAAAAAGTGCAGGACCCCAGTGGGAGTGTGCGAAACCCCAGTGGGAGGGGGCAGGACCCCAGTGGGAGTGTGCAAGACGTCATAAAAACTCTACAGGACCCCAGGGGGAGTGTGCAAACCCCCAGTGGGAGTGTGCAGGACCCCAGTGGGAGTGTGCAGGACGTCATAGAAAAGTGCAAGACCCAGTGGGAGTGTGCAGGACGTCATATAAAATGTGCATGATCCCAGTGGGAGTGTGCAGGACGTCATAGAAAAAGTGCATGACCCCAGTGGGAGTGTGCGGCACGTCATAGAAACTCTGTAGGACCCCAGGGGGAGTGTGCAAAACCCCAGTGGGAGTGGCAGGACCCCAGTGGGAGTGTGCAGGACGTCATAGAAAATGTGCAGGACCCCAGTGGGAGTGAGCAGGACCCCAGTGGGGCAGGACCCCAGTGGGAGTGTGTAGGACGTCATAGAAACTGTGCAGGACCCCAGTGGGAGTGTGCAGGACGTCATAGAAAGTGTGCAGGACCCCAGTGGGAGTGTGCAGGACGTCATAGAAAGTGTGCAAGACCCCAGTGGGAGTGTGCAGGACCCCAGTGGGAGTGTGCAGGACCTATTGTGAGAGTGTGCAGAACCCCAGTGGGATTGTGCAGGACCCCAGTGGGAGTGTGCAGGACGTCATAGAAAAAGTGCAAGACCCAGTGGGAGTGTGCAGGACGTCATAGAAAATGTGCAGGATCCCAGTGGGAGTGTGCAGGACGTCATAGAAAAAGTGCAGGACCCCAGTGGGAATATGCAGAACGTCATAGAAAGTGCGCAGGACCCAGTGGAAATGTGCAGGACGTCATAGAAAGTGTGCAGGACCCCAGTGGGAGTGTGCAGGACGTCATAGAAAAAGTGCAAGACCCAGTGGGAGTGTGCAGGACGTCATAGAAACTGTGCAGGACCCCAAAGGGAGTGTGCCGGACGTCGTAGGAAGTGTGCAGGACCCCAGTGGGAGTGAGCAGGACCTATTGTGAGAGTGTGCATAACCCCAGTGGGAGTGTGCAGGACCCCAGTGGGAGTGTGCAGGACGTCATAGAAAAAGTGCAAGACCCAGTGGGAGTGTGCAGGACGTCATAGGAAGTGTGCAGAACCCCAGTGGGAGTGTGCAGGACCCCAGTGGGAGTGTGCAGGACGTCATAGAAACTCTGCAGGACCCCAGGGGGAGTGTGCAAAACCCCAGTGGGAGTGGCAGGACCCCAGTGGGAGTGTGCAGGACGTCATAGAAAATGTGCAGGATCCCAGTGGGAGTGTGCAGGACGTCATAGAAAAAGTGCAGGACCCCAGTGGGAGTGTGTAGGACGTCATAGAAACTGTGCAGGACCCCAGTGGGAGTGGGCAGGACCCCAGTGGGAGTGGGCAGGACCCCAGTGGGAGTGTGCAGGACGTCATAGAAAGTGTGCAGGACCCCAGTGGGAGTGTGCAGGACGTCATAGAAAGTGTGCAGGACCCCAGTGGGAGTGTGCAGGACCCCAGTGGGAGTGTGCAGGACCTATTGTGAGAGTGTGCAGAACCCCAGTGGGATTGTGCAGGACCCCAGTGGGAGTGTGCAGGACGTCATAGAAAAAGTGCAAGACCCAGTGGGAGTGTGCAGGACGTCATAGAAAAGTGCAAGACCCAGTGGGAGTGTGCAGGACGTCATAGAAAATGTGCAGGATCCCAGTGGGAGTGTGCAGGACGTCATAGAAAGTGTGCAGGACCCCAGTGGGAGTGTGCAGGACGTCATAGGAAGTGTGCAGGATCCCAGTGGGAGTGTGCAGGACGTCGTAGGAAGTGTGCAGGACCCCAGTGGCAGTGAGCAGGACCTATTGTGAGAGTGTGCATAACCCCAGTGGAAGCGTGCATAACCCCAGTGGGAGTGTGCGAAACCCCAGTGGGAGTGTGCAGGACCCCAGTGGGAGTGTGCAGGACCCCAGTGGGAGTGTGCAGGACGTCATAGAAAAAGTGCAAGTCCCAGTGGGAGTGTGCAGGACGTCATAGAAAAAGTGCAGGACCCCAGTGGGAGTGTGCAGAACCCCAGTGGGAGTGTGCAGGACCCCAGTGGGAGTGTGCAGGACGTCATAGAAAGTGTGCAAGACCCCAGTGGGAGTGTGCAAAACCCCAGTGGAAGTGGGCATGACCCCAGTGGGAGTGTGCAGGACGTCATAGAAAGTGTGCCCGACCCCAGTGGGAGTGTGCAGGACCTATTGTGAGAGTGTGCAGAACCCCAGTGGGAGTGTGCAGGACGTCATAGAAAAAGTGCAAGACCCAGTGGGAGTGTGCAGGACGTCATAGAAACTCTGCAGGACCCCAGGGGGAGTGTGCAAAACCTCAGTGGGAGTGGCAGGACCCCAGTGGGAGTGTGCAGGACGTCATAGAAAAAGTGCAAGACCCAGTGGGAGTGTGCAGGACGTCATAGAAAATGTGCAGGATCCCAGTGGGAGTGTGCAGGACGTCATAGAAAGTGTGCAGGACCCCAGTGGGAGTGTGCCGGACGTCGTAGGAAGTGTGCAGGACCCCAGTGGGAGTGAGCAGGACGTCATAGAAAAAGTGCAGGACCCCAGTGGGAGTGTGCGGCACGTCATAGAAAAAGTGCAAGACTCAGTGCGAGTGTGCAGGACGTCATAGGAAGTGTGCAGAACCCCAGTGGGAGTGTGCAGGATGTCATAGAAACTGTGCAGGACCCCAAAGGGAGTGTGCCGGACGTCGTAGGAAGTGTGCAGGACCCCAGTGGGAGTGAGCAGGACCTATTGTGAGAGTGTGCATAACCCCAGTGGGAGTGTGCAGGACCCCAGTGGGAGTGTGCAGGACCTATTGTGAGAGTGTGCAGAACCCCAGTGGGAGTGTGCAGGACGTCATAGAAAAAGTGCAAGTCCCAGTGGGAGTGTGCAGGACGTCATAGAAAAAGTGCAGGACCCCAGTGGGAGTGTGCGAAACCCCAGTGGGAGGGGGCAGGACCCCAGTGGGAGTGTGCAAGACGTCATAAAAGTGTGCCGGACACCAGCGGGAGTGTGCAGGACGTCATAGGAAGTGTGCAGAATCCCAGTGGGAGTGTGCAGGACCCCAGTGGGAGTGTGCAGGACGTCATAGAAACTCTGCAGGACCCCAGGGAGAGTGTGCAAAACCCCAGTGGGAGTGGCAGGACCCCAGTGGGAATATGCAGGACGTCATAGAAAGTGCGCAGGACCCAGTGGAAGTGTGCAGGACGTCATAGAAAGTG
Source organism: Aplectana chamaeleonis (assembly GCA_029168955.1). Lineage (NCBI taxonomy): Eukaryota > Metazoa > Nematoda > Chromadorea > Rhabditida > Cosmocercidae > Aplectana > Aplectana chamaeleonis. Next base: position 329,602 of record JAPDOI010000407.1, read on the forward strand.
TGCCCGACCCCAGTGGGAGTGTGCAGGACCTATTGTGAGAGTGTGCAGAACCCCAGGGAGAGTGTGCAAAACCCCAGTGGGAGTGGCAGGACCCCAGTGGGAATATGCAGGACGTCATAGAAAGTGCGCAGGACCCAGTGGAAGTGTGCAGGACGTCATAGAAAGTGTGCAAGACCCCAGTGGGAGTGTGCAAAACCCCAGTGGAAGTGGGCATGACCCCAGTGGGAGTGTGCAGGACGTCATAGAAAGTGTGCCCGACCCCAGTGGGAGTGTGCAGGACCTATTGTGAGAGTGTGCAGAACCCCAGTGGGAGTGTGCAGGACCCCAGTGGGAGTGTGCAGGACGTCATAGAAAAAGTGCAAGACCCAGTGGGAGTGTGCAGGACGTCATAGAAACTGTGCAGGACCCCAAAGGGAGTGTGCAGGACGTCATAGAAAGTGTGCAGGACCCCAGTGGGAGTGTGCAGGACCCCAGTGGGAGTGTGCAGGACGTCATAGAAAAAGTGCAAGACCCAGTGGGAGTGTGCAGGACGTCATAGAAAAAGTGCAAGACCCAGTGGGAGTGTGCAGGACGTCATAGAAAGTGTGCCCGACCCCAGTGAGAGTGTGCATAACCCCAGTGGGAGCGTGCAGGACCCCAGTGGGAGTGTGCAGGACCTATTGTGAGAGTGTGCAGAACCCCAGTGGGAGTGTGCAGGACCCCAGTGGGAGTGTGCAGGACGTCATAGAAAAAGTGCAAGACCCAGTGGGAGTGTGCAGGACGTCATAGAAAAAGTGCAGGACCCCAGTGGGAGTGTGCAGAACCCCAGTGGGAGTGTGCAGGACCCCAGTGGGAGTGTGCAGGACGTCATAGAAAAAGTGCAAGTCCCAGTGGGAGTGTGCAGGACGTCATAGAAAAAGTGCAGGACCCCAGTGGGAGTGTGCGAAACCCCAGTGGGAGGGGGCAGGACCCCAGCGGGAGTGTGCAGGACGTCATAGGAAGTGTGCCGGACACCAGCGGGAGTGTGCAGGACGTCATAGGAAGTGTGCAGGACCCCAATGGGAGTGGCAGGACCCCAGTGGGAATATGCAGGACGTCATAGAAACTCTGCAGGACCCCAGGGAGAGTGTGCAAAACCCCAGTGGGAGTGGCAGGACCCCAGTGGGAGTGTGCAGGACGTCATAGAAAGTGTGCAGGACCCCAGTGGGAGTGTGCAGGACGTCATAGAAAGTGTGCAGGACCCCAGTGGGAGTGTGCAGGACGTCATAGAAAGTGTGCAGGACCCCAGTGGGAGTGTGCAGGACCCCAGTGGGAGTGTGCAGGACCCCAGTGGGAGTGTGCAGGACGTCATAGAAAGTGTGCAGGACCCCAGTGGGAGTGTGCAGGACGTCATAGAAAGTGTGCAGGACCCCAGTGGGAGTGTGCAGGACCCCAGTGGGAGTGTGCAGGACCCCAGTGGGAGTGTGCAGGACGTCATAGAAAGTGTGCAGGACCCCAGTGGGAGTGTGCAGGACGTCATAGAAAGTGTGCAGGACCCCAGTGGGAGTGTGCAGGACCCCAGTGGGAGTGTGCAGGACGTCATAGAAAAAGTGCAAGACCCAGTGGGAGTGTGCAGGACGTCATAGAAAAAGTGCAGGACCCCAGTGGGAGTGTGCAGGACGTCATAGAAAGTGTGCAGGACCCCAGTGGGAGTGTGCAGGACCCCAGTGGGAGTGTGCAGGACGTCATAGAAAAAGTGCAGAACCCCAGTGGGAGTGTGCAGGACGTCATAGAAAAAGTGCAGGACCCCAGTGGGAGTGTGCGGCACGTCATAGAAGAAGTGCAAGACCCAGTGCGAGTGTGCAGGACGTCATAAAAAGTGTGCCGGACATCAGTGGGAGTGTGCAGGACGTCATAGGAAGTGTGCAGAACCCCAATGGGAGTGCGCAGGACCCCAGTGGGAGTGTGCAGGACGTCATAGAAACTGCAGGATCCAGTGGAAGTGTGCAGGACGTCATAGAAAGTGTGCCCGACCCCAGTGGGAGTGTGCAAGACGTCATAAAAGTGTGCCGGACACCAGTGGGAGTGTGCAGGACGTCATAGGGAGTGTGCAGAACCCCAATGGGAGTGCGCAGGACCCCAGTGGGAGTGTGCAGGACGTCATAGAAACTGCAGGATCCAGTGGAAGTGTGCAGGACGTCATAGAAAGTGTGCAAGACCCCAGTGGGAGTGTGCAAAACCCCAGTGGAAGTGGGCATGACCCCAGTGGGAGTGTGCAGGACGTCATAGAAAGTGTGCCCGACCCCAGTGGGAGTGTGCAGGACCTATTGTGAGAGTGTGCGGAACCCCAGTGGGAGTGTGCAGGACCCCAGTGGGAGTGTGCAGGACGTCATAGAAAAAGTGCAAGACCCAGTGGGAGTGTGCAGGACGTCATAGAAAATGTGCAGGATCCCAGTGGGAGTGTGCAGGACGTCATAGAAAGTGTGCAGGACCCCAGTGGGAGTGTGCAGGACGTCATAGAAACTGTGCAGGACCCCAGTGGGAGTGTGCAGGACGTCATAGAAAATGTGCAGGATCCCAGTGGGAGTGTGCAGGACGTCATAGAAAGTGTGCAGGACCCCAGTGGGAGTGTGCCGGACGTCGTAGGAAGTGTGCAGGACCCCAGTGGGAGTGAGCAGGACCTATTGTGAGAGTGTGCATAACCCCAGTGGGAGTGTGCAGGACCCCAGTGGGAGTGTGCAGGACCTATTGTGAGAGTGTGCAGAACCCCAGTGGGAGTGTGCAGGACCCCAGTGGGAGTGTGCAGGACGTCATAGAAAAAGTGCAAGACCCAGTGGGAGTGTGCAGGACGTCATAGAAAAAGTGCAAGTCCCAGTGGGAGTGTGCAGGACGTCATAGAAAAAGTGCAAGACCCAGTGGGAGTGTGCAGGACGTCATAGAAAAGTGCAGGACCCCAGTGGGAGTGTGCGGCACGTCATAGAAAGTGTGCAGGACCCCAGTGGGAGTCTGCAGGACGTCATAGAAAAAGTGCAACACCCAGTGGGAGTGTGCAGGACGTCATAGAAAATGTGCAGAACCCCAGTGGGAGTGTGCAGGACGTCATAGAAAAAGTGCAGGACCCCAGTGGGAGTGTGCGGCACGTCATAGAAAAAGTGCAAGACCCCAGGGAGAGTGTGCAGGACCTATTGTGAGAGTGTGCAGAACCCCAGTGGGAGTGTGCAAGACCCCAGTGGGAGTGTGCAGGACGTCATAGAAAAGTGCAAGACCCAGTGGGAGTGTGCAGGACGTCATAGAAACTCTGCAGGACCCCAGGGGGAGTGTGCAAAACCTCAGTGGGAGTGGCAGGACCCCAGTGGGAGTGTGCAGGACGTCATAGAAACTCTGCAGGACCCCAGGGGGAGTGTGCAAAACCTCAGTGGGAGTGGCAGGACCCCAGTGGGAGTGTGCAGGACGTCATAGAAAGTGTGCAGGACCCCAGTGGGAGTGTGCAGGACGTCATAGAAAGTGTGCAGGACCCCAGTGGGAGTGTGCAGGACGTCATAGAAACTGTGCAGGACCCCAGTGGGAGTGTGCAGAACCCCAGTGGGAGTGTGCAGGACCCCAGTGGGAGTGTGCAGGACGTCATAGAAACTGTGCAGGACCCCAAAGGGAGTGTGCCGGACGTCGTAGGAAGTGTGCAGGACCCCAGTGGGAATGAGCAGGACCTATTGTGAGAGTGTGCAGGACGTCATAGGAAGTGTGCAGAAACCCAGTGGGAGTGCGCAGGACCCCAGTGGGAGTGTGCAGGACGTCATAGAAAAAGTGCAAGACCCAGTGGGAGTGCGCAGGACGTCATAGAAAATGTGCAGGATCCCAGTGGGAGTGTGCAGGACGTCATAGAAAAAGTGCAAGACCCAGTGGGAGTGTGCAGGACGTCATAGAAACTGTGCAGGACCCCAAAGGGAGTGTGCCGGACGTCGTAGGAAGTGTGCAGGACCCCAGTGGGAGTGAGCAGGACGTCATAGAAAAAGTGCAAGACCCAGTGGGAGTGTGCAGGACGTCATAGAAACTGTGCAGGACCCCAGTGGGAGTGTGCAGGACGTCATAGAAAGTGTGCAGGACCCCAGTGGGAGTGTGCAGGACCCCAGTGGGAGTGTGCAGGACCCCAGTGGGAGTGTGCGGCACGTCATAGAAAAAGTGCAAGTTCCAGTGGGAGTGTGCAGGACGTCATAGAAAAAGTGCAGAACCCCAATGGGAGTGCGCAGGACCCCAGTGGGAGTGTGCAGGACGTCATAGAAACTGCAGGATCCAGTCGAAGTGTGCAGGACGTCATAGAAAGTGTGCAGGACCCCAGTGGGAGTGTGGAGGACGTCATAGAAACTGTGCAGGACCCCAGTGGGAGTGTGCGAAACCCCAGTGGGAGTGGGCAGGACCCCAGTGGGGTGTGCAGGACGTCATAGAAAGTCTTCTGGACCCCAGTGGAAGTGTGCCGGACGTCGTAGGAAGTGTGCAGGACCCCAGTGGGAGTGAGCAGGACCTATTGTGAGAGTGTGCATAACCCCAGTGGGAGTGTGCAGGACCCCAGTGGGAGTGTGCAGGACCTATTGTGAGAGTGTGCAGAACCCCAGTGGGAGTGTGCAGGACCCCAGTGGGAGTGTGCAGGACGTCATAGAAAAAGTGCAAGTCCCAGTGGGAGTGTGCAGGACGTCATAGAAAAAGTGCAGGACCCCAGTGGGAGTGTGCGGCACGTCATAGAAGAAGTGCAAGACCCAGTGCGAGTGTGCAGGACGTCATAAAAAGTGTGCCGGACATCAGTGGGAGTGTGCAGGACGTCATAGGAAGTGTGCAGAACCCCAGTGGGAGTGTGCAGGATGTCATAGAAACTGTGCAGGACCCCAAAGGGAGTGTGCCGGACGTCGTAGGAAGTGTGCAGGACCCCAGTGGGAGTGTGCAGGACGTCATAGAAAGTGTGCCCGACCCCAGTGGGAGTGTGCAGGACCCCAGTGGGAGTGTGCAGGACCTATTGTGAGAGTGTGCAGAACCCCAGTGGGAGTGTGCAGGACCCCAGTGGGAGTGTGCAGGACGTCATAGAAAAAGTGCAAGTCCCAGTGGGAGTGTGCAGGACGTCATAGAAAAAGTGCAGGACGTCATAGGAAGTGTGCAGAACCCCAGTGGGAGTGTGCAGGACCCCAGTGGGAGTGTGCAGGACGTCATAGAAACTCTGCAGGCCCCAGTGGGAGTGTGCAAAACCCCAGTGGAAGTGGGCATGACCCCAGTGGGAGTGTGCAGGACGTCATAGAAAGTGTGCCCGACCCCAGTGGGAGTGTGCAGGACGTCAAAGGAAGTGTGCAGAACCCCAGTGGGAGTGTGCAGGACGTCATAGAAAGTGTGCCCGACCCCAGTGGGAGTGTGCAGGACCTATTGTGAGAGTGTGCAGAACCCCAGTGGGAGTGTGCAAGACCCCAGTGGGAGTGTGCAGGACGTCATAGAAAAAGTGCAAGACCCAGTGGGAGTGTGCAGGACGTCATAGAAACTCTGCAGGACCCCAGGGGGAGTGTGCAAAACCTCAGTGGGAGTGGCAGGACCCCAGTGGGAGTGTGCAGGACGTCATAGAAAAAGTGCAAGACCCAGTGGGAGTGTGCAGGACGTCATAGAAAATGTGCAGGATCCCAGTGGGAGTGTGCAGGACGTCATAGAAAGTGTGCAGGACCCCAGTGGGAGTGTGCAGGACCCCAGTGGGAGTGTGCAGGACGTCATAGAAAAAGTGCAAGACCCAGTGGGAGTGTGCAGGACGTCATAGAAAAAGTGCAGGACCCCAGTGGGAGTGTGCAGGACGTCATAGAAAAAGTGCAGGACCCCAGTGGGAGTGTGCGGCACGTCATAGAAAAAGTGCAAGATCCGGTGGGAGTGTGCAAGACGTCATAAAAGTGTGCCGGACACCAGCGGGAGTGTGCAGGACGTCATTGGAAGTGTGCAGAACCCCAGTGGTAGTGTGCAGGACGTAATAGAAAGTGTGCAGGACCCCAGTGGGAGTGTGTAGGACGTCATAGAAACTGTGCAGGACCCCAGTGGGAGTGTGCAGGACGTCATAGAAAGTGTGCATAACCCCAGTGGGAGCGTGCAGGACCCCAGTGGGAGTGTGCAGGACCTATTGTGAGAGTGTGCAGAACCCCAGTGGGAGTGTGCAGGACCCCAGTGGAAGTGTGCAGGACGTCATAGAAAGTGTGCAAGACCCCAGTGGGAGTGTGCAGGGCGTCATAGAAAGTGTGCAGGTACCCAGTGGGAGTAAGCAGGGCGCTATAGAAAGTGTGCAGGACCCCAGTGGGAGTGTGCAGGACCCAGTGGGAGTGTGCAGGACCCCAGGGGGAGTGTGCAAAACCCCAGTGGGAGTGTGCAGGACGTCATAGAAAATGTGCAGGATCCCAATGGGAGTGTGCAGGACGTCATAGAATGTGTGCAGGACCCCAGTGGGAGTGTGCAGGACCCCAGTGGGAGTGTGCAGGACGTCATAGAAAAAGTGCAAGTCCCAGTGGGAGTGTGCAGGACGTCATAGAAAGTGTGCAGGACCCCAGTGGGAGTGTGCAGGACGTCGTAGGAAGTGTGCAGGACCCCAGTGGGAGTGTGCAGGACCTATTGTGAGAGTGTGCAGAACCCCAGTGGGAGTGTGCAGGACGTCATAGAAAAAGTGCAGGACCCCAGTGGGAGTGTGCGGCACGTCATAGAAGAAGTGCAAGACCCAGTGCGAGTGTGCAGGACGTCATAAAAAGTGTGCAGGACCCAGTGGAAGTGTGCAGGACGTCATAGAAAGTGTGCAAGACCCCAGTGGGAGTGTGCAGGACGTCATAGAAAGTGTGCCCGACCCCAGTGGGAGTGTGCAGGACCCCAGTGGGAGTGTGCGAAACCCCAGTGGAAGTGGGCATGACCCCAGTGGGAGTGAGCAGGACCTATTGTGAGAGTGCGCATAACCCCAGTGGGAGTGTGCAGGACCCCAGTGGGAGTGTGCAGGACGTCATAGAAAAAGTGCAAGTCCCAGTGGGAGTGTGCAGGACGTCATAGAAAAAGTGCAGGACCCCAGTGGGAGTGTGCGAAACCCCAGTGGAAGTGGGCATGACCCCAGTGGGAGTGTGCAGGACGTCATAAAAAGTGTGCCGGACACCAGTGGGAGTGTGCAGGACGTCATAGGAAGTGTGCAGAACCCCAGTGGGAGTGTGCAGGATGTCATAGAAACTGTGCAAGACCCCAGTGGGAGTGTGCAAAACCCCAGTGGAAGTGGGCATGACCCCAGTGGGAGTGTGCAAGACGTCATAAAAGTGTGCCGGACACCAGCGGGAGTGTGCAGGACGTCATAGGAAGTGTGCAGAACCCCAGTGGGAGTGTGCAGGACCCCAGTGGAAGTGGGCATGACCCCAGTGGGAGTGTGCAGGACGTCATAGAAAGTGTGCCCGACCCCAGTGGGAGTGTGCAAGACGTCATAAAAGTGTGCCGGACACCAGTGGGAGTGTGCAAGACCCCAGTGGGAGTGTGCAGGACGTCATAGAAAAAGTGCAAGACCCAGTGAGAGTGTGCACGACGTCATAGAAACTCTGCAGGACCCCAGTGGGAGTGAGCAGGACCTATTGTGAGAGTGTGCATAACCCCAGTGGGAGTGTGCAGGACCCCAGTGGGAGTGTGCAGGACGTCATAGAAAAGTGCAAGACCCAGTGGGAGTGTGCAGGACGTCATAGAAAATGTGCAAGACCCAGTGGGAGTGTGCAGGACGTCATAGAAAAAGTGCAGGACCCCAGTGGGAGTGTGCGGCACGTCATAGAAGAAGTGCAAGACCCAGTGCGAGTGTGCAGGACGTCATAGAAAATGTGCAGGATCCCAGAAGGAGTGTGCAGGACGTCATAAAAAGTGTGCAGGACCCCAGTGGGAGTGTGCAGGACGTCATAGAAACTGTGCCGGACCCCAGTGGGAGTGTGCAGGACGTTGTGCAGGACCCCAGTGGGAGTGTGCAGGACCTATTGTGAGAGTGTGCAGAACCCCAGTGGGAGTGTGCAGGACCCCAGTGGGAGTGTGCAGGACGTCATAGAAAAAGTGCAAGACCCAGTGGGAGTGTGCAGGACGTCATAGAAAAAGTGCAAGACCCAGTGGGAGTGTGCAGGACGTCATAGAAAGTGTGCAGGACCTCAGTGGGAGTGTGCAGGACGTCATAGAAACTCTGCAGGACCCCAGTGGGAGTGTGCAAAACCCCAGTGGGAGTGTGCAGGACCCCAGTGGGAGTGTGCAGGACGTCATAGAAAATCTGCAGGACCCCAGTGGGAGTGTGCAGAACCCCAGTGGGAGTGTGCAAGACGTCATAAAAGTGTGCCGGACACCAGCGGGAGTGTGCAGGACGTCATTGGAAGTGTGCAGAACCCCAGTGGTAGTGTGCAGGACCCCAGTGGGAGTGTGCAGGACGTCATAGAAACTGTGCCGGACCCCAGTGGAAGTGTGCAGGACCCCAGTGGGAGTGTGCAGGACCCCAGTGGGAGTGTGCAGGACGTCATAGAAAAAGTGTAAGTCCCAGTGGGAGTGTGCAGGACGTCATAGAAAAAGTGCAGGACCCCAGTGGGAGTGTGCAAGACGTCATAAAAGTGTGCCGGACACCAGTGGGAGTGTGCAGGACCCCAGTGGGAGTGTGCAGGACGTCATAGAAAAAGTGCAAGTCCCAGTGGGAGTGTGCAGGACGTCATAGAAAAAGTGCAGGACCCCAGTGGGAGTGTGCAAGACGTCATAAAAGTGTGCCGGACACCAGCGGGAGTGTGCAAGACGTCATAGGAAGTGTGCAGGACCCCAGTGGGAGTGTGCAGGACGTCATAGAAAATGTGCAGGATCCCAGTGGGAGTGTGCAGGACGTCATAGAAAATGTGCAGGATCCCAGTGGGAGTGTGCAGGACGTCATAGAAAGTGTGCAGGACCCCAGTGGGAGTGTGCAGGACGTCATAGAAACTGTGCAGGACCCCAGTGGAAGTGTGCAGGACCCCAGTGGGAGTGTGCAGGACCTATTGTGAGAGTGTGCAGAACCCCAGTGGGAGTGTGCAGGATCCCAGTGGGAGTGTTCAGGACGTCATAGAAAAGTGCAAGACCCAGTGGGAGTGTGCAGGACGTCATATAAAATGTGCAGGATCCCAGTGGGAGTGTGCAGGACGTCATAGAAAGTGTGCAGGACCCCAGTGGGAGTGTGCAGGACGTCATAGAAACTCTGCAGGACCCCAGGGGGAGTGTGCAAAACCTCAGTGGGAGTGGCAGGACCCCAGTGGGAGTGTGCAGGACGTCATAGGAAGTGTGCAGAACCCCAGTGGGAGTGTGCAGGATGTCATAGAAACTGTGCAGGATCCCAAAGGGAGTGTGCCGGACGTCGTAGGAAGTGTGCAGGACACCAGCGGGAGTGTGCAGGACGTCATAGGAAGTGTGCAGAACCCCAGTGGGAGTGCCCAGGACCCCAGTGTGAGTGTGCAGGACGTCATAGAAACTCTGCACGACCCAGTGGAAGTGTGCAGGACGTCATAGAAAGTGTGCAAGACCCCAGTGGGAGTGTGCAGGACCCCAGTGGGAGTGTGCAGGACCCCAGTGGGAGTGTGCAGGACGTCATAGAAAAAGTGCAAGACCCAGTGGGAGTGTGCAGGACGTCATAGAAAATGTGCAGGATCCCAGTGGGAGTGTGCAGGACGTCATAGAAAGTGTGCAGGACCCCAGTGGGAGTGTGCAGGACCCCAGTGGGAGTGTGCAGGACGTCATAGAAAAAGTGCAAGTCCCAGTGGGAGTGTGCAGGACGTCATAGAAAAAGTGCAAGACCCAGTGGGAGTGTGCAGGACGTCATAGAAAAAGTGCAGGACCCCAGTGGGATTGTGCGAAACCCCAGTGGGAGGGTGCAGAACCCCAGTGGGAGTGTGCAGGACCCCAGTGGAAGTGGGCATGACCCCAGTGGGAGTGTGCAGGACGTCATAGAAAGTGTGCCCGACCCCAGTGGGAGTGTGCAGGACCCCAGTGGGAGTGTGCAGGACGTCATAGAAACTCTGCAGGACCCCAGGGGGAGTGTGCAAACCCCAGTGGGAATGACAGGACCCCAGTGGGAGTGTGCAGGACGTCATAGAAAAAGTGCAAGACCCAGTGGGAGTGCGCAGGACGTCATAGAAAATGTGCAGGACACCAGTGGGAGTGTGCAGGACCCCAGTGGAAGTGTGCAGGACCCCAGTGGGAGTGTGCAGGACGTCATAGAAAGTGTGCAGGACCCCAGTGGGAGTGTGCAAGACGTCATAGAAAGTGTGCAGGACCCCAGTGGGAGTGTGCAGGACCCCAGTGGGAGAGTGCATGACGTCACAGAAAGTGTGCAGGACCGCAGTGGGAGTGCGCAGGACGCCATAGAAAGTGTGCAGGACCCCAGTGGGAGTGTGCAGGACGTCATAGAAACTCTGCAGGACCCCAGTGGGAGTGTGCAGGACGTCATAGAAAATGTGCAGGATCCCAGTGGGAGTGTGCAGGACGTCATAGAAAAAGTGCAAGACCCAGTGGGAGTGTGCAGGACGTCATAGAAAATGTGCAGGATCCCAGTGGGAGTGTGCAGGACTCAAATGAGAGTGTGCAGGACCCCAGTGGGAGTGTGCAGGACCCCAGTGGGAGTGTGCAGGACTCAAATGAGAGTGTGCAGAACCCCAGTGGGAGTGTGCAACACCCCAGTGGGAGTGTGCAGGACGTCATAGGAAATGTGCAGGATCCCAGTGGGAGTGTGCAGGACGTCATAGAAAGTGTGCAGGACCCCAGTGGGAGTGGGCAGGACCCCAGTGGGAGTATGCAGGACCCGAATGGGAGTGTGCAGGACGCCATAGAAACTGTGCAGGACCCCAGTGGGAGTGTGCAGGACGTCATAGAAAGTGTGCAGGACCCAGTGGGAGTGTGCAGGACGTCATAGAAAGTGTGCCCGACCCCAGTGGGAGTGTGCAGGACCTACTGTGAGAGTGTGCAGAACCCCAGTGGGAGTGTGCAGGACGTCATAGAAACTGTGCAGGACCCCAGTGGGAGTGGGCAGGACCCCAGTGGGAGTATGCAGGACGTCATAGAAAGTGTGCAGGGCCCCAGTGGGAGTGTGCAGGACGTCATAGAAACTGTGCCGGACCCCAGTTGGAGTGTGCGAAACCCCAGTGGGAGTGCGCAGGACCCCAGTGGGAGTGTGCAGAACGTCATAGACTCTGCACGACCCAGTGGAAGTGTGCACGACGTCATAGAAAGTGTGCAGGACCCTAGTGGGAGTGTGCAGGACGTCAGAGAAACTGTGCCGGACCCCAGAGGGAGTGTGCAGGACCTATTGTGGGAGTGTGCAGGACCCCAGTGGGAGTGTGCAGGACGTCATAGAAAGTGTGCAGGACCCCAGTGGGAGTGTGCAGGACGTCATAGAAAGTGTGCAGGACCTTACTGGGAGTGTGCAGGACGTCATAGAAAGTGTGCAGGACCCCAGTGAGAGTGTGCAGGACGTCATAGAAAGTATGCAGGACCCCAGTGGGAGTGTGCAGGACGTCATAGAAAGTGTGCAGGACCCCAGTGGGAGTGTGCAGGACGTCGTAGAAAGTGTGCAGGACCACAGTGGGAGTGTGCAGAACGTCGTAGAAAGTGTGCAGGACCCCAGTGGGAGTGTGCAGAACGTCGTAGAAAGTGTGCAGGACCCCAGTGGGAGTGTGCGAAACCCCAGTGGGAGTGTGCAGGACCCCAGTGGGAGTGTGCAGGACCCCAGTGGGAGTGTGCAGGACCCCAGTGGGAGTGTGCAGGACGTCATAGAAAAAGTGCAAGACCCAGTGGGAGTGTGCAGGACGTCATAGAAAATGTGCAGGACCCCAGTGGGAGTGTGCAGGACGTCATAAGAAGTGTGCAGGACCCCAGTGGGAGTGTGCAGGACGTCATAGAAATGAGCAGGACCCCAGAGGGAGTGTGCAGGAAGTCATAGAAAGTGTGCAGGACCCCAGTGGGAGTATGCAGGACGTCATAGAAAGTGTGCAGGACACCAGTGGGAGTGTGCAGGACCCCAGTGGAAGTGTGCAGGACCCCAGTGGGAGTGTGCAGGACGTCATAGAAAGTGTGCAGGACCCCAGTGGGAGTGTGCAGGACCTATTGTGAGAGTGTGCAGAACCCCAGTGGGAGTGTGCAAGACCCCAGTGGGAATATGCAGGACGTCATAGAAAGTGCGCAGGACCCAGTGGAAGTGTGCAGGACGTCATAGAAAGTGTGCCCGACCCCAGTGGGAGTGTGCAGGACCTATTGTGAGAGTGTGCAGGACCCCAGTGGGAGTGTGCGGCACGTCATAGAAAAAGTGCAAGACCCAGTGGGAGTGTGCAGGACGTTGCCGGACACCAGTGGGAGTGTGCCGGACGTCGCAGGAAGTGTGCAGGACCCCAGTGGTAGTGAGCAGGACCTATTGTGAGAGTGTGCATAACCCCAGTGGGAGCGTGCAGGACGTCATAGAAAAAGTGCAGGACCCCAGTGGGAGTGTGCAGGACGTCATAGAAACTCTGCAGGACCCCAGTGGGAGTGTGCAAGACGTCATAGAAAAAGTGCAGGACCCCAGTGGGAGTGTGCAGGAAGTCATAGAAAGTGTGCAGGACCCTAGTGGGAGTGTGCAAGACGTCATAAAAGTGTGCAGGACCCCAGTGGGAGTGTGCGAGACGTCATAGAAAGTTTGCAGGACCCCAGTGGGAGTGTGCAAGACGTCATAAAAGTGTGCCGGACACCAGTGGGAGTGTGCAGGACGTCATAGAAAAAGTGCAGGACCCCAGTGGGAGTGTGCAAAACCCTAGTGGGAGTGGGCAGGACCCCAGTGGGAGTGTGCAGGACCCCAGTGGGAGTGTGCAGGACCCCAGTGGGAGTGTGCAGGACGTCATAGAAAAAGTGTAAGTCCCAGTGGGAGTGTGCAGGACGTCATAAAAGTGTGCCGGACACCAGTGGGAGTGTGCAGGACCCCAGTGGGAGTGTGCAGGACGTCATAGAAAAAGTGCAGGACCCCAGTGGGAGTGTGCGAAACCCCAGTGGGAGGGGGCAGGACCCCAGTGGGAGTGTGCAGGACGTCATAGAAAATGTGCCGGATCCCAGTGGGAGTGTGCAGGACGTCATAGAAAAAGTGCAAGACCCAGTGGGAGTGTGCAGGACGTCATAGGAAGTGTGCAGGACCCCAGTGGGAGTGTGCAGGACGTCATAGAAAATGTGCAGGATCTCAGTGGGAGTGTGCAAGACGTCATAGAAAGTGTGCAGGACCCCAGTGGGAGTGTGCAGGACGTCATAGAAAAAGTGCAAGACCCAGTGGGAGTGTGCAGGACGTCATAGAAAATGTGCAGGATCCCAGTGGGAGTGTGCAGGACGTCATAGAAAGTGTGCAGGACCCCAGTGGGAGTGTGCAGGACGTCATAGAAACTGTGCAGGACCCCAAAGGGAGTGTGCCGGACGTCGTAGGAAGTGTGCAGGACCCCAGTGGGAGTGTGCAGGACCTATTGTGAGAGTGTGCAGAACCCCAGTGGGAGTGTGCAGGACCCCAGTGGGAGTGTGCAGGACGTCATAGAAAAAGTGCAAGTCCCAGTGGGAGTGTGCAGGACGTCATAGAAAAAGTGCAGGACCCCAGTGGGAGTGTGCGAAACCCCAGTGGAAGTGGGCATGACCCCAGTGGGAGTGTGCAGGACGTCATAAAAAGTGTGCCGGACACCAGTGGGAGTGTGCAGGACGTCATAGGAAGTGTGCAGAACCCCAGTGGGAGTGTGCAGGATGTCATAGAAACTGTGCAGGACCCCAAAGGGAGTGTGCCGGACGTCGTAGGAAGTGTGCAGGACCCCAGTGGGAGTGTGCGGCACGTCATAGAAAGTGTGCAGGACCCCAGTGGGAGTGTGCAGGACGTCATAGAAAAAGTGCAAGACCCAGTGGGAGTGTGCAGGACGTCATAGAAACTGTGCAGGACCCCAAAGGGAGTGTGCCGGACGTCGTAGGAAGTGTGCAGGACCCCAGTGGGAGTGTGCAAAACCCCAGTGGAAGTGGGCATAACCCCAGTGGGAGTGTGCAGGACGTCATAGAAAGTGTGCCCGACCCCAGTGGGAGTGTGCAGGACGTCATAGAAAGTGTGCAGGACCCCAGTGGGAGTGTGCAGGACCCCAGTGGGAGTGTGCAGGACGTCATAGAAAAAGTGCAGGACCCCAGTGGGAGTGTGCTGCACGTCATAGAAGAAGTGCAAGACTCAGTGCGAGTGTGCAGGACGTTATAAAAAGTGTGCAGGACCCCCAGTGTGCAGGACCTGTGTGAGTGTGTGCAGGGCCCCAGTGGAAGTGTGCAGGACCCCAGTGGGAGTGTGCAGGACGTCATAGAAAGTGTGCAGGACACCAGTGGGAGTGTGCAGGACGTCATTGAAAGTGTGCAGGACCCCAGTGGGAGTGTGCAGGACGTCATAGAAAGTGTGCAGGACCCCAGTGGGAGTGTGCAAGACGTCATAGAAAAAGTGCAGGACCCCAGTGGGAGTGTGCAGGACGTCATAGAAAAAGTGCAGGACCCCAGTGGGAGTGTGCAAGACGTCATAAAAGTGTGCCGGACACCAGCGGGAGTGTGCAGGACGTCATAGAAACTGTGCAGGACCCCAAAGGGAGTGTGCCGGACGTCGTAGGAAGTGTGCAGGACCCCAGTGGGAGTGTGCAGGACGTCATAGAAAGTGTGCCCGACCCCAGTAGGAGTGTGCAGGACCCCAGTGGGAGTGTACAGGACGTCATAGAAAAAGTGCAAGACCCAGTGGGAGTGTGCAGGACGTCATAGAAAATGTGCAGGATCCCAGTGGGAGTGTGCAGGACGTCATAGAAAGTGTGCAGGACCCCAGTGGGAGTGTGCAGGACGTCATAGAAACTGTGCAGGACCCCAGTGGGAGTGTGCAAAACCCCAGTGGGAGTGGGCAGGACCCCAGTGGGAGTGTGCAGGACGTCATAGAAACTGTGCAGGACCCCAGTGGGAGTATGCAGGACGTCATAGAAAGTGTGCAGGGCCCCAGTGGGAGTGTGCAGGACCTACTGTGAGAGTGTGCAGAACCCCAGTGGGAGTGTGCAACACCCCAGTGGGAGTGTGCAGGACGTCATAGAAAAAGTGCAGGACCCCAGTGGGAGTGTGCAGGACGTCATAGAAAAAGTGCAGGACCCCAGTGGGAGTGTGCGGCACGTCATAGAAAAAGTGCAAGACCCAGTGGGAGTGTGCAGGACGTTGCCGGACACCAGTGGGAGTGTGCCGGACGTCATAGAAAATGTGCAGGATCCCAGTGGGAGTGTGCAGGACGTCATGGAAAGTGTGCAGGACCTCAGTGGGAGTGTGCAGGACCCCAGTGGGAGTGTGCGGCACGTCATAGAAGAAGTGCAAGACCCAGTGCGAGTGTGCAGGACGTCATAAAAAGTGTGCCGGACATCAGTGGGAGTGTGCAGGACGTCATAGGAAGTGTGCAGAACCCCAGTGGGAGTGTGCAGGACGTCATAGAAAATGTGCAGGATCCCAGAAGGAGTGTGCAGGACGTCATAAAAAGTGTGCAGGACCCCAGTGGGAGTGTGCAGGACGTCATAGAAACTCTGTAGGACCCCAGGGGGAGTGTGCAAAACCCCAGTGGGAGTGACAGGACCCCAGTGGGAGTGTGCAGGACGTCATAGAAAAAGTGCAGGACCCACTGGGAGTGTGCAGGACGTCATAGAAAATGTGCAGGATCCCAGTGTGAGTGTGCAGGACGTCATAGAAAGTGTGCAGGACCCCAGTGGGAGTGTGCAGGACGTCATAGAAACTGTGCAGGACCCCAGTGGGAGTGTGCAGGACGTCATAGAAAGTGTGCCCGACCCCAGTGGGAGTGTGCAGGACCCCAGTGGGAGTGTGCAGGACGTCATAGAAAAAGTGCAAGACCCAGTGGGAGTGTGCAGGACGTCATAGAAACTGTGCAGGACCCCAAAGGGAGTGTGCAAAACCCCAGTGGAAGTGGGCATGACCCCAGTGGGAGTGTGCAGGACGTCATAGAAAGTGTGCAGGACCCTAGTGGGAGTGTGCAGTACCTATTGTGAGAGTGTGCAGAACCCCAGTGGGAGTGTGCAGGACCCCAGTGGGAGTGTGCAGGACGTCATAGAAAAAGTGCAAGTCCCAGTGGGAGTGTGCAGGACGTCATAGAAAAAGTGCAGGACCCCAGTGGGAGTGTGCGAAACCCCAGTGGGAGGGGGCAGGACCCCAGTGGGAGTGTGCAAGACGTCATAAAAGTGTGCCGGACACCAGCGGGAGTGTGCAGGACGTCATAGGAAGTGTGCAGGACCCCAGTGGGAGTGAGCAGGACGTCATAGAAACTCTGCAGGACCCCAGGGAGAGTGTGCAAAACCCCAGTGGGAGTGGCAGGACCCCAGTGGGAATATGCAGGACGTCATAGAAAGTGCGCAGGACCCAGTGGAAGTGTGCAGGACGTCATAGAAAGTGTGCAAGACCTCAGTGGGAGTGTGCAAAACCCCAGTGGAAGTGGGCATGACCCCAGTGGGAGTGTGCAGGACGTCATAGAAAGTGTGCCCGACCCCAGTGGGAGTGTGCAGGACCTATTGTGAGAGTGTGCAGAACCCCAGTGGGAGTGTGCAGGACCCCAGTGGGAGTGTACAGGACGTCATAGAAAAAGTGCAAGTCCCAGTGGGAGTGTGCAGGACGTCATAGAAAAAGTGCAGGACCCCAGGGAGAGTGTGCAAAACCCCAGTGGGAGTGGCAGGACCCCAGTGGGAATATGCAGGACGTCATAGAAAGTGCGCAGGACCCCAGTGGGAGTGTGCAGGACGTCATAGAAAGTGTGCAGGACCCCAGTGGGAGTGTGCAGGACGTCATAGAAAATGTGCAGGATCCCAGTGGGAGTGTGCAGGACGTCATAGAAAGTGTGCAGGACCCCAGTGGGAGTGTGCAGGACGTCATAGAAACTGTGCAGGACCCCAGTGGGAGTGTGCAAAACCCTAGTGGGAGTGGGCAGGACCCCAGTGGGAGTGTGCAGGACCCCAGTGGGAGTGTGCAGGACGTCATAGAAAAAGTGCAAGACCCCAGTGGGAGTGTGCAGGACCTATTGTGAGAGTGTGCAGAACCCCAGTGGGAGTGTGCAGGACCCCAGTGGGAGTGTGCAGGACGTCATAGAAAAGTGCAAGACCCAGTGGGAGTGTGCAGGACGTCATAGAAAATGTGCAGGATCCCAGTGGGAGTGTGCAGGACGTCATAGAAAGTGTGCAGGACCCCAGTGGGAGTGTGCAGGACGTCATAGAAACTCTGCAGGACCCCAGGGGGAGTGTGCAAAACCCCAGTGGGAGTGGCAGGACCCCAGTGGGAGTGTGCAGGACGTCATAGAAAAAGTGCAAGACCCAGTGGGAGTGTGCAGGACGTCATAGAAAATGTGCAGGATCCCAGTGGGAGTGTGCAGGACGTCATAGAAAGTGTGCAGGACCCCAGTGGGAGTGTGCAGGACGTCATAGAAACTGTGCAGGACCCCAGTGGGAGTGTGCAGGACGTCATAGAAAAAGTGCAAGACCCAGTGGGAGTGTGCAGGACGTCATAGAAAATGTGCAGGATCCCAGTGGGAGTGTGCAGGACGTCATAGAAAGTGTGCCGGACACCAGCGGGAGTGTGCAGGACGTCATAGGAAGTGTGCAGAACCCCAGTGGGAGTGTGCAGGACGTCATAAAAAGTGTGCAGGACCCCAGTGGGAGTGTGCAGGACGTCATAGAAAGTGTGCAGGACCCCAGTGGGAGTGTGCAGGACGTCATAGAAAGTGTGCAGGACCCCAGTGGGAGTGTGCAGGACCCCAGTGGGAGTGTGCAGGACGTCATAGAAAAAGTGCAAGACCCAGTGGGAGTGTGCAGGACGTCATAGAAAATGTGCAGGATCCCAGTGGGAGTGTGCAGGACGTCATAGAAAGTGTGCAGGACCCCAGTGGGAGTGTGCAGGACGTCATAGAAACTCTGCAGGACCCCAGGGGGAGTGTGCAAAACCCCAGTGGGAGTGGCAGGACCCCAGTGGGAGTGTGCAGGACGTCATAGAAAAAGTGCAAGACCCAGTGGGAGTGTGCAGGACGTCATAGAAAATGTGCAGGATCCCAGTGGGAGTGTGCAGGACGTCATAGAAAGTGTGCAGGACCCCAGTGGGAGTGTGCAGGACGTCATAGAAACTGTGCAGGACCCCAGTGGGAGTGTGCAGGACGTCATAGAAAGTGTGCAGGACCCCAGTGGGAGTGTGCAGGACGTCATAGAAAGTGTGCAGGACCCCAGTGGGAGTGTGCAGGACGTCATAGAAACTGTGCCGGACCCCAGTGGGAGTGTGCAGGACCTATTGTGAGAGTGTGCAGAACCCCAGTGGGAGTGTGCAGGACGTCATAGAAAGTGTGCAGGGCCCCAGTGGGAGTGTGCAGGACCTACTGTGAGAGTGTGCAGAACCCCAGTGGGAGTGTGCAACACCCCAGTGGGAGTGTGCAGGACGTCATAGAAAAAGTGCAAGTCCCAGTGGGAGTGTGCAGGACGTCATAGAAAAAGTGCATGACCCCAGTGGGAGTGTGCAGGACCCCAGTGGGAGTGTGCAGGACCCCAGTGGGAGTGTGCAGGACGTCATAGAAAGTGTGCAAGACCCAGTGGGAGTGTGCAGGACGTCATAGAAAATGTGCAGGATCCCAGTGGGAGTGTGCAGGACGTCATAGAAAGTGTGCAGGACCCCAGTGGGAGTGTGCAGGACGTCATAGAAAAAGTGCAAGTCCCAGTGGGAGTGTGCAGGACGTCATAGAAAAAGTGCATGACCCCAGTGGGAGTGTGCGGCACGTCATAGAAACTCTGTAGGACCCCAGGGGGAGTGTGCAAAACCCCAGTGGGAGTGGCAGGACCCCAGTGGGAGTGTGCAGGACGTCATAGAAAAAGTGCAAGACCCACTGGGAGTGTGCAGGACGTCATAGAAAATGTGCAGGATCCCAGTGGGAGTGTGCAGGACCCCAGTGGGAGTGTGCAGGACCCCAGTGGGAGTGTGCAGGACGTCATAGAAAAAGTGCAAGTCCCAGTGGGAGTGTGCAGGACCCCAGTGGGAGTGTGCAGGACCCCAGTGGGAGTGTGCAGGACGTCATAGAAAAAGTGCAAGTCCCAGTGGGAGTGTGCAGGACGTCATAGAAAAAGTGCAGGACCCCAGTGGGAGTGTGCGAAACCCCAGTGGGAGGGGGCAGGACCCCAGCGGGAGTGTGCAGGACGTCATAGGAAGTGTGCCGGACACCAGCGGGAGTGTGCAGGACGTCATAGGAAGTGTGCAGGACCCCAGTGGGAGTGTGCAGGACGTCATAGAAAATGTGCAGGATCCCAGTGGGAGTGTGCAGGACGTCATAGAAAGTGTGCAGGACCCCAGTGGGAGTGTGCAGGACGTCATAGAAACTGTGCAGGACCCCAGTGGGAGTGTGCAAAACCCTAGTGGGAGTGGGCAGGACCCCAGTGAGAGTATGCAGGACGTCATAGAAAGTGTGCAGGACCCCAGTGGGAGTGTGCAGGACGTCATAGAAACTGTGCCGGACCCCAGTGGGAGTGTGCAGGACCTATTGTGAGAGTGTGCAGAACCCCAGTGGGAGTGTGCAGGACGTCATAGAAAAAGTGCAAGACCCAGTGGGAGTGTGCAGGACGTCATAGAAAATGTGCAGGATCCCAGTGGGAGTGTGCAGGACGTCATAGAAAGTGTGCAGGACCCCAGTGGGAGTGTGCAGGACGTCATAAAAACTCTGCAGGACCCCAGGGGGAGTGTGCAAAACCCCAGTGGGAGTGGCAGGACCCCAGTGGGAGTGTGCAGGACGTCATAGAAAAAGTGCAAGACCCAGTGGGAGTGTGCAGGACGTCATAGAAAATGTGCAGGATCCCAGTGGGAGTGTGCAGGACGTCATAGAAAGTGTGCAGGACCCCAGTGGGAGTGTGCAGGACGTCATAGAAAATGTGCAGGATCCCAGTGGGAGTGTGCAGGACGTCATAGAAAGTGTGCAGGACCCCAGTGGGAGTGTGCAGGACGTCATAGAAACTCTGCAGGACCCCAGTGGGAGTGTGCAGGACGTCATAGAAATCGTGCAGGACCCCAGTGGGAGTGTGCAGGACGTCATAGAAAATGTGCAGGATCCCAGTGGGAGTGTGCAGGACGTCATAGAAAGTGTGCAGGACCCCAGTGGGAGTGTGCAGGACGTCATAGAAAAAGTGCAGGACCCCAGTGGGAGTGTGCAGGACGTCATAGAAAAAGTGCAAGACCCAGTGTGAGTGTGCAGGACGTCATAGAAAAAGTGCAGGACCCCAGTGGGAGTGTGCAGGACGTCATAGAAACTGTGCAGGACCCCAGTGGAAGTGGGCATGACCCCAGTGGGAGTGTGAAGGACGTCATAGAAAGTGTGCCCGACCCCAGTGGGAGTGTGCAGGACGTCATAGAAAAAGTGCAGGACCCCAGTGGGAGTGTGCAGTACCTATTGTGAGAGTGTGCAGAACCCCAGTGGGAGTGTGCAGGACCCCAGTGGGAGTGTGCAGGACGTCATAGAAAAAGTGCAGGACCCCAGTGGGAGTGTGCGGCACGTCATAGAAAAAGTGCAAGACCCAGTGGGAGTGTGCAGGACGTCATAGAAAATGTGCAGGATCCCAGTGGGAGTGTGCAGGACGTCATAGAAAGTGTGCAGAACCCCAGTGGGAGTGTGCAGGACCCCAGTGGGAGTGTGCAGGACCCCAGTGGGAGTGTGCAGGACGTCATAGAAAAAGTGCAAGTCCCAGTGGGAGTGTGCAGGACGTCATAGAAAGTGTGCCCGACCCCAGTGGGAGTGTGCAGGATCCCAGTGGGAGTGTGCAGGACGTCATAGAAAGTGTGCAGGACCCCAGTGGGAGTGTGCAGGACCCCAGTGGGAGTGTGCAAAACCCCAGTGGAAGTGGGCATGACCCCAGTGGGAGTGTGCAGGACGTCATAGAAAAAGTGCAGGACCCCAGTGGGAGTGTGCGGCACGTCATAGAAACTGTGCCGGACCCCAGTGGGAGTGTGCAGGACGTCATAGAAACTCTGCAGGACCCCAGGGGGAGTGTGCAAAACCTCAGTGGGAGTGGCAGGACCCCAGTGGGAGTGTGCAGGACGTCATAGAAAGTGCGCAGGACCCAGTGGAAGTGTGCAGGACGTCATAGAAAGTGTGCACGCTTATATACTTTTTTTTTCTACTATTGTAAATTCATTGATGATTTCTCAACGAGCTGGGCGAATAGTAGCACACTACATTCACAGTTTATGAAAATAAGCCAAATGCACAATGGATTACGTTTCCCACATAAGAAAGGAAAGAACTGACAAAGGAAGTGCTTAGAGTGGTAAACGCATCCGCTAAAACGACTAGTATTGTTAGTATTTCTTCTGGTTCAATAGTAAAAATGTGCAGTATCTCGCCCCGAGCTGCAGGTTCGAAAAAGTTATAAGCATTTTTCAAACTGCGAAAAGGCAAAGGTATCAGACATTTTTTGCGAGTTTCGAAAATTTTCTCGGATTCAGCCCAAAACTTGTATGGTGGATCACTGGTCGAGAGAGCGCCGCGTCGAGCACATGTGGGACGCACGCAAGCGAGAAGGTAATGATCCTATCACTACCTTCTCGCTTGCGTGCGTGCCCCATGTGTTCGACGCGGCGATCTCTCGAGCAGTGATCGACGATATGTAGGGGTAATCTAGGGTGACAACACGAATCCGGAGACCATTTGTCTAAGTTTCGAGGTTTACTCTAGGCTTCGGTGGGTAACATGTCTTTTAGGGGGGCAAAACCCGACTTATAAAATTTTGAAGATCGACAAACGGACGTTAAATTCGTATTCACCGCCCCGAATAACCCCCGTATACAAATTTTGAGTGAAATCTGAGATTTTGACCAAGCTACCGCGTACCCACAGTAATCTACCGTAATTTGCAAAAATCGACAAGCGGACTCCAGAATCGTGTTCAGCCCTACAAATAACCCTCAGAGGCACAAGTTGAGCACTATCTACCGTAGCACTCCGAAAATCTCGAGAGTGGCGTTTTTCCCTCGAAATTTTCCCGGTTGGGAAGCTTCGAACGAAATTAGCCGAAAACTTGGGAAAATCGAATAGTAAATCACAGATTCGTGATCAGCGCCCCAAAAAACCCTTGGGAGAGTTATAAGTCAACTCTGAAACATTTTTCTAAAACGCTTCCTTCTTCTTCTTCTTCTTCTTCTGCAGCCTCGAAGTGGTTTTTGTCATAGGTTGAGGAACTGGGCGGCCTTGAAAGGATTTGTCCAAAGGTCCATTGTGGTCAAGGAGGTAGGTCTTTTCGGGCACATGAACAAGTGCGCCGTGTCGTGTCCGGGAGCACCACAGTCCGGGCATGCGTCTGGTCGGCTGCTGTCGATCTTGTTGACGTAAGACATGAGCAGTATAGAGTGACCACAGCGCAGCGAGGCAAGAGCACATCTGGCTCGTCTGCCGAGTTGAGACTCGGACTCGCAAACCCGAGGCGGCACTGCTCCTAAGATAGGGTTCACAGCCGCCTTCGTTAGATATCCTCGAACAAACTGGGTGTGCTCCTCACGCAGAAGACGAAGCCTTTCCATGTTGGAGTCGGCCCATCTCTGTGCATCAACTTTACGAGGAGCATCGGCGAACGGCGTCCTAATCGACCACTCTCTTATGGGCTTCATGATTCTCTTTGTTGGATGATTCGGCTGTCTCAGAACATTAATATACATCTGCTGTGCCTGGAGTTCACAATGCTCCTTGACCGGCAATATGCAGGCCTCCGCGAGAAGATGTTCTATTGGGGAGCTCCTTGCACAACCGGTAGCAATTCTAAGCGCAGCCTTCTGTACACGCTGCAGCTTATTCCAGGAGCTGTCAGACACCAGGTGCTGCCACACTGGTGCCGCATATTCCAGAGCCGGCTGAAGTATTGCTCTGTAGGTTCTCAATATTGTCTCTCGGCTGCTTCCCCATGATGTTCCTCCGAGAGCTCTCAAGATATTAAGCCTAGCCTTCTTCTTCTTCTTCTTTGCAGCCACATGGAGGGTTTTGTCATAGGTTGAGAAACTGGGCGACCAGTAACGGATTCGTCCATAAGTCCATTACGGTCAGCGTGGTGGGTCTCTCCGGACATTTGAAAAGGTGTGCAGTATCATGGCCGAGGCAGCCACAGTCCGGGCAAACATCTGATTTGGTGCTGTCTATTTTGCTGACGTAGGACATAAGCATGGTAGAATGACCACAGCGCAGCGATGCCAGAGTGCACCTGGCCCTTCTTCCGAGTTCAGCCTCGGATGTGCAGACTTGGGCGGCACTACCCCCAATATGGGATTAATGGCCGCCTTTTCCAGATGGCACCGTACGAACTGAGTATGCTCCTCGCGCAATAGACGGAGTCGTTCTTGCTGTGAGTCGTGCCATCTTTTTAGATTGACTTTGCTGGTAGCATCGGCGAATGGCTTTCTGACGCCTCTCTCTCTCTGACTGGGTTTAGCACTCTCCAAGACGGGTGATTTGGTTGTTTGACAATGTTGATGAAAACTTGTTGGGCCTGGAGCTGACAGTGCTCCCTTACTGGTAATAAGCGGGTCTCAGAATGCAAGCGTTCGACTGGGGAACTTCTTGCACATCCGGCTGCGATTCGAAGAGCTGCATTCTGTATGCGTTGCATCTTAGTCCAAGAAGATTCCGAAACTAGATGCTGCCAGACTGGTGCGGCGTATTCTAGTGCAGGCTGGAGAATCGCCTTATACGTTGTAATAATGGTTTCTTTGCTACTACCCCATGAAGTACCGCCCAGGGCTCTAAGTACGTTAAGCTTCGCTTTCACGATAGCCTGCTTCTGTTCCGTGTTCTTATGGAACTTGAGCGATGGATCGAGTACGAGTCCGAGAAGTTTTGGGAAGCGGGCGGCAGGCAAACGATCTCCATTCCATACGACATACGGATGTGCGCTGTGTTCAGATGGGTTCGTTGTGAGTACGGATACCGATGACTTTGACGCAGAAATCTTCAGCATTTTGCGGTCGAAGAAGCTTTTCAGTGCGGTCAAGTACCCGTTAATCTTAGCGGCGGCCACATTTATGTCCCGATCACGACACAAGACAGTCATATCGTCAGCGTAAGCGACCACCTTGATATCCTGGGGAGGGGCGGGCATATCTTCGAGGTACAGACTGAAGAGAGCAGGCGACAATACGCCGCCCTGTGGGACTCCAGCTGCAATCGGAATGCTGTTTCAGATATGATTCTGGAACATCACTCTAGCCCGTCTTCCCTTAGTGAATGCAGCTATCCAGCGCTTTTGCCATGGCGGAATTGATGACTCCAGTAAGTTGTTTGATAAGATACCAAGATTCACTGTGTCGAAAGCCTTAGTGAGATCCAAGGCAACTGCTACAGTTCTTTCCGGCTTATAGGCGTTGAAACCATCAATTGCATAGCTTGTAATTTCTAACAAAGCTGTCGTGGTGGAATGCATTTTTCTGAATCCATGCTGAAACACCTGTCTCTCGTTATGCTCAGTCAGGTCCTTGACGATCAGCTTTTCAGCTACTTTAGCAAAAGAAGACAACAAGCTAATGGGCCGATATCCCTTGACTGAAGCTTGGGGCTTGCCAGGCTTGGGCAGCGGAACGACGTTTGCCGTCTTCCAATTCTGCGGGATAGTACACGACCTGAACGAGGAGTTTATCACATCAGTGACAAGCGGTAAAAAGTCAGTAGGTATCTTCTTCAAGACAGCAGGACATATCCCATCAGGACCAATAGCTCTAGAGTTCCGTATTTCCTTTATAATCTTCTCAACTTGCGCCGTAGTAAACGCTTCGGCCGTGCTCATAAGCGGGGGGCGGCACAGCTCTCTTACAGTCACTCTATTCTGCGGACCTCGTTTAGCACTGGTGATGAAAAAACTTTTCCCGAGCGCATAAGCGGCTTCCTTTCCTGATTTGAATACGCCGTTGTTGAATTCGATTGTGGAGACGGTGGCGGGTGAGCTTTTACCCGAAAGCTTCCGTAAAACCTTCCAAGTAGCTGCACTGTCCGTCTTAAAATCCAACTGCCCGGTGAACTTCTCCCACTCTTCTTTCTTAAGTCTGTCCAAATCCTTTTTGATCTCACTGTCAAGCTCTGCAATCACGGGGTCCAGATGATTAACCGCTATCCTCGCATCTCTCGTTCTAATTTTGTCGAGGATGTCTCTGTTGACATTTGGATAGAACGTCCTGACGCGACCGATAGGAATAGCCGCATTCATGGCCTTGCGGATTGCGTCAGATAAATGGCAGCCTAGCCTTGACGACTGTTTGTTTCTGTTCCGCGTTTTTGTGGAACTTCAGTGACGGATCAAGAATAAGGCCAAGCAGCTTGGGGAATTTGGATGCTGGCAACAGGTCACCATCCCATTTGACATCTGGATGGGCACTGTGTTGCCTTTTGGTGCTTTGTTGTAGAACACTGAAACAGACGATTTTAGCAGCAGAGACTGTGAGCATCATTTTATCGAGGAAGAGCTTCCAAACTCGACGAGATAGGCGCTGATCTTGTTAGCGGCTATTTGCAGAGTCACGGTCCTGGCACATGATGGTGATGTCGTCGGCATACATAACAATCTTTTACATCAGTTTGGGAGGCTCGGGGATGTCCTCAAGATACAGGCTAAATAGGGCAGGGGACAACACTCCGCGCTTGCGGAACAACCGGCTGCTATTGGAATGCTATAGGATAAGCGTGATTCTGGAACAGAACCTGCTGCCGAGATGTCGTAACGTTCGTGCCGTGGCAGTGTGGAGGAAAGAAAGAACGCTCTCCGTGCAAAACCGACGTCAACCCCTCCGAGAAGAGGGTTTTTGTCATGGGAGAGGTGCTGGGTCGGCCGCAGCTCTCCTGGAGGATTTTATTACAAAGGGCCGGCGTCGAGAGAAATCCAGGTCCAGCACGTGCCAGCATTCATGTGCCACCTGCGGCGAGTGATGTTACCTGGCATAAAAACAAGTGTCCAGTGCTTCGGATGCCGAAGGTGCGGGGTGCACTTCTCCTGTTCGGGCCTTCAGTTCTATGCGAGGCATCATGACTCATCACTTTCGTTGTGTTCCTATGGCTCTGCCCCCAACAACTCTGATTCACTCACATTAGCGTAAACCGCCCCTCTCTCTCCATTGTTCGCATTAATCTCCAACGGTGGCCTTCGCAACAAGTTATCTGAACTCTCTCTATTCGCACGTTCCTCAATCACCCGCCGGATGTTATCAGCGGTTCAAGAAACCAAGCTCTCTCCATCTACCACTTATCCCCAACCTAACATTCCGGGCTACACCGCCTATCATCACATGCCAAGCGACAGCTCTTGGGGCGGAGTGTCTACTTTCGTGCAATCTGCCTTACCTTCTCATATTGATCCCTAATACCTCCTAAGGACGGTACTCTGAGTACATTCCTGTCCACCTCCCCCCTCAAAACCCCTTTTATCTCTATTCAACATATATATTCCTCCTAGCATATCATCTTGTCCCACCTCTTATAATCCTATTCCCCTCCTTAAGCAGTTGTAATGACTGCTCACTCTCCCCTTCCCAAAGCTGTCTTTGCGGGTGACTTCAATGCTCACACGTTCTGTTCCACTCTTGATTCTGACGCCAGAGGGGAAGATGTCGAAGGATGGGCTGAGGAGTGTGACCTGGTTATCCTCAATATGATGACCAGCCTCACTCGTCTCCCTGCCAACGGCCGACCTTTCTAGCCCAGATATCTCTCTTGTGTCATCCAATCTCTCTAATGCTTGCACGTGGTCCACATCCACAACTCTCTCCAGCGATCACATATTCCCCGTCTTTGTCTATATTGATCTCTGACCTCTCTTTGCACCCTTACTCTGGTTTTCGTCATACGTGAGCTTATCACGTTCCAGCCGCGAAGCGGCTGAGAGGTTTGGTTTTGCCTGTAGCACTTGTGATCACTTAGATTTTGGTAAAGTAGTTAATAAAACCTGTAAAACAAATTTTCTACAGATTTCCTTCTGGATATAAGTGAGAGAGTATAGAAGACACCCGCTGACAAAATTTGAGCCAAATCGATTGGAAAATTAACAAAGTTAGATCGAGTAAAGCTTAGCTAAAATTCGCGTTTTTCTTGTAACGCGTCCCTCGTGTCCTGTTCCTCGTCCTCCTGTTCCTCGTCCCTCGTTCCTCGTCCCTCGTTCCTCGTCCCTCGTTCCTCGTTCCTGCCACTAGCCACTGCCAGTGGTCGCAGGCTATCAGTACATAGGGCATCTGATGACGTCATTAGGATGTCATGTAAAGTACATAGGGCATCTGATGACGTCATCAGGGTGTCATGTAAAGAACATAGGGCATCTGATGACGTCATCAGGATGTCATGTAAAAGTACATAGGGCATCTGATGACGTCATCAGGGTGTCATGCCAAAGTACATAGGGCATCTGATGACGTCATCAGGGTGTCATGTAAAGTACATAGGGCATCTGATGACGTCATCAGGGTGTCATGTAAAGTACATAGGGCATCTGATGACGTCATCAAGGTGTCATCTAAAGTACATAGGGCATCTGATGACGTCATCAGGATGTCATGTTAAGTACATAGGGCATCTGATGACGTCTTCAGGATGTCATGTAAAGTAGATAGTGCATCTGATGACGTCATCAGGATGTCATGGAAAGTACATATAGCATCTGATGACGTCATCAGGATGTCATGGAAAGTACATAGGGCATCTGATGACGTCATCAGGGTGTCATCTAAAGTACATAGGGCATCTGATGACGTCATCAGGATGTCATGTAAAGTACATAGGGCATCTGATGACGTCATCAGGGTGTCATGTAAAGTACATAGGGCATCTGATGACGTCATCAGGGTGTCATGTAAAGTACATAGGGCATCTGATGACGTCATCAGGGTGTCATGTAAAGTACATAGGGTATGAGATGACGTCACCAGGATGTCATGTAAAGTACATAGGGCATCTGATGACGTCATCAGGGTGTCATGTAAAGTACATAGGGCATCTGATGACGTCATCAGGATGTCATGTAAAGTACATAGGGCATCTGATGACGTCATCAGGATGTCATGTAAAGTACATAGGGCATCTGATGACGTCATCAGGATGTCATGTAAAGTACATAGGGCATCTGATGACGTCATCAGGGTGTCATGTAAAGTACATAGGGCATCTGATGACGTCATCAGATGTCATAAAGTACATAGGGCATCTGATGACGTCATCAGGATGTCATGTAAAGTACATAGGGCATCTGATGACGTCATCAGGATGTCATGTAAAGTACATAGGCATCTGATGACGTCATCAGGGTGTCATGTAAAGTACATAGGGCATCTGATGACGTCATCAGGATGTCATGTAAAAAGTACATAGGGCATCTGATGACGTCATCAGGTGTCATGCGTAAGTACATAGGGCATCTGATGACGTCATCAGGGTGTCATGTAAAGTACATAGGCATCTGATGACGTCGTCAGAACGTCGTGCCCAAGTGCATAGCATCTGATGACGTCATCAGGATGTCATGTAAAGTACATAGGGCATCTGATGACGTCATCAGGGTGTCATGTAAAGTACATAGGGCATCTGATGACGTCATCAGGATGTCATGTAAAGTACATAGGGCATCTGATGACGTCATCAGATGTCATGTAAAGTACATAGGGCATCTGATGACGTCATCAGGGTGTCATGTAAAGTACATAGGCATCTGATGACGTCATCAGGATGTCATGTAAAGTACATAGGGCATCTGATGACGTCATCAGGATGTCATGTAAAGTACATAGGCATCTGATGACGTCATCAGGGTGTCGTAAAGTACATAGGGCATCTGATGACGTCATCAGAACGTCGTGCCAAGTGCATAAAGCATCTGATGACGTCATCAGGGTGTCATGTAAAGTACATAGGGCATCTGATGACGTCATCAGGGTGTCATGTAAAGTACATAGGGCATCTGATGACGTCATCAGGATGTCATGTAAAGTACATAGGGCATCTGATGACGTCATCAGGATGTCATGTAAAGTACATAGGGCATCTGATGACGTCATCAGGATGTCATGTAAAGTACATAGGGCATCTGATGACGTCATCAGGGTGTCATGTAAAGTACATAGGGCATGTGATGACGTCATCAGGTGTCATGTAAAGTACATAGGGCATCTGATGACGTCATCAGGGTGTCATGTAAAGAACATAGGGCATCTGATGACGTCATCAGGATGTCATGTAAAGTACATAGGGCATCTGATGACGTCATCAGGGTGTCATGTAAAGTACATAGGGCATCTGATGACGTCATCAGGGTGTCATGTAAAGTACATAGGGCATCTGATGACGTCATCAGGTGTCATGTAAAGTACATAGGGCATCTGATGACGTCATCAGGGTGTCATGTAAAGTACATAGGGCATCTGATGACGTCATCAGGGTGTCATGTAAAGTACATTGGGCATCTGATGACGTCATCAGGGTGTCATGTAAAGTACATAGGGCATCTGATGACGTCATCAGGATGTCATGTAAAGTACATAGGGCATCTGATGACGTCATCAGGGTGTCATGTAAAGTACATAGGGCATCTGATGACGTCATCAGGATGTCATGTAAAGTACATAGGGCATCTGATGACGTCATCAGGATGTCATGTATTGTACATAGGGCATCTGATGACGTCATCAGGGTGTCATGTAAAGTACATAGGGCATCTGATGACGTCATCAGGGTGTCATGTAAAGTACATAGGGCATCTGATGACGTCATCAGATGTCATGTAAAGTACATAGGGCATCTGATGACGTCATCAGGTGTCATGTAAAGTACATAGGGCATCTGATGACGTCATCAGGGTGTCATGTAAAGTACATAGGCATCTGATGACGTCATCAGGATGTCATGTAAAGTACATAGGGCATCTGATGACGTCATCAGGGTGTCATGTAAAGTACATTGGGCATCTGATGACGTCATCAGGGTGTCATGTAAAGTACATAGGGCATCTGATGACGTCATCAGGTGTCATGTAAAGGTACATAGGGCATCTGATGACGTCATCAGGATGTCATGTAAAGTACATAGGGCATCTGATGACGTCATCAGGGTGTCATGTAAAGTACATAAGGCATCTGATGACGTCATCAGGTGTCGCGTAAAGTACATAGGGCATCTGATGACGTCATCAGGATGTCATGTAAAGTACATAGGGCATCTGATGACGACATCAGGGTGTCATGGAAAGTACATAGGGCATCAGATGGCGTCATCAAGGAGTGATGGAAAGTACAAAAGGCAACTGATGACGTCATCAGGGTGTCATGTAAAGTACATAGGGCATCTGATGACGTCATCAGGGTGTCATGTAAAGTACATAGGGCATCTGATGACGTCATCAGGGTGTCATGTAAAGTACATAGGGCATCTGATGACGTCATCAGGGTGTCATGTAAAGTACATAGGGCATCTGATGACGTCATCAGGATGTCATGTAAAGTACACAGGGCATCTGATGACGTCATCAGAACGTCGTGCCAAGTGCATAAAGCATCTGATGACGTCATCAGGATGTCATGTAAAGTACATAGGGCATCTGATGACGTCATCAGGGTGTCATGTAAAGTACATTGGGCATCTGATGACGTCATCAGGGTGTCATGTAAAGTACATAGGGCATCTGATGACGTCATCAGGATGTCATGTAAAGTACATAGGGCATCTGATGACGTCATCAGGGTGTCATGTAAAGTACATAGGGCATCTGATGACGTCATCAGGTGTCGCGTAAAGTACATAGGGCATCTGATGACGTCATCAGGATGTCATGTAAAGTACATAGGGCATCTGATGACGTCATCAGGGTGTCATGTAAAGTACATAAAGCATCTGATGACGTCATCAGGGTGTCATGTAAAGTACATAGGGCATCTGATGACGTCATCAGGGTGTCATGTAAAGTACATAGGGCGTCTGATGACGTCATCAGGATGTCATGTAAAGTACATAGGGCATCTGATGACGTCATCAGGATGTCATGTAAAGTACATAGGGCATCTGATGACGTCATCAGGATGTCATGTAAAGTACATAGGGCATCTGATGACGTCATCAGGTGTCATGTAAAGTACATAGGAGCATCTGATGACGTCATCAGGATGTCATGTAAAGTACATAGGGCATCTGATGACGTCATCAGGTGTCATGTAAAGTACATAGGGCATCTGATGACGTCATCAGGATGTCATGTAAAGTACATAGGGCATCTGATGACGTCATCAGGTGTCATGTAAAGTACATAGGGCATCTGATGACGTCATCAGGTGTCATGTAAAGTACATAGGGCATCTGATGACGTCATCAGGGTGTCATGTAAAGTACATAGGGCATCTGATGACGTCATCAGGTGTCATGTAAAGTACATAGGGCATCTGATGACGTCATCAGGGTGTCGCGTAAAGTACATAGGGCATCTGATGACGTCATCAGGTGTCATGTAAAGTACATAGGGCATCTGATGACGTCATCAGGGTGTCATGTAAAGTACATAGGGCATCTGATGACGTCATCAGGTGTCAGCGTAAAGTACATAGGAGCATCTGATGACGTCATCAGGATGTCATGTAAAGTACACATAGGGCATCTGATGACGTCATCAGAACGTCGTGCCAAGTGCATATAGCATCTGATGACGTCATCAGGATGTCATGTAAAGTACATAGGGCATCTGATGACGTCATCAGGTGTCATGTAAAGTACGTAGGGCATCTGATGACGTCATCAGGGTGTCATGGAAAGTACATAGGGCATCTGATGACGTCATCAGGATGTCATGTAAAGTACATAGGGCATCTGATGACGTCAACAGGGTGTCATGTAAAGTACATAGGGCATCTGATGACGTCATCAGGGTGTCATGTAAAAGTACATAGGGCATCTGATGACGTCATCAGGATGTCATGTAAAGTACATAGGCATCTGATGACGTCATCAGGGTGTCATGTAAAGTACATAAAGCATCTGATGACGTCATCAGGGTGTCATGTAAAGTACATAGGGCATCTGATGACGTCATCAGGCTGTCATGTAAAGTACATAGGACAGCTGATGGCGTCACCAGGATGACATGTAAAGTACAAAGGGCATCTGATGACGTCATCAGGATGTCATGTAAAGTACATAGGGCATCTGATGACGTCATCAGGATGTCATGTAAAGTACATAGGGCATCTGATGACGTCATCAGGGTGTCATGTAAAGTATTATAGGGCAGTCTGATGACGTCATCAGGATGTCATGTAAAGTACATAGGGCATCTGATGACGTCATCAGGTGTCATGTAAAGTACATAGGGCATCTGATGACGTCATCAGGATGCCGTAAAGTACATAGGGCATCTGATGACGTCATCAGGTGTCATGTAAAGTACATAGGGCATCTGATGACGTCATCAGGGTGTCATGTAAAGTACATAGGGCATCTGATGACGTCATCAGGGTGTCATGTAAAAGTACATAGGCATCTGATGACGTCATCAGGGTGTCGCGTAAAGTACATAGGGCATCTGATGACGTCATCAGGGTGTCATGTAAAGTACATAGGGCATCTGATGACGTCATCAGGTGTCGCGTAAAGTACATAGGGCATCTGATGACGTCATCAGGTGTCATGTAAATTACATAGGCATCTGATGACGTCATCAGGGTGTCATGTAAAGTACATAGGGCATCTGATGACGTCATCAGGATGTCATGTAAAGTACACAGGGCATCTGATGACGTCATCAGAACGTCGTGCCAAGTGCATAAAGCATCTGATGACGTCATCAGGATGTCATGTAAAGTACATAGGGCATCTGATGACGTCATCAGGGTGTCATGTAAAGTACATAGGGCATCTGATGACGTCATCAGGGTGTCATGTAAAGTACATAGGGCATCTGATGACGTCATCAGAACGTCGTGCCAAGTGCATAAAGCATCTGATGACGTCATCAGGATGTCATGTAAAGTACATAGGGCATCTGATGACGTCATCAGGGTGTCATGTAAAGTACATAGGGCATCTGATGACGTCATCAGGGTGTCATGTAAAGTACATAGGGCATCTGATGACGTCATCAGGGTGTCAGCGTAAAGTACATAGGCATCTGATGACGTCATCAGGGTGTCATGTAAAGTACATAGGGCATCTGATGACGTCATCAGGGTGTCATGTAAAGTACATAGGGTATCTGATGACGTCATCAGGATGTCATGTAAAGTACATAGGGCATCTGATGACGTGATCAGGGTGTCGCGTAAAGTACATAGGGCATCTGATGACGTCATCAGGGTGTCATGTAAAGTACATAGGGCATCTGATGACGTCATCAGAACGTCGCGCCAAGTCCATAAAGCATCTGATGACGCCATCAGGATGTCATGTAAAGTACATAGGGCATCTGATGACGTCATCAGGGTGTCATGTAAAGTACATAGGGCATCTGATGACGTCATCAGGGTGTCATGTAAAGTACATAGGGCATCTGATGACGTCATCAGGATGTCATGTAAAGTACATAGGGCATCTGATGACGTCATCAGGGTGTCATGTAAAGTACATAGGGCATCTGATGACGTCATCAGGTGTCATGTAAAGTACATAGGGCATCTGATGACGTCATCAGGATGTCATGTAAAGTACATAGGCATCTGATGACGTCATCAGGGTGTCATGTAAAGTACATAGGGCATCTGATGACGTCATCAGGGTGTCATGTAAAGTAACATAGGGCATCTGATGACGTCATCAGAACGTCGTGCCAAGTGCATAAAGCATCTGATGACGTCATCAGGATGTCATGTAAAGTACATAGGCATCTGATGACGTCATCAGGGTGTCATGTAAAGTACATAGGGCATCTGATGACGTCATCAGGTGTCGCGTAAAGTACATAGGGCATCTGATGACGTCATCAGGGTGTCATGTAAAGTACATAGGGCATCTGATGACGTCATCAGGGTGTCATGTAAAGTACATAGGGCATCTGATGACGTCATCAGGGTGTCATGTAAAGTACATAGGGCATCTTATGACGTCATCAGGTGTCATGTAAAGTACACAGGGCATCTGATGACGTCATCAGAACGTCGTGCCAAGTGCATAAAGCATCTGGTGACGTCATCAGGACGTCGTGCCAAGGTGGTGCCAAGTGCATAGGGCCTTTTCTGACACCATCAGGACGTCGTGGAAAGTGAGTAGCGCTTCATTTTTAGCGTGCGCAACAAGTTTGTTGCTTACTGATTATTATAGCAATCCATGCTATTCGAAAATTATTGAAGATTTTTCAGGATATTACTTCGTAATATCAATAAAAGTGAATAATTCTATCAAAAGGGTCTTCCAAGCAAAAGAGGTTTGGTGTGTCAGAAACGTTCCAACAAAGGGAACAATAGGTAAGTAGAATGAGGAGAGTCTACAAGTGAACAATATTTTCTGAGACTGATTTTCCTGGCCGATACTTCTTAACAGTAAAAACAAACCGTTGCGGTGTTCTACACGGAAGCCCTCTGTGGTTCCAAACATGATCTTGACTACACGAGAACCGTTAAAAAGTATGTGCATGTAAACCTAATACTTACCATCAGAATAGAAGATGATGCCAAAAACACAGACGGACGGTTAGCTCCAGCTGCTACGAGAAGCGAAACCAAAGTGCAGCATCTAATGAGAATATTTTTTTAAATAATCTCGTCAACGAATAGAAGTCCATTCTCGGAAACCATTGAACTCTTCCTTGTGAAGTACCACAACGGTTTGTTTTTGCTGTTAAGAAGTATCGGCCAGGAAAATCAGTCTCAGAAAATATTGTTCACTTTTTGTAGACTCTCCTCATTCTACTTACCTATTGTTCCCTTTTTGTTGGAACGTTTCTGACGCACACCAAACCTCTTTTGCTTGGAAGACCCCTTTTTGATAGAATCTTAATTTAGGCCTAGCAGACCGGACCCTGTTCAGAGATGTTGCACTCCGCCATGCGGTCGACTTCCCATGGAATGGTGATGTTCATCAGAAAGAGCGCCATCTAACAAGTGCCATCCGCAAGGCCATGAAAGCAGCAATTCCTGAGGGTCGTGTCAAGACCTTTTTTCCAAATGTCAGCAGGGAAATACTGCAGAAGATAAGAACCAGAGATGAGAAGAGAGCCGCAGACCATCTAGACCCGGAGATTGCTGTGCTGGATAATGAGATCAAGCAGGATCTGGATAAGAACAAGAGGGAATGCTGGGAGAAGTTCACTGAAAAGCTGAATTTCAAGGCGCGGGACGGGAACTACGACGTGGGAAAGAGTTGAGGAAAATTTCCGGAAGGTCCGCACTCTGATGAGCTCCGCTATTGAGTTCGAGGAGAACGTTCAAATCAGGGAAAGCGGCTGCTTACGCACTCGGCAAGAATTTTTTCATCACACGTACCAAGCGAGGCGTGCAAAACAGAGTCACGGTTAGAGAGCTGAGCCCGTTGCCGCTTATGAACTCATCTGAGGCCTTTACTCTCACGCAAGTAGAGAAGGCTGTCAAAGAAATGCGGAATTCGAAGGCAATCGGACCTGACGGTATCTCCCCAGCCATCCTGAAGAAGCTTCCCACGGAACTTCTACCGATGCTTGCAGATATCATTAACACTTCTTTCCGGACCTGCACTCTACCCCAAGCTTGGAAGACAGCCAATGTCGCTAAGCGACTAGTGATCTTTCAATAATATCCTTATCCGTCTTACTTGTATGAAGACTATTTCTGTTTCGAATAAGTTTCTCATGTGACTAATGGAATGGCACTTCCGCCGCGGCTTTCTCCTCCTATCAGCGTGGTCAATCGTTTATCGGAGCAAAACAAAGAGGCCAAGAAAGCGTGTATCGCTGAGAACGGAGACATCTGGTATAAGAAGGCCGCGGTGGAGGCAAAGGGCTGTTTCATCAGCCCGAGCAGCGGACGAGAAATTCGAAAGAATTTCTAATGCGCTGCTTTCTTCTTCCTTTCTGTAGAAGAAACTCGCAAGAGTTTCTGTTTTCTTAATCTTCTTTAAGAAACTCGAAAGAGTTTCTGTTTCTGTTTAATAGAAGGAACTCATAAGAGTTCATGAATTCACTTTGGCAGGATGAATTCGTAAGAATTCTGAATGCATATCTCTATATGTATGATTTTTGTTGTTGTATTATTTGTTGTTGAATATATATATAAAGGTTTAATTACCCAAGTCTGAGGTTTTTCGTGAATTCATCCATCGTTGCGAGAAGAGCCTGTCGAGACAAGAAGTCCCGCGTGGCGAATTGGCGAGTACACTCAAAATACAAGAGGACAGGCCTTTTCTACATGGTGCATCGGATTGGAGACGAATTCAGGTGTGATTTTCAGTAATTTTTGTGTGAAGCTTCTATTGCTTGGCATGCGAGCTTGTTTTGGCAAACTTCTGGACGTTTTTGAACTAAGAAGTTTACCTAGTGTTTTTTCAAGTTCGGATAGAACTTGAGTTGTCCGTCGCTTCCAGCATCTGCATTTTACTGCTTACGCTGGCACAAAAGCTTGAGTCATCGGGTTGAAGTGGTCAACACAATGGCGTCTACGCAGCTCACAACGCAAAAACGCCTGCTGACAACATATGGGAACAAAATGGAGTTCATAATTTCGAGATTCAAGGGTGAAGCCTCGAGAACCTCCAAGTCGTTGCGTCATCTACTAAAGAAGAAATTCTCGACGACATTAGACGACTTGAGGAAGCTTTAGGAGCGATCGGTACAGTCACCTCGAAACTCGAACAGGCACTCCGAGAATTCACTACTGTTCTCGATTCTGACGAGAAACTACGAGCAGATGATTGGGAGGTATACGCGTGGAAAGCCGAGGACTCACTGTCAGCCTCATTGACTATACAGTACTCCTGCATGCGCGCCTCCGCTCCCTCAAGTCCTCTGAGCGGTTACAGGTACAGCAAACGTCTGACACATGCATCGCAACCGACTTTACGTGCAAAAGAAGCTCGAGCTCCCAACCCTACCCATTCCGGAAATTCAAAGGGAACATTTGGGAGTGGGATAATTTCTGGACACTTTTGATGAGAATGTGCACTCTCAGGAGTTACTGCAACTATTTAAGTTCAATTACTTGTTGAGTGCAATTGCAGGGGAAGCCCTTGATTCCGTTAAAAAGTTCCATGTTACAGCGGAAAATTATCTGAAAGCCATCAATTTCCTCAAAGCTCGTTATGATAACTCGAAGAGCTCATTCATCGTCTAATCGATCGTCTGGACAAATGCTCTCTGAGAAATCATTCAACGAAAGAGCAACGCTCTCTTTGAGCAAATTCAGGTTATTATCCAGCAATTGCAACAAAAAGGAGAGCATGTGGATAGTCAATGGACACAAAGAAGGTGCTATCAAAGTTTCCTGAACCCACACAGAGGAAAGTTTTGGGAAAGAAGCAGAATACTCCTATACAACTCGCGCCTTCCTTAACTATGGAAACTTTGTTTCGCTTTCTGGAAGAGGTTATTTCAAGCGAAGAAATGATGAATCTTTACATTGACCGGTCCAGTGAACCCAAACCTTCGACTAATAACGGAATAGAAAAGAAAAAGCAATTAATTCGGACTGCAGCGCCAATCAGGATGTGTATGTATTGTGGTGAAAATCACAAAGCACACCTTTGCTCGGAAATACAAAACCGCACAGGATAGATCCAAGTATCTTCGAGAAAACAAGTTGTGTCTACTTTGTGCCTCCGCTCAGCACCAGACAAGGGAATGCAAACTGCGCCCGTGTTTTCACTGCCAGGAGCTCACCATTACACGTCATGCTGTTACGGTGTTACCAAACCAGCTGGCACTCCGTCCAACAACAGCTGTTCCAAAAGCAGCACCCGAATGGGAAATTCAAAAGACCAGAAACAAGCCAATCGAGGGTCCAAAGTCAACCAAATCATCAATGTGGAAAACGGCGAAGAGTCTCCTATCCTAGTCGAGGTGCACTCAGCGCAGGAAACAGTGCCTTGTTCAGTGACATTTCTTCCAACAGGAGAAGTAACGGTGATGGATCCGAGAACGAATTCACTGATGAGAGTAGAGGCTTTACTTGACACAGGCGCAGAACTTTCTTTCATTGAAACGGAATTGGCTAGTGACCTTCTTCTTTCTGCTATAGAAGAGAAGACACTCAACATTGTGTCTTTGGGTCTGAGGCGATCAGAAAGACGAGGTGCAAACAAGTGCAACTGTCAATATGGGACGCTTTTGGAAATCCACATCTATTGAATCTCATGACGCACGACGTCCTCCCAAGGTTCGCGCAGCACCTCCACTGTCCAACGAAGACAAACAGTTTCTCACAGATTCCAAAATTTCGGTCATTTTGCCCTCAAGAAAATCAGGCGTAATTAGACCCCGGATACTTCTAGGCTGTGATCAACTATGGTCGCTTATGAAGAATCAGACGCCACCCGTTCGCTTACCGTCGGTCTCCATGTGCTACCCACTTACTTAGGCAGCCTCATTACAGGAACACTATCCTCTTCAAGTATGACGCCAGTGCGAATGACAGAAGAAGATGGTGAAGAATTGAGTGGGATCAATATTGGTCATTTGATAGTACCTTTAGCCAGATACATGTGGTGCGACAAGCTGATACTACACTGGACGGTAATATTGAAAAGCCGGATCAGTTTCAGGCACATGACAATACCACCAGCCAGTTCAGTGTGGAGCGAAAACCAGATCCTAATGCAGAAGACGAAAAGAGAAGTGGGATAAGTACTGGGCCTTGAATCTGCGGGAACTGCAGAGTTCGGGTTACCAGAGAAGCATGAACGAGAACTCAGGGATAAGCGAGTTTGGGCTTCTTTCAAAGAGACTATTCAACGCCGGAACGATGGCTACTATGTGCGTCTCCCATGGAAAGAAAACAGCTCGGAGCTGCCAGATAATAAAGCTTATCGCTCTTCGGCGTCTCACAAGTACGTGGAATACGTTGCAGAAAGATGTCGACTTGCTCGATCAGTACAATGCAGTGTTTGAAGAACAGCTGAATATGAACATCATCGAAGAAATAGAGGAAAACGAAAGAGCAGGATCTCTCCTTCACTACATTCCTCACCAGGCAGTTCTAACCCCGCACAAGACTACTACAAAGTTGCGCATTGTTTTCGATGCTTCAGCTCATTACAAGAACTCTCCGGCGTTGAACGATGTCCTGCATCGAGGACCGGTGATATTGCCTTCCCTGTTTGGAATACTGCTAAGATTTCGCATTGGTCGTATAGGAATCATCTCCGACGTGGAGAAGGCATTTCTACAGGTCAGGTTGCAGGAACAGGACCGCGACGCGACTCGATGTTTGTGGCTCCGCAATCACAGAGCTCCACCAACCAGAGAGAATACGAAAACCTTTACGCTTTACCAGAATAGCGTTTGGTTTAATTTCTTCCCCATTCCTTCTTGCTGCAACTACACATTTCCATCTTGATACGTATACCAACGACACGTCATTAGTGGAGGAGATCAAAGACAACATTTATGTCGATAACCTTTGCTGACCACAGACAATAGTGACGGCTCCTTTCAGATGTATAGGAGAACAAAGGAAATGTTCAGTGACTTGGGGATGAATCTGAGAGAGTTTGTATCTAATGATCAAGATCTGCTGAACGGCATAGCGGAAAAGACAGGTCTAGCGAAATTGCTCCGAAAGTGTTGGGAATCAAATGGAACACTCAAGAAGATTGTTGGGAACTGTCGTGCAAAATCCAGACCCAGTCCCTGACCACAAAAGACGGTTGCAAGCACTATGGCAACCATATATGACCCATTAGGATGGATGGTCCCACTAACTCATCCCATTAAAACGTTCGTGAGAACGCTTTGGCAGGCGAAGTATGGGTGGGATACAAGCCTTGAGTCCGATTTGGAACAGAGATGGATCTCCATCACACAGAATATAGACGGATTTCGGAAAACCTTCCAAGGGCGATTGCCTCGATACTGAGTGAACAGATTTTGGTCACATTTGCTGACGCTAGTGGAGAAGCCATGGCAGCTTGCTCCTACCTGGTATCAGAACGGGGCAGCAACTTGCTCATGGCACGCTCGAAGCTCCCATCTCTCAAAGGTGCAGTGACAATACCGAAACTGGAACTCAACGCGTGTACCCTGGCGATTCGATTAGCTCCGCGCAGTTTTCGAGGAACTACAACGCCGAGTTGTGATTCGAAAAGCGTATGTCTTCTCAGATTCCGAAATTGTTTTGAACTGGGTGAGGTCAAAACCTGGACGCGATGTAGGCCAAATGGTCTTGAACAGACTGGCCGAGATAAGAAAGGTGGTTGAAAGTTTCCGCGCAGTCGACTGCGAGGTAATCTTTGGATATGGACGATCGGAACAGGATCCGGGTGACTGTGCAACGAGAGGTCTCGACAAGCGCGCGCCAGAGAACCACATGTGGTGGACGGGCCCTCTTTTTGAAAACGCCATCAAACTGTTGGCCACAATCGTCGAATTTTTTCAAAGTTCAAGATGATCAAGAGGAAAACGACAGCAAAGCCGAGCCATTCCTCGAGTCCGGAGAAAAACTCCTAAGTGTTGCGACAGTAGTAAAGGATAGTGATCATCAAGAGCTCGTCCAATCGGAACAAGCTCAGACTTTGACGCAGGCTAAGCGAATCATTGCATGGGTCCTCCGATTCATTCTGGCGGTCCGCCACAGAATTCGCGGTAGGAGCTCCACCTCCGAACAGCTGATCACCTTCTTCAGCGAGTTGATCTCAGGAGAAAAGTGGTGTCAGGAGCAGAATTGAAATCTGCACGAACGGCATTAATACGGTACCATCAACGAACTCGAATCGCTTCTACAGTTCTTTCGAGACTGAAACATTTGAATGTTCGAAAAGACTCAGAAGAAATTCTACGATGCTATGGACGAATGGGTAAAGCCAGTTTGTCGTCGACAGCAAAAGCACCAATCTTGGTACTGCAAAAGACATTGCTGGCCAAGCTCATCATCTCGGACTACCATGCTAAAGGACATCCAGGAGTTAATCATACGATGTCATTAATACGAGAAGAATTCTGGATTCCTCAGCTCCGATCACAAGTGTTGCAAATCATTCGAAAATGCATACCTTGTCAAAAATTCAATAACCTGCCGTACAAATATCCTACGCAAAGTGATCTACCTTGGAAAGAGTTGTACGTACACATCCATTCGAGAAAGTTGGACTGGATTATTTCGGTCCTCTTTCCATCACATCAGAAGCAGGATCGCGACAAAAGTGCTACGGCTGCATTATTACTTGTATGGTTACGCGGCTGTTGCATTTGGATATCGTATCCGATTTGTCCACGATAGCATTTCTTCATCTTTTACGGCGGTTTTTTGCCAGGAAGAGGAGTCCCTAGCATGATAGTGTGTGATAATGTCTCCAACATATCTGTGCTAGGAGAAGAAATAGGGCCTCTGAAGGACTGTGCTCATAAGCTGCTCGAAATGATCCAGCCATCACGCGAGAACTGAGCTGACAGAGAGATTGAATGGCGGCACATTACTCCTTATGCTCCAGCGTTGGCAAGGAGTGGCTTTCTATGAGAGGCTTTCTTATTAAGTCCGTCAAGATGTGTCTCTTCACAAATCGCTTGGTAAAAATGGGATTCTTTCTGGGTATGAGAAACTTTTCTGACGCTAGTGATTGAGATTGAAGGGATTGCTCAACACCCGTCCGCTTCTATACATGGACTCCTTTCCTTTCGGATACCGACCGGCATATTGAGGACCCATTGACTTCCTCCAGAAGGATATGGAGATTTCCCTACTCCCTTCGAAGCCACACAAGAAGATTCTCGACGGATCCCACATATGTGGCGCGCCGGATGAGCTTTGCTAACGTTACGCACAAAATGCGGTCAAGCCTTGAATGCCTTGCATTCTTCTTTGCAGCGCTACCGAGAAGTTTTGGAAAGCGTGGCAAACTCAATACCTCACGACTTTGAGAGAAAAACATCAACTACACGTTGGAACGAAGAAGGGTGGTCTTTCTCAGCCCAAAGAAGGAGGTTGATTGTACTGATCTCTGACGAAATACAACCCCGCCATGCATGGAAAATGGGAAGAATCGAAGAACTTTCAGTCAATCTAGAAGGAGATAATCTAGAGAAGCTGTGATAATGTTGCACATCAACGCAGACGTATATAGGCGCCCTGTGAACTTCCTGGTTCCTTTAGAACTAGAGGATGCAACGACAGTGAACGATACGGCGAAAGACAATCACTATGGACGAAACAGTTCCAAACAAGGGAAAACAGCTCCAACAACTCATCCGTTATAACCTTCGGTCTCGAGGCAACGTTGGAATGCCACCTGAATGCTCAACAACTCCATTCAAGTCAGTTGGTTCCCCCACCGTTCTCGATGGGAATTTCGTCATTGGGTAACTCTGATTGCGGTGTAGCTTGGTCTCACGTTTCCGTCCGGGGTTAGAGCAGAAAGTGTCTCAGCGCCAATAACACGATGTAGCAAAAAGGAGGAATCGAATCTGATTACGTCATCCAGAACAATTCATATGAAATCTGTGCTGAAGATTTCTTAGTGTCAAAGCTTCGAAACCCGCAAGTGAAACGAGACTGTGCAATTTCCTCCACAGGTGATTTTGCATGAATACACGGTACAATGGAAATTTCAGAAAATGAGATCTATGCGAACGCTGGAAACCTGTGTGTCCTCCGGCACCTTTCTTGCGAGAATATCGACTGTACAGTATGCTCGAAGCGCGGTGATTTTCAATCCCGGAGTGCTGGGCCCATCTGGAGCTATTCTGGCAACAGCGTTTTGTGATCTATCTGCTCGTCACCGGTTGCTACTGTCCTGTTGTATGTTCCACTCTGGGTCATTGGACAACCAATACGATTTTTGCAGCAAGATGTGTTTGGCAGACAATCTGGAAGGCGATTCGGAACATGGCACCTCGAAGATCTCATTCTAATTACATCCCAAGACTGCGACCCGAGATCTGGTAGAGCTGCTGGCAATCATCTTCATAACAATCGTCCTACTTTGCTTCGATGCCACAGGCCGAAGCCTCGTCAGCAAATCACCGACATCTTCTCGCATTCCTCTACCATATGTCTTCAAAAAGATGGTCAAGAACGGTGCAACTGGTACGCACTTTCCGGGAAGTTCTGAAAAATCAACTCCTTCAAAACCGAAGCATGCTTCCGACTAGTCACGCAATGGTACCTCTGTTACAAGAACTGCGAATTTTCATGGAAATCGTTTCAAACTACGATTTTGTGGAAGCTGAAACTGAGGTTTTACTCGAGACAACTTCTTATCGAGTGATTGACAGTAAACGGTGTCCACATTCTGGTTCTTGCGTGGGGAAAAGTGTGCGATGATTAATAGCTCAGCCTTGATCCCCTGAACTTGAAGAAGGGAACGCGTACCCGGGTAGGGACAAGTATGCGTCGTGAGTCCTGTGGAGGACCAGACGATGACTGCTTTTACCTGAGTTCTGGCTGCCTCTTTTTTTAATGGCGCGTTTACGTCGTACCCAAGTCCTCGGAAGTTTACGAAATCTTCACTGCAACCGTTGGATGGAAGCAGCGAAAGTACAGGTAACGCACGTGAATATTGTCGACGGCAAGACATCTGACTATGATGGCTCATTTGGTTCCAAATGTGCCAGTTGAATGGAAAACGTTCACGATCACCCTCAGTTCGATCACGGTCCCTCCCTTCCGGATACTGCAAACTCCCTTCATTTCAGATACAACCGAGCTACTGCAGTATGGAATGTGCGGTTAAGTCCAGCGTTGCGGTGTGACACCTTCGACGGAGCTGGATAAACATGACTCGCCCGGTGGTGGACCACTGCACCTGCTTTCCTGCAGAAACTAGGAGCGAATTCGCGATTGCCACAACATACGAATAGCATCACGAGCTGGTCTCAACGATCTTCACAACCGTTTGCCAATTGTGTATCCCTTGTGTGTCTTTTCAAACGCTCTCTCAATGGGATTGTTCGGGCGACGGTTACGACTTATGGCAAGTACAGCAGGAGATTATCGTTGGCGTGGAAGATGATCTGAACACGGAAATCATCGTAAATGACAAACTTATGCACGATCAAAGCCGATCCTCTTACAGGCTGTTACAATTGTGCACCGCAAGCGGGAGCTCAAGCGCAGGTGGTTTGTACGGCGAACTATGTCACCCAAGCAGAGGTGTAGTGTGCGGACAATTCGCCTTCACTATTCCGTGTGATGGAGCGGGAGCTTCTTCCGTCCTTCACCTTTAGCTATAATCGTAGCTAGAGTTCACCAAATGTGTTCAGTGTCATGCGGGAAAACATCCAGCCCATTCCGAAATAGGAGGAATTTTGAAATTTCTCATACGAGCGAAAAATGATGATTGCGTATTGGATAGTTAAGGAAAGGATAAGGGAATAATTCGGAATTTCAATTTCCGGATGTTGGACACATTGGTGCAAAGCGTTTTCGTGGAATGGTACAAAACACTGCTGGTAAATTCGGCAATTACACTCGTTGTAGTATTTGTTGCTCACTTACATCTTCATAACCACGTGCGGATGGCGTATAATGCAGTGGTTTCCTCCCGC
Organism: Aplectana chamaeleonis; assembly: GCA_029168955.1. Taxonomy (NCBI): domain Eukaryota; kingdom Metazoa; phylum Nematoda; class Chromadorea; order Rhabditida; family Cosmocercidae; genus Aplectana; species Aplectana chamaeleonis. Next base: position 374,181 of record JAPDOI010000407.1, read on the forward strand.
ATGTTCTGCGCTTGTTTTGTCTTCCATTTCGATTGTTTTTTCGCTTCGCTTCATGGATGTGCTCGCGAGATCGATCCCGCGAGCGCACCCATCGACAACAAACTTCTTTGAGGCAGCACATTTGCGTCGCCGCCTCTTTGTTTCCTGTGTACTTCGTTTCACTGTATCCCCGCATGTTCTATGCGTCGCAGGCGCAGTCAGCCCCCTCAATAGTCGATCAAGCTACAAGCTAACAACGAGCCCATATCGCACGACGACACGTCAACAACTCTGCAATCGCTGTGTTGTAGATTAGTCATCGTTTTTTTGCATGCATAACGCTTGGCAAAGCGAGAACTGTAAAAAAAAAAAACGATAACTTCATTCTGTTATTTCAGGATGAACACCCGTGACAACTTCAGCAGCCCGTATTATCTCAAAAAGACTGGTCAACACCTCGAAGCTGGACGAAGATGGTGTCGAGAACTGAGCTGCAGACAGTCTTTGACGAGAGATCACGATGCAAAGTTAAGGAGGCTGGAGGACTTCCGTAAGCAATGGTTCCGTGTCATCTGCGACAACACGCGTTCCGGCAAGTCGGGGGAGGAGAACAAGTTCTTCTTTTATCTCGCTTCCTCACGTCGACGAATACGTATAAGGAAAGGCTGCAGCATCTGGGAACACGCTTCCTCCTAACCGGATCAGATATACCATCTCCAGATGAAAGCCGATATCGCCTTCTTCAACGTAGAAGGCAGGAATGGCTTGAAAAAGAAGATGGTACAGAAAAAGCGATTAAAGTGGAAAACGTGCTGGAGAGAGATCGTAGAGCAGGACTGTTCGTCGTCTCAATACCACGACAAGAGAGATCAACGAGCGCATGGAATACGCGGAGAGAGCTCCGTAAAAGTTCCCTCTAAAATCGTAAGTCTCCGAGGTGATGAGGGCTTTGTGTGCGAAGCTGGAAGCTGTGGTAGAGCCAAAATCAGAGCATCGTGGATCACCTCAGTGCTCTGGCCAAGCGCATCGAAGTCCTGGAACAGGCCGAGTCAGGTACACAATACGGGGCGACACCGGGCAGGTCGACACCTCTAGTTCAGCAGCGGTAGTAGAAAAACCTGCTGGAAAAAGATGACGAGTATATGGAGAGACTGGCTGAACGAGGATGAAGGAGAAGGATGAGGAAAGCGATGAAGAAGGGAAGTCTGATTTGTTAGTCGACGAGACGGTGAGCGACGAAGAGCCCTCAAAGAAGAGAAAGCTTGCTCCGAAAACCGTCGTCCAATTCCGGTGAAGCCTCTTTCGATAAGAGTGTACTGAGGATGCAAGTGAGCACCGTCAGAGCCAAGATTAGCATAATGGAAACGTGTCTGAAATGTTTCCTTTTCGCGCGATCGGGGAGTCTTCCCAGGAGTCAGCGCTAAAGTGACCTGTCCGTTCTGTAGGATTGTGGCTGCCCATGTGCCTGACTCGTGCCCGAACGTTCAGACTGTGGAAGAGAGAAATGCGATCGTCAGGAGAGCGTGGACTGTGCCGGTACTGCCTGAACTTTGCGCACGCTCATCCATGCATCCAGCAGCAAGTACAGTGCTCGTATTGTTTCCGCGTGACAGCGACTGTTTTTGCTGATGCAGTTCCGAACGACCATGGCCACAACATTGCACTCTGTCCGGTACCTGAAGCGAAACGCAGGATGGGGCGTCGCATGGATCGTCAAAGGAAGAAACTTGTCGAGAAGCAGAAAAAGTTGGCGGAGGCGGAGTGTCGCTAAGCGACTAGTGATCTTTCAATAATATCCTTATCCGTCTTACTTGTATGAAGACTATTTCTGTTTCGAATAAGTTTCTCATGTGACTAAGGGAATGGCACTTCCGCCGCGGCTTTCTCCTCCTATCAGCGTGGTCAATCGTTTATCGGAGCAAAACAAAGAGGCCAAGAAAGCGTGTATCGCTGAGAACGAGACATCTGGTATAAGAAGCGCGCGGTGGAGGCAAAAGGGCTGTTTCATCGTCTCCGAGCAGCGGACGAGAAATTCGAAAGAATTTCTAATCCGCTGCTTTCTTCTTCCTTTCTGTAGAAGAAACTCGCAAGAGTTTCTGTTTTCTTAATCTTCTTTAAGAAACTCGAAAGAGTTTCTGTTTCTGTTTAATAGAAGGAACTCATAAGAGTTCATGAATTCACTTTGGCAGGATGAATTCGTAAGAATTCTGAATGCATATCTCTATATGTATGATTTTTGTTGTTGTATTATTTGTTGTTGAATATATATATAAAGGTTTAATTACCCAAGTTTGAGTTACCCAAGTTTGAGGCTTTTCGTGAAGTCATCCATCGTTGCGAGAAGAGCCTGTCGAGACAAGAAGTCCCGCGTGGCGAATTGGCGAGTACACTCAAAATACAAGAGGACAGGCCTTTTCTACAGGAGGGAGGCCATAAATTGCTGAGGGCGGAGAAACAGTTGTGTAGGATGGATAGTCATTGCATCGTCTCGAGTATAGCTGCTCTGAAGAAGGAAAAGGCGGAAGATGTTCAGAAGCCACCCACCCAGCCGCCAGCTTCACCCGCTCAAGGAAGTTGTAAGAGAGAGAGAGAGAGCGCACGGCTCTCAGTAGAGAGCCTGACGACAGGATTGGGAAGCACCCGAAAGAGGGAAAGGAATACTGAAGGAGAGAAAGAAGTTAATGTGGCAAGGAGCAAGCTAAGGTATCTGGCAAAGCGCGACAAGAGAATAATCGGAGACGTTGAAGGTGGAGCCTTTTTTGATGGAGCTTCGGCGGCCACCTGCAGGTTTTGTATGAAGGTGGGGGTCCACTGGGCTGAACAATGCCCAGTGGTCCCCTCGGCGGAGGTCAGAAGAAGGATCGCGGAGAGGCTCGCGTGGTTCATCAGGTGTCTTACACCTGACTGTGAGGAGGAATGCAAGAGGCGGGCCCGTGGATGCCGATACTGTAAAGGCACACCCCACTACTAGGCCGTATGCGTTCTACCCTAAAAACGCGAAGACCTCGAGAAGAAAGTCGGAGGACAACATCAAGGCGGCCTCCGGCAGTGTCGTCGTTTGCTATTCCACAGCAGTTGCCGGCAAATTGTACATAAACTATATAGCCTGTTCAAGTTCAAGTTCGAGTTTCGGTGACTTTTTTTCCAACGAGCCTTCATGTCACTCATTGATAAACGAGTTGAGCACGCTATCATTTCAAACAACAACTCGCTCGCAGTACATTGAACTTGCACCGCCACAAAACTATCCGTCTCCTGATAAAGTCGGGCCCCACATGTACGGCGCCCTGATGATAAACATCAAGCCGTTCAAGATAAATTCCATTTTGTTGAAGATTTCGATTTTCAAGATTCTTGTTCCAGGGAGACAACACATTCACCAAACTAACCTTTTTGCAATTAAGTCCGTCCGTGGATATTGTAGTGCGGCAAGAGTTCTATTTCTGCCTTATGCCCCCAGATATAGAGATAACGAATCCACAGATTTGCGGAAAGACCTCTCTGATCTGCGGAGAGGTCTGTTTGAACTCGAAACATTTAATATAACGTCACCTTAATTAAAGTCCGTCTTAGATTAAGTCTGAAACTCCTTCTGCTGAAAAAGTCAACAAAAATGGCCGAAAGATGCAGGTGGACCGAAGAAGTTTTTCATTATTGGCAGCAGCAGTGGCGAATCTATTGAATACCAGTTTGATGTGAATTTTGCGCATCGAAAAGTTCCATTATGCTCCACTGTTCAATTCGAGGGGATGTATTCATAAGATGCCTGAGAAAGACAATTATCTAATACTGGACCATGGATCATCATCGTCTCTGTAAGGGATAAGAGACAGCTTTGCAAATCCTATACGTTTCTCTAAATTTAAAAGATGAAGCAGATGCTGACATTGAATTGTTGCCAATAAGTTTGTATTTGCATAAACCCCGTTTTTAACTGTATTTTATAATAAACGCTTGTATGGATGGACTATACCGTCGAAACATGTACTAGGTTACAATCGGTTAAACTCTTGTAGAAGGACCAAGTCGGGTCACATGTGTAATAGTTGAACTCTAAACTAGCTGGCGAGCACTTCTGCGTGCAGTGTAAAGGGCGAGGTTTTCCGCGTCTCCCGGGTTGAAAGAACGTTAATATCAAAGAGGGGACCACGGATATCTCGGTCCCATCAATAGTCGTCTACTAACCACGCAGTGGTCGCCCTCATTGGCTGGGTCCAGTCTCCATCATTGGTTGCATGAATGGATATCGCAGACGACCCGCCGTACTGTCCATAATGCACACGTCCAAAGGTAGGAAAATGGAGCAGGGGCCAGATGCACTATCCCGTGGCGGTGACACACCTCCAGCCGAGGTCGCGTCTTCAGGTTTTCTTTGACCCCTAGTGGCAGGACGAGGTCCGCCTTTAACAATTAATATGGAATACATGTAGGTATATGGGTGTATCGCTTACGCTTCCTCGGACCTTGCTCGGCCCTCGCTCTCTGCAACCAGATGTTCCCGGGGTACTGGGGTAAGGACATTTGGCTCTCGAACAGCCCTGATTTGAACCCCCTCGACTTCTCCATTTGGACCATTTTGGAAGACAAGATCTCTGGCAAGGGATTCAGCACAGTGGATGCCCTGAAGACCGGATTAAAGAAGGCGTGGAACGAAATCACAGTGCCGCAACTTTCGACCATCGTCCAGAGCTTCCCCAAGCCTTTGAAGAAGTGCATCGAAGCCGATGGTGGAAATTTTGAGCCTTTGTTGTGATTTTTTGTTAGTTTTGAGTCAAATAAACACATTTTTATATGATTACCAAAAGAACCAGAATGTTGTTAGCATTTAAAAATACTTATGAAGGTGGCTGAGAACTCACTACGCACCCTGTATATTTATGAATGACCATGTTTTTATAATCATATTCGCAAACCCTCATCACAACAAGTCAAACGAAAACCCTCTACATCACCAACGTAAGATAATACAGTCAAGCGGAGAAAAGAGGAAACCGTAGGTGCTGAAGACGCGATCGACACCATGGAACCTCAAGAAGTTATCGACGACGCCGCCAATCAGAGTTACACAGAAAGTGGAGAAGGGGATTTGAAAAGAGATAGAACACAGGCAAACGCAGATTCCTTGAAAGTTGCCGACGAAGTAGGTGATGAAGATGACGAGTATATCGCATACAGAGAAAGACATGTCGGTGCTGAGGATGGAAAAATTCATTAAAAGCCCACTCCCAACGCACCTGATGTCGCTGTTGAGAGACACGTTCATGACCAAGTCCGAGAGATATTTAGACGCTATGGAAAAGAGTCGCGTCAAGCTTTGCAAGAGCGCAACGACCTCCTAACAATGATCATGCAGCTAGAACGCTTGCCTATGTGTCCTGAAAGAAGACCTCAAAAGGAGTATCCAGGAACAGCCGTTCCTACATACGCTATGCGTTTTGCAACGGCGCTCAGGACCATTAAAGCGACACTTGCACAGTGGTAGCAGGCACAGAGGCTCGCAAGGAATTCCTCAGAAACCGACGCCGCTGTGTCAAATGCCTTATCAATGGGGGTCGTGGCGGAGAGCATTGCATAAAATACGACACGCCGTGTTTTTACTGTTACTCGACATCACACCACCGAGCGATATGTCGGATGCCGGAAATAACCAAGCACACGAGAGACCAGTTGGAGGACATGCGCTCCACAGTTAATCAATGGCTGTCCGTGCCATCCGGTGCCGCCTCGACCCTGCATGGTTCGATCGACACCGCCACCATCGAGTGACCACGCAACGCCAGATTATCTATTAGATGTCGCCACGAGGGCCCTCTAAAGCGACCTCTGGTTCAGTAATTCAGCAACATACTTTATCCAATATCATGGGTGAAACGTCGGCGGACACCGATCGTGTCCCATGTAGAAAGTGTATCAGACAACCACACACTGTGTATTTCCATATTAGGGACCGCCATGGGTCCACTCCTATTTCCCAAATCGTCAATTGCTAAATTTAGCGGCCCTGGTTTGCCAACCACCGTCCTTGCCATAGAGCAAATAATTTTAGAATTTGATAGAAGTCAGCCCGTTACCATTCCACCCGGACGGCATTGGCGATGCCAAATAAATAGAAAGTCTATGCGCTTTGTATTCTCAAGAGAACAGATTTCCTTATTAATTTGGTTGTTTGTTAATTTGTTGTATTATAAATAATTCTTTTTCATACTCTATAGACACAAAATAAGGAATTAGGGAAATAGAAAACTCAGAGAGACGCAGAGAGAGATAAAAACTTTTAGTTTATCAGTACACAATTTATTTTTCAAACTAATACGGCACCTCTCAAAATTTTTTGTATCAAAAAGTCGAGCCAAACTCATTAACCTACGAGATGAGCTTCATAACCTTACCCAAGGCAAAGATTCGGTCGGTGAATTTATTTTTTCATCAAAGGACTAAACCCAGAGATACGGAAAGCTTTTCGTCGTTTCTCGGACACGGATGACTTCGAAACAGTTGTGACTAGAGCGGAAAAAGAACACATGCTTCTCACGGATGACTTCGAAACAGTTGTGACTAGAGCGGAAAAAGAACACATGCTTCTCCAACAGGAAGGTGCCGATTACAAGGAGTCATTCCGAGTTATAATTGCTGTAATACGGGATGAAAAAATTAACCGTCCAGAACAACAAATTCAAGGACCACCAATGCCACCACATTTCCCACGTGGAATCCCAGGTCGAGGTCAGGATAGTCTGTGACGACCGAGTATATGGTTTCCGTTTTCGTTGTAGTCTGACGCATAGAAGGGTGCGCAACTTTAGAATAAAATCAATCAGTGGGACTGTAATTAGTGATGATTTGCACCTCGACTCAGATTACCAGAAGGTATAATTATCTGCCTCGACTCAAAATCTCTCGCCCACTCCGCACGGCGACTAGATCGCCGCAACGCGACGATAAGGCGTGCCTTCGTATCCCTCGTCGAGGAGGGTGAGTGGAAACATTGGCATCATTCTGAAAGGAACACTTTTAATGGCTCTACCATAGGCAAAGATGGAGGCATGGTAATCTCATTGATTGGTCTTAGAGGAAGGTAACGAATATCGAATGGACATGGATAAAAAACGAAGCCAGGGGTGCGTTCCAAGAAGATTTCCACGGGAGGAAATCATATTTGATAGTGATACCAACCAATGATAGTTTATGAGGCCACCTAAAATGAACATATCTTTCGGTCTATCATTCGTCATATCTTATCAGACCATTTTTCCTCCCGTGGAAATTTTCTTGGAACGCACCCCAGGAGTTGTAGCTTACCGCAATGTTGAAAGGACATGGTAGTGGTTGCGGACTCGTGCTAACATACGGTAGTCTGATTGTGTTATCACTCATTTTTTCGAAATAGCAGATTGGTCGGTGAGCTTTTGTTTCCTATCTCACATTTTCACCTGTTTTCATTGCTTCCACAGATGTAGTCATATCGGTGAATACACAGACTCACCGATCTATCACAGCTGTTTCAAAAAAATGAGTGATACCACTAACAAACTACCGTATATTAGGACGAGTCCGCAGCCTCACCTACTTCCATTGCTGTAGACTATATCTCTATTAATGAGAAACAAATGGTGTTAAATTAAAGTTTTACTATCCTTACACAAAGTTTTATTCTGGATAACATGAAGGAGTTTTTGGAAATTTGCTTCAAAAATGCCAATAAAAATGGATAGTTACCAATGGATACAGAGTATTTTATCGAGATTCTGAGCTAGATAAAGGCGGTTACAGGTATTATACCATCAAAGACTTGATATATCACATTGACTATCTTTTACGCAACAGTTACTGTCGTTTTGGAGAATTTGTGCTTAACCAGACGAAAGGAGTTCCTCAGGGGGGTGACTTCAGCTCATTGTTAGCCGATATAACAGTTTCCATGTCGGAGTATAGGTACTCTATTAACGCGAAAATTGAAAATAACGTACTTTTCAAAACTTTTAGGTATATGAATGACTTGCTCATAATCCATAATAAAGATGAAACATTTGTGGATAGTCAAATTTCACTAATATACAAGAATGTATTGGAACTCGAAAAGGCGCACAATAATCCCTGTAAATGCAGTTATTTGGACATTAGTATAGAAAGAATGAATAGTTGAATACACACAAAATTGTATAATAAGACAGATGATTTAAATTCCAGTGTTAAAGGCATCGTTCGCGCTGGAAATCAATTTTCATTTTTTCAGGCTCAATTTTATGATTGGGCCCAGTAGACCACACTGGTAAACTTTGGCCCGTCAAAAACGTTGGACGATGAGGTTGGAAGGCGTCAAAATGATGATCCGCCACCAATTCTCACCGGTCATCTAGCACTTTTTCCTAGAATGTTGGTGCGACCGTAAGACAACATGAAAAATAGTTACTGCACGAACTCCACATGCAGAAAAACGCCGGAAATGACAGTGACAAGGCCTCCAAATGCAGAAAAACCTCAAAAACGATTTTGGCGCGAAATTCAAATTCGTATTTACAATCTGTTCCGATTAATTTTTCTTTACAAATGAAGGTTTTCCATGGGCGCCTTCGACATTTTCGTTCATTAGAGAGGCCAAGCTAACGTCGGCATGGATCGGGAAGAGACTTCGCGTGCACTGGTGGAGGCTGGCGCCATCTCGGTGCACCTATGTTATAGCACATGGCACCGAGTTTGCGCCAACCTTCACCAGTGAACGCGAAGTCTCTTCACGATCCATGCCGACGTTATACAAAAACATGAAAAAACAATATACGGTTTTCTGCGCGTACGATGCCTTTAAGCTCATTCCGATATCTCTATAAAAGTCAAACATCTACAATTTACACGGAGACCTTGAGATTGGCTAATATCTGTACCCAATTTAGATTCCTTCACGGAAAAACTCAAAGAAATGAAAACAGTTTTAATTGGAAACCTATATACACCAGAATTCGTAAAAGTTAGTGTGATAAAATACATCTATAAACAAAAAATGATAGCGTATAAGTTTAAACTAAGAGATGATAAGAAAAGTATAACACATTTGGTAAAAAGCATAGCGCACTAAGTCTTCGCTCTGGATAGGTCGAATATACGACATCGTGTGCTCGATACTGTCCAGAATGAGAACTTGTGATCATATGAACTTTATTCTGATATTGACAGTATACATACTATGGCTTCTTGTCATAATACCTCTTTTTACGTTTCTAACACTACTTCACTCTGCTCGGCTCATACTTTCGCTTTCATCCTTCTTTCTCATCGACAGTCCTGTTCCTCACTGAGGAGCCCCGGCAGAGCTGTTTGATAAAGTTCGTCTGAGGCCAGTGGCGAAACGAACTTTGTCAACTTCTCTTTCATACCTTTCCTCTTTTGATTAACTTACTACGATTAATCTCAAGATTGGGTCTAATATATCATAAAATGGCAATTATTTAATTGTCCGTACTTGATGTGTATTCTTATACACATAACTTTAGATACGTCTTAGTATAATTTATAAATAAATGAATGTGGACGCGCGGAACTTAAAAATTGAATTCGTTGATGGGATCTATGGAGTTTAAATAAAATAATCACAGAAATGTAATATAATAATGTCATCGAACAAATCCTGAAATAATCATCGAAATAAAATAATCACTAATCATCATCGAATCATCGCAATTAAGTAATAGCTTGCAGCAAAAGTTTCATCGACAATTAAATGAATGAGGATGCGTGGGATATGAAAATTGAATTACTTGATGGAACCTATGGAATTTAAATAAATAATCATATTACAATATTCATCGAAAACATTACGATATTCATCAAAAAATCATAAAGTAATCATCGAAATGAAAAGTTCATTCATAATAAAAGGATAAAGATTAAAGTTCTCGGTGCATATCAATCCTCTGAGTCCTATTTAAAATAGGTTTGAAAATTATGGCAGGTGCCCAGGGTAGAAAAAGTTTAACGAATAAGCATTTGCATAAAAAAGCCAATTAAATAACTGTTATCTAAGCAATTAGCGAAAATAAATTTGTTTACCATTGTGGGTACAAGCAGGTGGTTATGTGCTAATCGTAGACCGTTTCATCAACGTGTAATGAAGGACTGGCGTTTCTCGGAACGAGATTGTGGAGTACTGCAAGAAGATGTCGCGTTTCGCAACAAACTTAGCTGTGTGATTCTTTACCACTTATGTCACCGAAAACTCATGTGAATTAATAATTTTCCGCGCGTAAAAATCTAGTGAATCTTACATAATTATTTTGTTTTCAAATATTTAGGAGAAGCAATTATACATGCTCTTGTAATACCTAATAAACATGTACTGTTAATCCTCCTAATCAATATACTGGCAGTGGATCGGTTACCGCCTGTGTCCAATCATAATACGAGAGGCAGCAATTGAGCCTGCATAACTCGCCGCTCCGAAACCTCCGCGCTATCTTGGCTGTCTGCTCTCTCTCTCTCGAGGTGGGAGGGACCTTCTGGCGAGCGAGCCGAGGTGTGAACAGCGTTAACGAGATTTCAATTACACCAGTGATATCTGATTTCATCATAAAGTCCCTCTCCCCGCATAGACGAAGCGGCTGGCCGTACGGGTTGTTGGCCTCAGGCAGCGTCCATTCGTTGCGAGAGTGGGCGATTACGCAAAAATTCGATGGCATCATTAACACACGACTTGCCTGCCGCTGAGTCGGTCGTTATCGAACCCTCAGGCCCCGGTCATAGTTGGATGAGCCGACGTCTCCAGCCCGGTCGATACACACAGATTGCATTGAAAATGGGATGCAAAAATCACTCGGTGTATCCCCCCCGCACCCCCCAACACCCACCCGGTCGATACGTATGAACAACATGGTGAGATGAAGCTGAGAAAATCACTCGGTGTATCCCCCCGCACCCCCCCCCCCCCCCCGGTCGATACGTATGTTTAAAATGATGGAGTGAGGTTGAGAAAATCACTTGATGTATCCGACGCGGTCGATATCCATGCAATGCGTGGATGAGAAAATCACCGGGTGGGCGGGTCGATGATAAAACATTGCGTATCACTGGAAAGCTAACCTGACTGCTACCTCCGTTACTTCACCATACTCTCCTTCACTATTTCTCTGAACAGGTGCAATCCTGTTGGCCATGTAATCATCGTCATATCTAGTTGGATACATCGAGTGATTTTCTCAACCTCACTCCATCATTTTAAACATACGTATCGACCGGGTGGGTGTTGGGGGGTGTGGGGGGGTGCGGGGGGGATGACTTACTTGACTTACTTGACTTAATCGGTTGGCTTTCGCCTGACGCGGTCATTCCGCATCTTCACCGAGGTGTGCCGTCCTAGTAGTCAGCCGTGTCCATTTTTCACGGTCTTCAGCCACAATTTGAACACATTCCATCCAGCTGTCACTATTCCATTTCCTGCGAAACGAAACATCGCGCCTGAACTGTCTTTCGATGCCGAGTGACTTCAAATCCTCTTTAACCACATCCGTCCAGAACTTTCGCCTACGCCCAGGTGGCCGTTTCCAGACAGGATTTGGAAGCATTTTTAAAGCGTGTTGTACGAGACGATCCGGCGTTCTTCTTAGTATATGCCCGAGCAGTCGAAGTCGACTTTCCATTGCTGCTTGAGATGGCGTTAGGAGATGCTGGCACCTCCCTCGTGTCAAGCGTTGATGTACTGCGTCGATTTCCTTGTAAAGGTCTTCGTTATGGCATACACGCGGCCAGAAATATCCAAGCAAACGCCTAAAAGCTTCCTCTCCGTGCAATCCAACCTTTCCATCTGCGTTTTCGGTGCTGCCCACGTCTCCGATCCGTACATCATGATAGGGCGAATAGCGGATAGGTAGACGCGCAACTTGACTTCCTTCGCGATGGTGGTAGACCACAAACACTTGGTTAGAGAATTGAATGCAGACGTAGCTTTCGCACATCGTTGTCGAATATCCGCTGCATAACTACCATCGTTCTTCAGCAAACAGCCCAAATAACAGAAATCGTCCACCAGTTCGATACGTTGTCCGTCCACACAAACTCCAGTTGAAGGCCTCTGAGAGACCCACATCTGCTTGCATTTGTCGGGACGAAGACGAAGTCCATAGGCTGCGGCATACTTCGAAACGAGGTTCACAATCCTTTGCAGTTTTGCGTTGTTTTCAGCGAATAACACAATGTCGTCGGCGTACTCCAGGTCGACAAGGGAGCGTCCTGATGGTGTTAGGATCACATCCGCAGGAAACTGTTCTGCAACTCTACGCATGATGTCATCAACGGCGAAGTTGAAAAGAAAAGGTCCTGCAACGGCTCCTTGCCTTACTCCTGTTTTCACCTCGAAAGCTGACGTAAATCCGACAGGTGTACGAACTGCTGCTGTTGTTCCTTTGTTCATGTCCTCGATTAACCGAACATACTTTTCCGGGACTCCATCTGCTCGCAGAGCATTGAGCAATCGATCACGATGAGGAGAGTCGAACGCGGCTTCAAAGTCCAAAAAGCAAGCTGAAATGGCCTCGAAAACCGCTGCCACGATTCAATTACTCTTCTCACGACGAACACTTGGTCGATGGTCGATCTTCCAGGTCGAAAACCGGCTTGCTCATCACGATGTTTGATAAGTCGCTCGAGAATGATACGTTCTAAAACCTTGTACATGACACGAAGTAGAGATTCCTCTGTAGTTCTTAGGATCCGTGACGGATAGCTTCTTGTGAAGAGGTACGATGATCGCATGTCTCCAACGAATCGGGTATCCTTTCGCTCATCCATATGGCACGGATGGTGTTGGTCATTTCACGAATCCCAGACGGAGGAAGAGCTTTCAGCATTTCAGCAGTGATGTTGTCATCTCCACCTGCCTTTCCATTCTTCATTTTCCGGACACAATCCAAAACTTCAGACTCAGTCGGCGGTTCCTCACTGACATCGTAATGTGCTCTCTGAACATGCGGGAGCTCAGGTACTGATGGCGCTGGACGATTCAGTAGTGAACTGAAGTAATCCTTCCATATTGGCAGCGTCGCATCACCAACTGCAACTCCATTGGTAGTGTTCAAGACAGGAGAACATCTCTTCATCTTCCCGCTATACTGTCGCAGCAACGTGTAGGCTTTCCTCGGATTCTTCTCCTCCCAAGCCTTCTCGAACTCCTTAGCTCTACACGTCCACTCTCGTTCGCGGTCACTTTGAAGCTGCCGACGCAACTTCCTCCTCAGACGCTTCTCCTCCACGAAGTTTCCTGCAGTTCGGAGAGCACATACTCTGTTGTAGGTAGATGTTGTTTCTCCTGAGACGTAGGCGAACTTCTTCTTAGGCTGTACAACCGGGAGTGCCTCTTTCGAAGCGTCCTGGATGCATTTGACAAAAGAATCCGCGTCGCAAAGTTTCTTCTTAGTCCGTACTCCGATGTGAATAGAAACGCGTTGTCGGAAATTCCTTCTGCACTCTTCATCTCTGAGACTTGTCATGTCAATCCTCTGGAGAGGCTGAGCCCCTCGCTTCCTCTTATGAATCCTCGCAGTGAAGTTCAACAGAACAGGACGGTGATCCGAATCGAATGCGACATCCCACACAGCTCTAGATCTTCGAATGTCCGATACTGGAATATTCCTCGTCAGGACATAGTCAAGCTGTAGTTTCAAAGTTGTCATCTTCCGCTTCCGCTGCTCTTCTGGAGATAGCCGGGTTGGTCCCTGCCACGTAAGCTGATGGCGGCGATGATTCCTCTTGAATGTCGATGCAATAATCAGACCACTGCGTTCACAAAAGTCGACAAGGCGGTAGCCATTGTCCGATGTTTGCTCCACTGGGTAGAACCATTTACCGAGTACTTCGGATTCCTGATCAAGTCCCATCTTCGCATTTGCGTCAATCCCCACGACAACAGCATGTTGACAAGGTATCCTGGCCAGCAACGTATTGAGTTCCTCATAAAACGCATCCTTCGAATTGTCTTCGGCGGTTTCAGTGGGCGCATGAGCACTCACTATCCACAGATTGAATCCTCTGTGATCCCGCAGTCGTACGAATGCATTCCGACACGACGTTGAGCCGAACTCCTTGACCATACCATTGAAATCCTTCCTTACAGCTATTGCACAGCCTCCCACTCTCCTATCGTCAGCGTTACCGCAGTAGATGGTGTACTCTCCGACGCTGATGACGGGTCTATCCTTGAGGCGGGTTTCCTGCAAAGCAGCAAACGGTGCATGGAAATAGCTCAGAAGTCTGGATAGCGCAGTTTTTTGGATATCACTCGACAGCGATCGACAGTTCAGGGTGGCGAAATTGTGGCTTGTGGCCAAAGACTCCATGACTCCCTAGGTACGGATCCTAGGGTGTTATGGACCAGAGGCCTTAGTGTGCCGGACGGCGACACCTTTATGCAATGTGCGGGATACTTTCGCGATATAGTTGTGCACGCTATATCGCTCGAACGTTCCCTGTGTACACTCAAACGTCTGCTGGGTTCAGTAGAAGCAGGGGCACCAACGAGCAGGTACCAACAGACTTGTATACACACCCCCGCGGGGGGGATACAGATGCAAATAGCACCAACTCTGACCGGGGCCTCACGCCTGCTCTCGCTCGTTTACGCTGGCTGCCGCTCGCTCACTCCCGCTCCGGGAAAGAATCAGCTAGGCTCAAGCTTGTTACTCGGGCCCTAAAACATTCAGCCTTGAGCCTGATCAGAAAGTAATGCCCTCGTGACTCATGGTTCGAGCACGGCTGTCTCAAACCGTGGCAAATGAGTAGTCAAGGATTCGACTTGATTGATCGACTCAACACGAGGCAGGAGGTGTTTGCTTGTCTCTCTCTCTCTGGGCACCGGGCACCTATCAGCGCTAGGGAGCGTTGAGGAGCGCGGAACAGCTAGAGCGCGCGTACCCGCCACGTATGGACAAAGCCTCGCTGGAGAATGGGGTTTCGATTCGCGCGGGGTGATCTACCGTCGCAGCCCCGCCCATTCATCAGACTAAAATGATTGCGCGAACTCGATCATTTCGTCCTTCATTCTCTTTCCGCCAACCCATTCACCCGTTTCGCAGCCCAATGCCATTTCATAACCAACAGTAGTCGCAACCCCATGGAAATAACTGGTTCCAGCCATGAGGTCTTCTATTTCAGAGACCAC
Organism: Aplectana chamaeleonis; assembly: GCA_029168955.1. Classification (NCBI taxonomy): domain Eukaryota; kingdom Metazoa; phylum Nematoda; class Chromadorea; order Rhabditida; family Cosmocercidae; genus Aplectana; species Aplectana chamaeleonis. The sequence continues at coordinate 389,296 of JAPDOI010000407.1, forward strand.
CATGGGGGTCGAGCTCCATGGTTCAGACCAGGGCTGTGCGGAAATATTTTTCAAGATTTTCGGAAACGGAAACGGAAGAAAAATGACCAAATCTCGCCGGGAACGGAAATTCGTAAACGGAAGAGACTAAAAAGTTTTGGGTTGTCTATTTCTCACCCTTCGTCGCTGCACATTGCTCGCAGCTCACATTCGATAACTTATGGTTTCAGACATTAAACTATCAATTATTCAAACTACATAAAATCTTAATGAGGCATTCCACGATATGGAATCGTCGCTCCTCAAAAATCCGAAAGTGCAGCTTCAAAAATTATTTACTATATGTGGCTGTCCTTTCGAAGCAGTGTACATCCTGTCCCCCAGGAAAGAGTCCAGGCTGTCCAAGGCGTAGATGAGCGCGGGCAGCCGCATTGTGTGTTCAATGCTGATCAGAAATCAATCTTCGGATTTTAATCGACGGATTTTTCGATTTTTTTAACCTTTTTTTTTACTGATATCTTTTTGAGAACGATTTTACGACAAAGCTTGTTACGAAAAATTGTAATGTTTTTGAAGTGTCCATATTACAATCAAAAATGGAGTCGGTTGCATAATCAGAAGTCAAATTGAGGAGCATTGGTATTACTATCGTTCTCGGAGCCAATTTACGGTCCGCGATTGCGGACTACGACTATTGCAGACTACGCGACACGTGATAATCGTCTGGGAGAGAGGTGAGTCGTGCCGACACCAGGTGGTCTCAGAACGATTATCATCCTGTCGCGTGAAGCAATAGCCGTCGTCCGCAAATACGGACCGGAATTGGGCTCCGAGAACAACAGTATCCTCTGTAAAAGTCGTAATTCTCATGACCCATGGCGCGAGCGATTCTGCTCCGTCCATCTGTCATGCGCTCTTCCACTGTCTCTAACCTCCTCTCCGTATCAGCACGGGTAAAAACCATAAGAATTTCGCGGTTTCACAGTCTTTATTTTGTGATCCACCGTTCCTGTCGTAGCAGATTAAATAGAAATTAATACTTTTTACACGTAATCTTCAATCAACCTGCGATCCATTTAACTTGAAGGTGTTGCTGTATTTATTAGTCGTACCAGAGCGGAATTCCGCTCCAAAGGTGCGGACGGCGGCTCTTGCAGCACGCAGCACGATTATAATCGTGCTGGGACAAGGAGTAATCGCGTAAGGCCTATTTTAGAGTTCCATCGCAGCGCGATGGAACGCTTTCTGTGGGCATCGGTCAGTAACGCGCCGCTCGTCGATTCGCATATGAATCATGAAATCGCGCTGCGGTGGAACTCTGAGAAGCCCCTGAGGAACCGGTGGTCTCGGCACGAATATCATTGTGCTGCGTGTTGCAACAGCGGCTGCTCGCAGCCGCGTAGCGGAATTTCATCTTGATGATGACAGTACGCAATCCACTGTATACGATACTCCAACAAGTAAAGTTGAATTCCTAAGTTTTTACGCGGAATTATAAGTCACTTATGCTCCCTCGGAGGGTCGAGAGTATCACGGAGATTTCAAAGTAGCAAATGCTAGTTTGGAGGATTTTATCGGGATTGTATACCACTTAGCTTTTAGAGAGTTCTCGAAGATGTTTGCTTCACAAAATATTTCTCAGCTACATACTTCCTGCTCCAACTAAAGGCAGTTCTTATTTGGGTCAAGTAAACTCTGACACAGCCGTGATGGGCAACGCGATCGAGCCTCATTGGCCGCGTGCGGTCGCGCCATGTGCTCACTTCTGCTAGATAGCTTGCGACAGGACAAAAAATCAGAAGTCGAAGAATACTACATAGTAGTGGCATCCGAGATGGGATATCTCGCGGCCTATCCAGCTAAAGTGAACACGCTGCGCGACCGCATACAGCCGATGAGGTTCGATCGCGTAGGCAACTGAGGCGGTGTCAGACTCTATGTATAGTTTGTTTCGCGATTATAGCACACCCTCAAATTCCACCATAACACTTCCCGTCGGAGGCAGGGTGTCTGGGCCAAATTGCGGTCCGCAATCGCGTCTCGACATGCTTTGCGGCCACACGCGCTCGGGTCAGTCGAGTTTCCAGCGCCAAAGCTGACTCGATGTGGCTTTTTATACACTTTTCTCCAATTTTGTTTAGTTTCAAGTTTCCAAAACCCACCTAAAGTCAACAGATCGGCGGCTGCGGCGCTGGAAACTCTTTCGACCCGAATGCGCGCGGCCGCAAAGCGTGTCGAGACGCAATTGCGGACCAGAATTTGGCCCAGAGAAGCACAGTATGGTAATAAGCATGAGGAGTACTCACTGCACCTTCGCTCCTGAGGTTCAGTGGAAAGTGAACACGGATTACAGTAGGACCCTAATGTTTGGTGAAAATATCAATATGGAATAATATCTTATTGATATGGAGAATCGATGGAAGTAATACAAAGGAAATAATATGTAATCAGAAAGCGTTCAGATGAGCGTCGTTGCTTCGTCGAAAGCGTGCGGCGAGTTGAAGAAGGCGTTCCTTTGACACTGAAATCATAAACTCTTATTTTATCGATATAGTTTCAGCGCACTCCTGGGCTGATCGTCCTAACCCAACCGCTTTCCTAAAACCTTTATTGCAGGCCAGCTGCTCTTTTTTCGCGATGCGTGATTCGAAGACCCGCGCAGAAATGGATCGCGGCGCGGTCTCATGAAGAAGTGTCATACATATTGATGGATTGTTATGAATCAATATAGCAGTTTATCATAAGCCACCCTGTCAGTGATCTAATGTGCTCTAATTGCGTTCTCTTGGTGAAAGACCTCTGCACTTAGGTATAGCTGTGGCATTGTGAGTGACTCCCGGCATACAAAATGGCAGATGAGGTCTCGAAGTTGACCTGGTTTTCTGATGTCTCACCTTTACTAACATTCTTCAATCGATCCTTAAGATCCGGTTCCGCATTGATAATAAGCTCGTCAACCAATGGTCCCTCTGGCACAGGCGGACCTGATAACACGCACTACCTTTTTTGAGGTGGCAACTTCTCAACAGATCTCAGAAACTGATATAGCCCTAGGCAACGGGGAAGGGCGGTGGTGCGGTTGCGAACTTCTATCAGTATATTGCCCTATCAAGCATTTTTCCGTAAGAGCTTTCATTGATCGGTAAGTTATTGCTTCCATTCCGACATTTTCGCTTGTTTTCATTGCTTCCACAGCTGGGCTGGGATTCATGAGTGGCAAACCTTGGACTACAGTTGGCTTGCTGCGAAAACAACACACGATCTGAAGAGGCAATGCCAACTGTAGTTCACGGTTTGCGTTCATGCACCCCAGCCCTGTATCCCTATCGGAGGAAACATAAACTCGCCGATCGTGCACAGCTGTTTCTGAAAAATGATCGATACTGCAGTATATCAGGAGGAATCCGCCACTGCACTACCGCCTTTTTCGTGGCCGTGGAGTATAAATGATCATAAAGTAGTGCTCACCTTGTTCCTTGGTAGAGCTCCGTTTCCTGCGCACTTTTGCTGGATACGGAGAGGCCGAGATGTAAGCTGCAAAAAAATTTCGGACAGAGTCCATGATGATAAAATCATCATGGCTACTGTACGGCAGTAAGGGTTGAAATGGTACATGAAAAGTGTTGAAAAGTTGGACAAGACATCGTAGAACTCACGAAAATGCTCTCGTCGGAGCCAACGAATAAATTCCTTGTTCTGCATCAGCAGCGCCAGTTGCTCATCTTCCAGCATTCTAAATAACGAGATGCTCAGAATTTTATGGACCTGGAAATTGAAACTATTTTCAATGCCACAGCTGGAAGTCACGTGGCAAGCGTCGGCCTGTCACGTGTAGCTGATGGTCTTCTCGTGGCGCCAAACAGTGAGAAGGGCCAGCAGATCAAAGCGAGGGGCTAAGCGGCGCTATTGGTCGCCATAGTGGCGTCGACCAATAGCAGTGACAGCCCTTCACTCTGACCAGCCCACCTTCGTCACTGTTTGACGTCACGAGACGACCACCTACGTGTAGCGCACCCTGAAGTGATTGCGGGTAAAAGTTTTCTATCAAAGGAAGGTTACTGAATGACAGGTGTTACGGCATAGTAAAAAATTCCAGTGGTGTGGTATGGTGCAAGGAGTGTACTTCGACCGCCGCTCATTCGTCACCACTCTAACGTAAGAGTTAATCCGTTACACCACCGGGAGCTGCGGTTTGCTCTTTTCGAAAATTTATTGCAGTAGAGGGATAACGGGATATTGTCATTATGGAGTCAAGGTGGACGAGTTACACCGCAGCATGCATGCTCAGTTGAAACAGCGGAGCTAGCTGTAAAGTGGATGTGATAGTGAAGCTGATAGACTTTTACGGACTGTACTAGAACGCTTACGTCATTGGAAGCTTCGAAAACTAGCCAAAAAGACAGTATTCGAACAGAGAATCTGGACGAGTTTGTCTTGGGGTGGAATCTGCTGAGGTCATGGTCAAAATCATACAAAATCGTTGACTCGATGTTGCTCAAATCCGTCAGGTTCAACTCGTTTTTTGATGCTTATAACGGCATAGGCATTCTAGATGGAGCCATACGACAGTTTCTTCATTCCTATCATTGCCTTTTCTCAAAAACCGCGGCCCAGTTTCTACGATAAAGCTATCAAGGCAGCGTCGCGGCTTCCCGAAATTATGATATGGGCGGTATGTATATGGTAGCCCATCTCTCATTCATAACTACTATGGTTGAGCAGAACCACTGACCTAGCCTCCTTCTCATCGCAGACAACATCGAGACGTCGTTCGTTCTCTCTTTTCATCTTTTCAATCCGAACCCGTTCACGTGCTATGTCTTCTGTGGTAGGACGGGAAACCCTGAAAGAAGAAGAAGAAAACGACATGCTTTCTCGATGATAGAGTCAGGCAACCCACCTCAGCATACCCGTATTTCTAGTTGATGAAGATGCGTCATCAGTAGAGCGTCGGCTTGAAGACGAAAAGTGGACTGACTAGAAAGCAGTCGATTACCTCATCTACAATTTCCTTTAAAAATATGCTCACCTTGGCTGGTGACGGCGCGCTCAAACTTCGACACGAACTCGACCCCGACGAAATCTGCGTTCCCTAAAAGGTGGGGTTGCTGGGAAATCCGAGGCTCCAACCAGATTAACATTATAAATCACTGATTGAGTATTTTTGTGGGGGTCAACACCTTGTACAATATACACTCTGTTCCTACCGGAGTGCCCGCCCGAACGTCAGTGGTCCTCTACTGACCCTCTACTATGGTAATCGACGCGTTCTCAACCGACCTCGGTACGCATCGGCGACCCCGTAAGCGATCAATATCATCGCTATCGCCACTCACCCACTTAGGGGTTTTTTAGAGTTACACCGCGGCGCGACGCGATGTCATGATTCATATGTGAATCGGGCGGCGCGTCATCGCTCGACGCTCAAAGAAAACGTCTCATCGCATCGCGCTGCGATGGAACTCTAAAATCAGCCTTACTAGCTGGATAGGGGAGTGCCGTGGTGGGTGGGTGAGTGCAGGCAATGACGTATGGATCGCTTACCGGATAGCGGATGCATACCAGGGTCGGCTGCGAAAGCGTTGATTACCGTAGTAGAGGGCCAGTAGAGGTCCCGTGGTGGGCCATGAGTTTGCGCACTTCCGTAGTCTAGATCTAACAGAAACACCAATTCGCCTTGACACGACTAGGCTTTGCGGAAACGATTCCGAAACCCCTCTGAATTAGAACCCTCCTGTGGCGTGTGACGGCATCAGCAACTTCCCTATGCGTCAAGATGTCTGACAATACTCTCGCTGGTTTTATTTGAAAGACTGGTTTGTACTCGCCAAAGGTGAGATTTTCTCAGACGTTGAGAGTCATCTCATTTTCTTTCTGCCCATTCAACTTGCAGCAAGCATGGCAAATTCAATTTACCTCCAAAGAGATCAGCAGCAGATCGTCGATAGTTCGAGCGACATCGCCATCGTTTGACCTCAAGATCCGTTCGATTTCTGTTCTCGAAATCGAAGGGAACATCATCGAGAAATCCCGCATCGCCTGTAATACAGTAAAAGTTCGCTTATCTTCCTATCCTGCTTACACTGCCGAACGATCGCTTGTTGCCTACCAGAGAGAAACCTGTTACGCCCACTTCTCCCTCGTCGCCTCAGTGTCACATTGTCGCGATCGGTGACTTGTTTAGGTAAATTTATCGCCATAATCGCGAAAAAGGTGAAATTGTCGCAAAATCGACGACGCTTGAGCATTTAGTAGGGCGATCCACGCGACGAGATGATCGAGACGTAGACGTAATTGTTTTGGTTCGAAATTCTCGTCGCGTTTATTTCACATTCAAAAGGAAGCACTTCCAATTTGATAAAAGAGTATACGACGCACTCTGGGGCAAGATTCAGATGTCAGCATTGCCGTCGGTTCCGTTACCTAAGTTTAAAGTACTTGGACCTCTCCCAACCCCTTGAGGCTCCGTTCTACCGCTGGCGGCCCCAGGTGGCGGCTCTTCTGCAGGCATGGAAGACCTCCATGCTCCTTGATGGAGATGCTAGACCTCCATACTCTTTGGCGGGCGTAAACGGCCATCATGCTCCTCGGCAGGCATGCTCCTCGGCAGGCCTTCAAGATTTCGGCGCGACAATCTCCCCCAATTTTCACTGTCAAAGCGAGAATGTGGTGAAATCGAGGGCGATTGTCGCGTCTAGCGTGAATTATGACGTGATTCGCGACAAACGTCCTTCAATCTCACCTTATCGCATACATTTTCACCATTGAGGCGCTAGTAGCGCGACGATTTCAAACTTCAAAATCACCCGTTCATAATTTGTGGCCATTTTGATCGAGGCAACACGAGATCGTTTTCCGGAATATAGTCCTTCGATCTACGTGTATGGTCTGTGGGCATATATGTTTAATTGTCTGTATTTTCACAGGGCCTCCATTATAATCATTCGGGAACGACTCATCGTGAGGGCGAAAATTCGATATCCTTGGCAGAAAGCGTCAACCATAAAAGGAAAGATTAAAAAAATCATCAGTATGAACAGTGTGCATGAATAGATGAATGATCGAATAGATGGCTGAATGAGTGGATGAAGGAATGAATGAATGAATGAACGAATGAATGAATGAATGAATGAATGAATGAGTGAATGAATGAATGAATGAATGAATGAATGAATGAATGAATGAATGAATGAATGAACTTCTTCAAAGTATGCAAGCAGAGCAATGATATCAAAAACTGTAATCCTTCTGAACTATTAAGTATATTCATAGTCCACAGCGATAGAAAAGGGCGGTGGTGAGGTTTGTTAACTCTTCCTGTGGTCTTTTCGTTGTATCAACCATTTTTTTTTTGAAAAAGCTGTGATTGATAAGTAGGTTTTTGTTCTCACTGGTATGGCTACAGCTGCGGAAGCAATGAAAGTCAGCGAAAATGTGAGGATGGAAACAATGATTCACCGATGAACCGCATCTGATCAGGGAAAGTGATTGATACAGCAACGGTCACAGTATACTAAGAGAAGCCCGCAATCGCACCAGCGCATTTTTCCGTTGCAGTGGACTATAGCAAACTTTTTTTCGTATGTGGCACAAGCCTTTAGTTCGCAAAACCTAATTTTCCAAAGTAAGGTGCACAAAATAACATACCGTATCAAACTCGAGCAGCTCTTCTTTCGCGTCTTCTGCCATGTCCGAGATGCTGGTGGAATCTTCTGCAACATAAGTGTTTAAAAAAAAGAAACTCTACGCGCGTTGATGCGGAACTATGCAAATGTATTGACATATATATTTGTGCGGGAAAACATCAATAATACAAAGAAGTGGCAATGCGGAAATCGAAATGAGGCCATGTATGTATAAGAGATGTTTAATAGCACCGTCACGGCGAATGACCTTCCATTACTATGAAGTGAATGCAGCTCGAAACAGCGTTAATCACACAGAAAAAGAGCAGCCGCGAAACTACTTCAGAAAAAAGTCCATTTGAAATGGGTTCTTGTAACATCCTACTTCAGGTAACCTCAGATTAACTGTCTATGTCGACTGAATTGCTCTGAAGAAAGAATGAGAATTCTCCATTGCCAGCAGGGGAAAAGTCCAAATCAATTGTGGATCGCGAAGGGTGCTAAATTTAACCAATGGACAGCTGCTGAACCGTCGAAGCGAGGAAAACAAGCGATAAGAAACGTGCAACTGTTTGTCTTTGTGAATGGAAAGATGAAGCAATCAGAATGATACTATCAAACAACACACGATTTCACATTGCAGATGTTGATATAGACGTAAAATATGGGTGAAGTCACCCAATTAACCACCTCAAGCTTACATTTCAGTCTGTATATAGCGAGAAAAGAAGGTGGCAGACAATGATTCCATCAATTTTGATCGCCAACACATGTACTCAGACACTCGCAGTTGTGATCCGCAAAACAGCTTTTATTTGTGCTTGTCTCGGGGCAAGCGTCAGGTGTTTCGGGCGAAACAGAGGGTGTCTCGGAGGAAACAGGCGTTAAAAAAAGCACCGAATAGCGATGTTTCGAGGCAACGAATTCGTCCTTTATACGGCGGGGGTCTGGCGGAAAACAGCAAGGAATGTCCAAGTTGCATAGAGAGTATTCAGACAAGCTTCATGATATGACTTCGAAGCGATGTCCCAAGGTCGATGGGGGGACATTATTTTGAACGGCGATAACAACTCTGGAAAAAGTTCAAGGCACCAAACACGCTTTCGAAAGTGGTGGGATGGGGATTGGCGAGGAATGGGATGAGTTGTACCGTTTTGGTGACTCAGGGTGGCTCAAACACGGCCATTTTCGCTCTTTTCAAAGTTTTCAACGATTTCAGCGGCGTGAGCGTTCAAGTGCACGAGTCTATTACCTTTGCGATCTCAACCATTTCTGCGACCGTGTATGCTGTCTTTAAAATACGATGATTTCGCTTTCACATTCTCTCAGAATTCTTTATAAGACCTCGTAGTTCAACAAGGTTCTGATGAAAGACAGGTACTCCGTTTTGGGAAGTGAAAGAGCAAAAGTGCATAATTTGGCATAGATGTTAAGAACTGCTAGCGATTCTCGGGTGGGGGGGGGGGGGGAGGATGGTGTTAGGTATGGCGCAGGCAAAGCAAACCGCTCACGCAGTGATAGTCAAGCAGGGGGGGCGCAACTTTTAACTTCAGGGCGGGAGTGGGCCGCGCTAATTTCCAGGCTAATGAGAGGTGTCGCACAAATTCCAGGGCTGGAGAGAGGGGGCCGCACCTGCCACGAACCTTTCACAATGCCACACCTTAACCTGAAGCACACTCTCATTTACGAAACATGAAGGAAGCTCTGGGAAATCTGCTATACCAACGGGAATTATGCAGCATCAAAATTAACTTTCATGTTAAATTGCATTATGCACAAATGGACCAGCCAAACAAATGGTTTCTAGGGTTATACTGCATTTGAATGCCCAGCCAAGCTCGTTTTATGCGTTTGTTTCATTTTCAGATAACGCGTGATATTTTGGAATCTGTGCCAGGCGACCGACTAGAGACTCCTCCTATTCGGACATTGCACCTCTTTTCAGGAAGTCATATCCACATAGCTTCACTTTACGCTGTTTGGAACTAGGTTCTAAGCATCTAAGGTTCAAAAATTTCCTTTTCCTTGGAATTTCCTATTAAAGGCAGTGTTCACGATGAAAATCGTTTTTCTGTTTTTCAGCCTATCTTGGAAACGGCTCCATGCTGATTCCAATGATGTCTCGTAATTCGTACAAGACCTTCTGGAAATGGAGTTATGGTCCCTCAAAAATTGAGCTAAGGAAACATGGTGGACGAGTTGTCCGAGGCTTGTAACTCCCGTCTTTTGCAGCCGATGTATGCGAGCTGACCTGAGTAAAGAGAAAAGTTGGGAATGAAGGGAAGAACGGGGCTATTGATCGGAAATCATCGCTCATCTCACAATCTCGAGCATTCATTTGTTCACGTCGGTGGGCGTGGAAAGTGCATCTGGGTGCGACGAGCTGACGAGTGTCCAACTTTGGGGCCGTAGGGGACCGTTCAAAGCTCATTTTTCTTAGTTTTTTTTAACGTTAGAGTTGCGCTAGGCCCCGCAGCTGCCAATCACCACCACAAAATCAGACATGGTTTTTATCGTGGACACAGCCTTTAAATACGTTACAAACGCACACTATATCAAAAGTGTAATCCGAATGTTACTTCCTGAAAGTTTGCACAATGTATAGAAGGCGAATCGGCACAAAGGACAAATAGTAAGACCGAGATCTAATCGCGCCTCCAATCGGCAAAATTGCAGTTGCCCTTCAGGAAACGCAATCTGCAATTATGGAAATCGGCATTGGCAATATGCCAGCTGCACAAACTAATCTGGGAACCACAAGGATAACCTAAACCAGTTCTTTTCCAGGGTGTAATATTCAACAGAGTGTTTCTCCGACAATACTACAGACAAATGGTACACAAAACTGAGAACTATGGCCGCAGTCCACGAACATGAGGGGTTTGAAAGTTTGCAGTTTGCAATGCCAAGCTATTCCATTCACTATTGAGAGCTTTGACCGAGAAATAGCGGAGAAGTGATCATGAAATGCCTGCTCTTCACTTAATACCTGAAAAATAGCCGGCAAATAGCTGGTTACCGCCAAACAACCGAGGAGTAGCCGAGAAATAGCCGTCAAATAATGCTCGCCGAGAAATGGCCGAGAAATCTTGCTCTCCGAAGAAGTGTACGTTGCATTCTCGAGACACGATTCAGATGTAAAAGCTGCCGTCGGTTAGGTTTTTTTTTCATGAAACCGCCCGACGGCTTGCGGCCCAGAATGGCGTCTCGACGAGCTAGCGACGGCAGCGTTGCGCTTGGGTGTGCCAGCCGCGTCTCGATTAAACTATGTAACACGATTTTTGTTCCTGGCTTCTAAATGTTCTATTTCAATTGCTCATTTTCGAAGTATGTAAAAAAAACGACTTCATCCAGAACAAATTTCGCTTACACTAAAACAGCACGAAGAAAACCGGTTTTTTGTGAAAATATGATCCATCACTGATCGAGAGATCGCCGCGTCGAACACAAGTGGCACGCACGCAAGCGAGGAGGTAATGATGCCATCACTCCCTCCTCGCTTGCGTGCGTGCCACATGTGTTCGACGCGGCGCTCTCTCGACCAGTGATCGACGATAGAAAGATTTTTGTTCATTTTCGGCATTATGTTAAAGAAAAAACAAAAAATGCACAAGGAAAAGACAAGCACAGTCGGAAAGCACTCAGTAAGGTTCAGAAATGTGCAGATTTTCTAGATTTACGATTGTACTGAGAATCACTCTCTCGAAGTTGCTTCCGAATGTAGTCCCTCATTATGTTTCGTTATACTGTCCTTGGTAACGACTGTGTCCGAAGCTAAGGTCAGGGCTGGTATATTCGTTGGACCACAGATCAAGAGGATTATAAAATGAGAGGATTTCGCAAAGCTGTTGAATAGGACGGAGAGAACGGCTTGGAGCAATTTGGTTGCAGTTGTTCACGGCTTCCTAGGTGATCACAAAGCTGAAAGCTATGTGGAGGTGGTGCACTCTCATAAAGAATGACGCCAAAATGGGATGCAGAATGTCTTTGAAAGTCCATATTATTGGTACACATCTCGACAAATTCAACGAGCAAGGCGAGCTCTTTCACCAAGATATATTGGACTTTGAACGCCGTTACCAAGGACAGTATAACGAAACCATGAGGGGGGACTACATTTGTGTGCAACTTCGAGAGAGTGATTCACAGTAATATCATAAATCTAGCAAATTTACACATTTCTTTACCTTGTTGAGTGGTTTCCGACCGTGTTTGTCTATTCCTCAGGCATTTTTTGTTTTCACCTGATCATAACGCAGAACATGAATAAAAATCGTTCTATTTTCACAAAAGAACGAGCTTTCTCGGTGCTGTCGTCGTGTAAGCAATGTTTGTGCTTAATGAATTCATTTTTCACATAAATAAGACATAAACATTCAAAATATAACACTTAGAAGCCAGGAACAAAAATTGTCTTACACAAACAAGCGATTTTCCGAATTTCATTGTCCTAGTCACAAAAGCGAAGTTTTCTTGGGATAACAGCGATTTCCTGTCTGTTCTTGACCTGACGAGTTAGAAAAACACAATTTCAACCCAGGAGCAGAAAAAAGTGGAAAATTGTTACATAGTGTTATTTTTCGTTATTTCTCGCTACTTCCCGGTTATTGCTCGGTTATTTCTCAGCTGGTTCATGAAAAACCGAGAAATAGCCGAGAATTAACCAAGAAATAGTCCACCAGGAGACGCTGCGGAGGATGGTGGGCTATTTCTCGGCCAAAACTCTCAAAGAAGTGAGGTGAACCCGAGTGAAAATCGAACTGCAAAAAAAGGGACAACTCCCCCCATTTTGTGTACTGCAACTGGCATTACAACCCTAAAAACTGAGGCATTTAACGAATTCAGAAAAATCAGTTGAAAAACTGAATGGGCAGTAAACATGGTGAGAAAAAGAGAGGTGAGGAAAGCGACAGAAGAGATTCTGATTTTGATATACATATTTGATATAATTGCCACCTGCCAGTTGTACGACTCGATAGCAATCTCAGAGAATTGCTGCTGGCACAATGTCCAGTCAACAAAGTTTTTCAGGAAGGCGAGCAGCCCTGAAGCTGTTTGGCCTGTCATGCGTATGCAGATTGGTGAAAGAACTCTACGTACTCGTCGTGCTGCCGGTCTTGAATTTGCTAAAGCACAGAGCGCTTCATTTCGCAAAGTTTGTTTCAAGGCATAAATTATGGCATGCAACATGATGGGCGCACAAGCAATCAAATAGTAAATCAATTCGTGCTTAACCTAGAAATACCTCGGGGGTCTTCGACCAACTTCAGGAAGGTTTCGGGGTGTCCGCAGTTGCCTGCACCACGAGGTGAAAATATTTTCACAGAGCAATAGGAAACGGCTTGTGAAGGAACGATCGAGTTGCGAGTACGTTGCGAAGCCACACTTCCACAGCTGGTCGAAGGCAGGGCTGGTGTTTTCGATTTCAGATGTTCATGAGTTCTTAGTGTAGCAGGTGTGTAGAGCACCAGATGGAGTTTCACAGACTGCTGTTTGATGAGCGTCGGTTATCGAAACTTCGTTTTGCTCTTCCGCTACGCATCACAAGGAAATTAACTTAGCGTAGACCGAAGTACCTTGTGATGATGCCCTTGCTACTAGTAGAGGAATCTGTGAGTTACTCGTCCCAAACATACATCTCAAAAAACTGTCAGATTAAAGGCACTGTCCAACCTCAGCATCGTTTTTCCGTTTTCTTATCTATCTCGAAAACGGTTCCACGCTGATTCCAATAATGTCTCTGGAATCGGACAAGATCCCCTAGAAACGGAGTTATGGCCCTTCGAAAATTGAGCTACGGAAGCATGCTGGACGAGTTGTCCGATGTTTGTAACTTCCGTCGTCTGCTACCGATGTGTGCGAGCCTTTCTGAACAAAAAAAGCAGTTGAGAATGAAGGGAAGAACGGGGCTATTGATCGGAAACCATCGCTCACCTCTTCACTGTTGAGCTCGAAAGATTGGAAAACGGGCGTGATAAAGTGGCTTCCCCATGTGGGCGCCCCAGGGTGGCTTCCTCGTATATCTCGCTTATTCGGGAGAATTGAGAGCTCGCACTTGACAGGTGCTATATAGCGTGGGTTTACTTGACAATTATGTGGAAATCTCAGATTTCGCCCCTGAGCTTAGACTGTACCTTTAAATGGTCAATATGGCTGTGCGTTATAACGATAACGCGTAAACACAATAACAGGTTGACACGATTTTTTTTCCGAAAATTAACGATTCACAGTCCAACCTCAGAATCGTTTTCCGAGTCTCTTTGTGAATTTGAACGTTGAAAAAAACCGTGGACGAGTTGTCTCGGGCCTGTTTTTCCTAGTCAGTCGCCGCCATCGCACCAGAGCAGATCACACTATAAAGCTAGACCGATAAAAATGAAAGAACATAGATTTTGATTAGAATCCATGGCGCGTCGAGTCCCTATTGAGAACGGAAGCTCTGAAGTGGGCGGAGGGAATGGGTGCTCGATTTTTCTCGCTTATTCTGGAGAGTTGAGATTCCGCGTTCGGCAGGGTTGCTACACACAGTGGCCAGACCATAATGACAAATTTAAACCACGAGCTTGGACTGTGCCTTTAACGAAAAATATTTTACAGCTGGACTCCGTCCTTAGAGTGGGGTGCTAAACACGAACAAGTGGTTCGTTTTTGATTTTTGATCGGTAGAAAAATGTCTTTAACAAGGGAAGTATAAAAAGCGTAGGTCGGAGCTGCCAAAACGACCAGTATGGTTAGTATCTCTTCTGGCTCAATAGTAAAAATGCGCAGTATCCCGCCCCGAGCCGCAGGTTCAAAAAAGTTATGAACATTTTTAAGCCTCGCGAAAAGGCATTTTCAGGCATACATCAGACATTTTTTTTTGCAGTTTCAAAAAATTTTCTCGGATTTGGCTCAAAAATTGTATTTAGCGATAATCTAGGTCGGTGAACACGAATCTGGAGTCCATTTGTCAAAATTTTGAGGTTTACTGTAGGTTACGGTATGTAACATGTCATTTAGGGGGCAAAACCTACTTTAGTATTTTGAAACACGACAAACAGACGTTAAATTCGTATTCTCCACCCCGAATAACCCCCATTTACAAAATTTTGAGTAAAATCTGAGATTTTGACCAAACTACCGTATACCCACCGTAATCTACCGTAATCTGCAAAAAATCGATAAACGGACTCCAGATTCGTGTTAAGCACTCCAAATAACCCTCAGCAAATGATTCTGAGACATATCTATGGTAGAAAACCGGAAATCTTGAAAGTGGCGTTTTTCCCTCGAAATTTTCCCCGGTTGGGAAGCTTTAAACGAAATTAGCCGAAAACTTTGAAAAATCGACTAATAAACCAGAGAATCGTGATCAGCGCCCCAAAAACCCACCTGGGAGAATTTTAAAACAAATCTGGAACATTTTCTAAAACGCTTCCAGAGCCCACAATTGGTAGAAATAAACGCCCAACCGAAAATCCGTACAAGTCAGAAACGCTGTCTCAGTCTGGACAAAGTACGGAAAATGTGCCTTCACCCAAACTTTGCTCAGGGGGGTAGGTTTTGGCGCTGAACAAATTTTTTGTCCGTTTACGGATTTTCCGAAGACTAATGCGCTTTTTGGAAGTTTTAAGCTTGTAACTTCTTGGAACTTGCGGCTCGGGGCGGGATACTGCGCAGTTTTACTATTGAACCACAAGTGATCCTAACGACACTAGTCGTTTTGGCAGATCCGACCTACGCTTTGTATACTTCCCTGGTAAGCCCACCTCAATCGCAGGGTTCGCGATAAGAACGGTCGTTGAGCTATTCTCTTCAGAAGGTAGATGTGGTTTTCAGAAGGTAGTGGTTTTTACCGAGTGCGATGTCTCTAAGTTTGTTAGCCTGCATGGAGAGAATGAGAATCATCAAGGTTTCCCTACCGTTACTTAGAGATCCCAGCGGAACGAATTTTTGATGCTTCGGAAGGTTGCGAAGTTTGAACGGTTAGGCTCAGTGAACCAGCTGCCTTGGACATGCTCTTTCTCTTCACAGGCTTTGCAGTTCTGTTGCATCGCAGATCTGCATTTTGCAAGCACCACGACAGAGACAAATCGGCCGATTGAAGCGCATCGCTCTTTTGCAGCGATGTGATGGTGCTTCTCCGTTCTCCGAAGATGCAAACACTATCACCTCTGGGTCCGACTGGGCATTATGTAAAAGATGTGAGGAACAATAACAAGTTATTATAAGCTATTAATTGCAATCCCGAACAAAAAAGACCCATAGAGAGAAGCACTGAGGCTGTCGATAATTTCCAGTCCAGTCTTCCCATAAAATTACTTGAAAAGGTCAAGTGCACTTTGAAAATAGGATTCTCGCAACCCACAAGTTACTTCGCTTGGAAGCATCTCCTGTGGGATAAAAAGGACAGATTCAATGAAGAATCAGAGAGCGATCAGACAAGGGGCCATTTTGAATTCTAAAATTTGCACCTGGGAATCCTTCATGAGGAAAATTCGAAACCCGCGAAGCCATTTCTCCCTAGGAAAGGAATGGCTGCAGGACTTCCAGAGGAAGACAGAAGTCATATAAAGCTTTCTTGCCAACGAGAATGTCATAAATCTTTGCAAGTAGTCTCTTTGTGACGATATTGTTAAGTATATGATGGCTTCCAGCAGAGAACAAACAGAAAAAAGAATATTTGAGCTTTCTTTGAAAGAAAGAGCCTTAGAATAAGGAAACGCATGCACTCTTCATACGGCATATGTATGTCCCTGGAGAATGTTTCCGTCGAGACATTGTACTCGTAATTCATAATTGCTGCAGAAAGTCATGACAATAGTGATAACAGTTGGTCATTTCTACGTCAGTCAATCTTCCCATCAGTTATTCTCAGAACCTTTTATGAGTCAACTTATAATCTATAGAGTTATTTGTACTGGCACTCTCGACGACCTTGTTGTGAAATAGTTTAGTTAATTTTTTAGATCAAGTGAGATCAACTGCCTAGAAGCTGTGACTTACGGGAAGCTACTCATCGCAACTGAACAAAGTTTGCTAAACTGGTAAGTCATAGTATGATAGGTTACGACCCGAAGTGGTTCAAGGCAGGTTCAAGACCCAGTAAACATGCAGCCAAATTTGCTCTCGGCGCGTGAACCTACTACTAAAGGGTCCATAACTGGATTAGAGCAGGTTCACAATGGCACTAATGGCACTACCCCTCTACTGTCGATGTCCGAGCCAAACTCCGGTCCGCATTTGCGGACTACGGCTATTGCATCATGCCACGCATGAGAATCGTGCTGGGACCATTTGGCCCCGGCACGATTATCACGTGTCGCAAGATGCAACGGCCGTAGTCCGCAATCGTGCACCGGAATTCGGCTCAGAGAACGATAGTAAGCTAGGATTTTTCAATAATATTTCCTATATTCCCTGATTTCTCTGAACTCCTCACTTCCATATTCATTCATTCTTTCTATCCTTTATCTGAGTTGTCAGGCTGGAGCTCCCCGAGTCATGCAGCAGAGCGCTGGTAAAGTCAGATGCGTGCCTCGTATAAAGAGGACTCACGTTTAGGCGCTATTCATACTTCTCAACGCCAGAGCTTCATGCGCGTGCGTGGCGTTGCAGTATGTTTACTTTCTACGCGCAGCCCGCGCGTGACGCGCTTAGAGAGACTATAAATACTCCAGCGGCAACGCAATGGCGTCCGGGGGTAAAATTGGAATGAACTGTGCCGTCAAAGCAAATTCTATGTTGCGTTCCACCAATGTCGCAGAGGATCGTACTGGAGTTAATTATGATGAACGGGAATTAAATGGATGAAAGAGTAATGGAACAAATGACGGAAAAGCCAATACCTGCGTTCTCGCCATGGCATCGAGAACGCTGTGTGGCATATGCGTGGCATCAGGTCATTCATGCTCCAATGCCACACCCGTGCGCCAAGCGCATGTCGCGCTGGCGTTGTGAAGTACGAATATCCCCTTTGCACATTTGCAACAGGGTCCAGGCGCCGCGAACCTCGAGAATGAACATCGCCAAGCTGCGGTGAGCACCGTGTTTTTAGAATCTGCGGCAAGCTCTTAGTTATTTAGCGGAAGGTAAGTTCTTCGCGGCATGTTCGCGGCAAATTTCATAAGATTATCAGCAGCGAGAAGTTCATTGTCACAAAGACTAAGCAGAGGTAGTCGGCTGTTAACACTTTCCAATTATTCACGAAAAAAATACGTCCAGTGTCGGGAGCAACTCTGAGGTGCAAAAAGTTCCAGCGTAATCTGGATAAGTACACTTACACAGTTTTTTACAAAAAATTCTATCGACTGAAAAAGCTTTTTTCGACTTCCTATGTAAGCCATTTGTGGAATTGCATAAATTAGAGCGTGAAGACCAAAAAGTCTTCCAAGGGCGGAAAAAAATCTTAATGTCATTCTCTCGACCAACATGCGATTGAAACAGTTTTTAGCATTAGTCTAAACTTTGAGATAAATTTTTTTCCACTAAGGCAGCAATTAGGTTCCAATACAAATCTGGATAAGATGGAGACTACTGAATTGAGAACGATTTCGGTGATTAGAGAGGCGCCCGAAACTACAGCGTTACGGAGAAGTATCCTTGAAAGTGAGTTCAATCAGCTGAGGAAGCCGACATAGAGCTGATGTCTGCCGCCAAATGGCTGCAACAGACGCCCCCATTGCCGAGTCATTGGACGCGACTGGCTGACTCAGTTGTCCAAGTTTGGGCGGAGATGATATGCGAGCGCTGACAGAGGTGAGCATGAGAATGAGCCTCCTCTAGTGGTGCTCAGTCAGTCACACACGATGACGGAGCGGCTCCATGGGGATACAGCGGTCGATAATTACTATATGACGGACGGACGAACCCGAGGGAAAAAGAGCAGCTGTCGAGGCCAGCCAGCCGGTCGGCCAGCAGCCCTGACGGCCACAATCATAGCAGTCACAACTCTGACATTGAAATTCGCGTGATGATCAGGCGGCGCGATGTGTAACATGCGGCGAGGGCTCGGGGAAAACATCGTCAGAATGGTCCTTAACGAGATTAAAGGGATGAATGGGATGTTTCTGCCTATGCTGACATGATGAGTGAGGTAGGATTTCGGACAAAGTGGATGAAAGGTTGAGATTTCAGAGTTCTATGGTCAGGAGTACAAGTCACTTGGCTCGAGTAGTTATTCCGGCATATTCACCTCGGTACGATATGTAAATACGGAAATATGACGTCGCCGTTCGACACACCATGGCAAACAAGCGTGGATAAGGCAACGAAAACATTACGAAAACTCGAGGAAGTCCTACACTCCATCAAGTCCTCAATCAAATTGGGACCAGCTTAAAAAAGTTGCAGGTTAAAATCGCAAAGCAAAATACCACTCGCACACTTCTGTGAGATCAAAAGTTCGAACAACCAATATAGTCGAACACATCAAAGTCGACTATATCATTCGACAATTTTTCTGCCAACGCGATGGAAGAGTGGACACCGAAAAACACTCTGCAAACTTCATGATGAATCGGCCACTTTCATCGTCGAAAAAAAATTATCTGCACGAAAGATAGTATCACAACAGATGAGGTTTGATGAAAAACAAATTGTGGAATATTTAGAAAAATACTCGAAATAGCAAGCGCTCCTGAAGCAGAGAGAGAGAGAGTATCTACAGGACAATTAGATTTCTAACACCGAAATCGCTATCTTATATAAATGGCTCTCTAAACGCTTGAAATTAATGGTCATCGCGAGGACAATAGCACCGCGTGGTCCTCCTGGACAGGCCCTTCTATTTATTGTCCTGCAAATGATCATATGCAACTCAGGGGCTCAGCAGACATAATCTCTTCGTGTATTCTAGCCTGGTGAATGGGCGAGACGCAACTATTTGCGGCAACCCATGCGGCGCGTCACCGTCGTTCAGTGGGTTTTCATGCGCAACGACAATCGACCGCCGAGGTCCCGTTTATTCACTGGACTAGATTTTCTGAGGGAACCATATATAAAACGCCTCGTCTTTTGAAGGGGTCATCTGGCCCATCGACACGGTCCTGCAAGGAGACTTCGAGTCACTCTGTGAGATTTTCAACTTCCTGTCTCCCAGCACGGGAAGCTACATGCTTCGATATTGTCTGTGGCATCCTGGATATCCCTGTTGTGGAAAGTAGCGTAGCGACCTTCTTTACTGTTGACAGGGATATCGATCGTATGTTTGTGGTAGGGAGCTCCTACCTTTCGAAGAAATGGATCCCAAACGCTCCACCTACCTACAGCACCTGCTGCTGCAGGGTGGGTAGTGCAAATGGTTTCTCGCAGCATGTGCTTTAGTGTAACTCGGCAGCGTACTCCTAACAGTGTACGCCTACTTGGTTGCCTACTTAGTGAGTGAATAAAGCGAGTTGCTCTCGAGACAAGTCGTGAGCATCACGGCGATGAAAATCAATTTTTTTTTGTGCACCGCATTGTCAAAAGGACAATTCATAGTGTGACACCCTCACTGAACTCTAGAACCTGCTTTTGAATAAACCCGGTGTTTCCTATCAAGAACAACAGTGCGAAATAATGCAGAGGTGCTTTTTTCATGGATTAGAGTGTGCCAGCCTGGAGAGAATAATGGCAGGCGGATGGCGGCAATGAATCAGCTGGCAATGGTCGCCAAAGTGCAATCACACACAGAATGGGAACGCCGAGATAAGGGAAATGTGAGAAAGCACTATGAAAGGATTTCTGCATTTCCCACTCTGATCTAGAAATTTTCGGACGAATATAAACGGCCATCACCACAAATTTCTCACGGTAAGCAAAATTGATGATACATAATTTATAAAAAAAGGGTAGGGTATAATGGAAATGGAGAGCGGTGTGTTTTCTTTCACACACCGTCTTTTTCCAGAGGTAAGCGGTTGAAGCTGAACAGACTAGGGAGTAGGGAGACAGCCTCATCGGTGATAAAGATATCACGATATCGGACTCTAGACATGGAAAACTCCGGAAAGAAAAACTTTTACACTTCCAAGAGAATTTTGTGCCAATGGCAAATTATACACTCTTGAAAAAAAAACAATCAAAGCCGAGAGTCAGAATAGTCAGAGGTGCCACTATTTGGTCAGTTCAATGAGCGCTCGTGTACTGAGCCTCGCTAGAGACCGATAGATAGAATAATCGCATTTTAGGCGCTTTTTATACTACTCAACGCCAACGCGGCAGGCGCGTGAGGCTTGGGCGTGAGATAATGTTTGTGCGTGTGGAAAACTCACCGTTTTTCAACGTCCCCGATGTATTTCCTTCAAAACTCAGTGGAAACTTGCAACTGCGCCGTCGATTACGGCGCAACCTACAGTATGCTTAGTGAACATACGCAACCGCACAATCCTTTTTTGCGTTGCCGAGAAGTGTATAATAGGCGGAGCACCAGGACGCCATAATATCGAATGGAATCGGCCCTCCACCTCCCTGCGTGAATGTATTCAGCGTTTGAGTAATGAGGCTGTCCCAGATGAGCAGAGAAAAACCCCTAAACATTCATGCTGAAGCAGCAAAATGGATAATGTGAGAAGAGAGCGACATGGAAACCCGTAACTCTGACTCGGTATTCGACCTTGGGGAGCGATTCATCAGGGAGGAGCAGGAACCAAGTGAAAGCTCTTCTTCTGAAAGGGCACGAACGCCGTCCCGTTCCTGCAATGAGGCGGGCCAACTATGACTCAATCCGAGTCCAAACACTATGTGAGGGCCAAACCCACACCGTAAACAGTGTGGCCAGAAGGGAGACGATGGCGAAGGAGGAAGGGCACACATCCATTGCACTCCTCCAGGCTGTGGGTTCTCCCTCACCAAAGGAGGAACGAATCGCGAGGACATGGGAATGCAAACAAAATCAACTGGAATAGAAGGAAATGCGATGCATCATTGTCAGATTGGAACCGGTCCGCACATCCTCCTTTCCGGCTAAGTAGATTGTTTGTGTTCCTTTTTGAGATACCGTGGAGGCTGCGATCGAACAGTAGTGCGGACGAAAACTGTAGGAAGCTTGTAAGCGTAAATTTCATTTTAACCTTTAGGTACGATTCATGCTGTTTAGCTGTCTAGAATTTTCTATTTTTTCATATGCACTTTTTCGAGCTCTGTTTTTTTCTACAACCAAGAGTGCAGGGTGCGCCAAGAATATCTGAGCGGATTTCCAAACATGCGTCTGGTCATGAAAAAGGCAGCTTTTCCTCTCTGGTTCGTAGTTTAATGCTTTCAGAAAACCTCCCTCTAAAACATGCCAGGTTTCAGGACCAGGAAATATGGCTCCCCAGTTTTTGATGTGCTGAATATTTCATGCGTTTTCAAATGTTTACTGATCGATCGCAGGGGTGCTAAAATGCACGCAAAACTGTTGGGCCCTGTTAGGACTCGAACCTGCATCTCTCACATTCGGGCAGAATAAAAGAGGGTTTTTTCCGGTGAGAGCCTATGTTTGGTATTACATATACGTACATACTTCAGCGCAATTCGTGTCTCCCACTGAACCGAGAGGAGGGCCAGCCACATCTGGTGGGGGAAGTAAATGACTAAACAACACGTGAGCCTTCTACAAAAAGGAGAACTAGTACTGCGTCTCCAGATTCTACATTGGACTCAGTTAAACCAATTATCACGATGATTTTCGCATTCGAGTTTCGCACTCAAAGCAATGTGCTAGCAACCAACTGTTACCACAACCATGAAGAAACAGCGGAAAGCGCACTCAAACACTCTATTTCAGTGAAAGAATTTCCTGGTCTAGACTAGTTGTCCGGTAGGATGAGCAAGTTCTCGGCGGTCGGGACGGGTGAGTTATGGGGCCAAATGTGTGAGAAAATATCATGCAAACAGTATTAGTTAGGGTCCATATGCGAGAATAAAGCAACAGAAAGTTGGGAGCTTCAAAGGACGGGCACAAAAAGAATTCGATCGTCCCAAGAAGCAGCACCACTGAGAGTATGGGGACGCAGTGGAAGTACAACGATTTGTGTACTCCTTGTGCGTTTTCCTCATTTTTTTCATCATTCCTATACTACGCGGAGACCAAGTAATCGATTTATCAAATAACTTAGAATTTAAAATTATCCTGAACACCGCCTTTGAATTCACAAAACCGCCTGAAAATGTATCTCGAGGTTTTCTGCCTATCTTGAAGACGCTTCCACGCTGATTTCAATGATGTCTCGGGAATCGTACGAAACCCACTGAGAACGGAGTTATGGTCCCTAGGAAATTGACTAGAATTTGGCGAAGAAAGCATTCATAGTGGACGATTTGTTTGAAGCTTGTAATTTCTGTCATTGGCAACCGATTTGTGGGAGCGAACGCGAATAGAGATGCTGGAAATAAAGAGAAGAACGGGGGCTATCAAAGGTAAACCATCGCTCATCTGCCATCCAAGGCGGAGTGTCAGAGTGGCTTCTTTCTGTGGGCGCCGCAAAGTGGTTTCTTCCTATGTCTCGCTTATTCGGATGATTTGACAGCACATACTTGTGAGGTTTTATATAGGGTGGGTCTACTTCGCAAATGTGTGGAAATCTCAGATTCCGTCCCTGAGGCTGAACTGTGCCTTTTAGTCCAGACGCAAGGTGATTGCTGATCCTTCTTACTTATCCATTACCTACACCCTATCGATAGTTCCTACTAGAATTTTTACACATTGGTGACCTCAGTTTAATAAAGATGACAGAAACTGGGATCGTCAGCGAAACATCATTGATTAAAGTAAGGGGGAACAGAATACGATTCAATATTAGCATCGTGAATCAGGAAATCAAGTGACAAACGGTGACACATAAACAGTAAGGTTGTAAATAGAGGAAGGAAATGAGAATCCCCGTAGGCGCTTTCCCAGTCTGCCCAACCCACTAAAATAAATTATAAATCAATAGTATTTCTACTGCTTAAGCCAAGGGAGATTCTGCAGTCGCTTGCCAGAGTTCATCTCGGAAAACGATGGCGAGTTCTTAGGTTCAAAAACTTATTTGGTCAAAGTTTTGAAATTTGTGAACTGTCAAGTCTTTCACTTGTGATCAAAGACGCTTGAAGGCTGCTCAGTAGAAAAAGGGGAAGGCTAATACTGCAGGAGAGAACCGCCAGTGGCTCTTTATCGGCTGAACTATTTACATAAAGGGACCAAATAGTTATAGACAAATATACCCTTAGTGGTTCAGAAGTTCACCCGGAGAACCCAGCGAAGTCGCCCCAAGCCGGTGAACAATAGAGTATTCACGCCTCAGGCGTAATGCCTTTGGACTGCTTACGAATGCTGCAGCGCAGTGGTACCCAATGAAGGAAGTCTGCAACGAAGAATGGTTTATCATAAAGTTGAATGAGATGTCGGTATAAGGCCTCTTTCAGAGTTCGATCGTTCTGCGACGCGACCGCATGAAAACACTGTGTATCGATCTGGTCGCGTCGCGCGATCAGGTCGCCGGCCTTTCAGACAAGATCGCGGGGAAAGTCGCCCAATCGCGCGATTGGGCGACTGAGATGGCCAGATCGCGGCGACCGTTTCATATGTCCTCGTTCAAATTCCTTTTTTTGTCACATTGATTAAGGCAAAATAAGTATAAGTAGGCAAAACAATCATAATACAAAACAATTATTATCATAAAATGATTATTATCATAAAATAAGAAACCACAATGCACCTTTCAATCATAAATGACTAACCAATTGCGCGACACCGCTCCGACACTGGGAGAGGTCATCTACTGGAGTTACCCGGAGGATCTACTGCTATCAGCTGTAGATGAACGGAATTCTCCTGCAGATGACCGAAACCTAACATGTTTTTAACAGGTATACTAGCACTGCAGTTGAACAGAACTCGATTTTGGAGGGAATTTCAAATTCCGGTGTAGGTGGTAACCTAACCTGTTTTTACAGAGATACACTTTTTACGGGTTCACACAGGGGATCCCGGGGACATGCCACTGGGGTAATCCCCTTTGGTGTCCCCACAGGGGGGGGTGACCCCACCGCCACGGTCCGCAGTAGGATTCACCCCACCGTGGACCGTGGGGAGATAGCCCCACAGTTGGGTACCACCTCCCCCCCCCCCCCAAGCCGTTGGGGAGCCCTCTCCTCTCGGCGACAAAAATTATTCTCTGGTATCCGGTGGATCTTCAGGTGAGTGACTCGAGGCCACCTACCAGGTCCGGCTCCGGAGAGCCGACTAAGGCACACCGTGAGATGAGAAGCCTTCTGTACCAGCAACATTGTCAATACCTTTGTCTAAACATGTTAGTGATCCTGACGAATGTCTGGAGCCATATTCGAGGTTTTTTAGGTGTTGATTGCGTACAGGGGTGCGTTCCAAGAACGTTCCCACGACGTTGTGGGAGGAAAAGCAACCTCACGATGGACAAACTTGCTTTCCATTGATGCGAATTATAGCTGAAAATTGGTCCTTTGTGGCCGTGGCTGCGATTCCATGGACGCGTTTTGCCATGGCAATGTTCTTGGAGCGCACCCCCAGTACATTTGAAATGACGGCAAAACATTTGCGTCGCGGCTGCAGAGCGGCGATTACTCCATTAGTTCACCTCATCTTCATTCGCTCATCTGTAGTACAATATACCTCATGTACTTCCTCCAAAGCGTCGATTTCTCCCGTAGACCTCCTCTCCCAGTGCCGGAGCGCGAACATGAAATATGCGTCGATTAGAATATGTAAGTAAAAGTGCGTGGTCGCCAACTTCCGCGATTGGGCCTTCACACTTCCAAAATCTGCGATTTCCACGGCGACGCGACGGTCGCGTCGCCGTGCCCACGATCGCGTCGCAGAGCGATCGAACTCTGAAAGAGGCCTAAGGTGTCGGTGCTTGCTCGGACCAGTCCGTGCGGAGCAAGCCGCGGAGCCGTCGGTCATGGGAAATATAATAGTGATTAGGAGATCTTGACATGATAAGCTCGACAAGCCTCTATGAACCGGCTCAGCTAGGCTATATCTCTTTCGAAAGAAATAACAAAAACTTGAAAAATCCCTAAGATGAATAATTTCTCATTCTCGCGAAGTACACCATCTAGGCATTATATTGTGACAATGTCGAACGGCGGGACATTTTCTGTTCTGTTTTGTGTGAAAACCGGTTCTCCTCTTATACAATGCAGAGTAATTGTTGCGCGAATGCTCACCATGTGGTTTTTGCAAACGTCAACCCTTGAAAGCGAACGAACGGATCGAAAGTGTTCATTCAGGAAACTTCAGCAATATTGACTGCAACGAAGGAAGAAAGTGAAGATTACCGTTGAACACATATCCGATGAAGCAAGGGAAATTTTAGCTGATCCAACGTTCACGATAGGGATCGATACACTGCAGTTGGTCTTGAGAAATTCCAACCCAGTACTCCAAAACCAGCTTTAGACAACGTATTTTCTTGAAAGCAGCATACACGCTCGTAGAAGTGATTGAGATAACTACGGAAATTAGAATGGTATGGCTCAGAACCAACGCTTACGCATTTTGAAGCGTAAAAAACGACCCACATTGACGCTACATGAGTAAGAAGTTGGCCCCGCCCCTGTATCTGCCCGCCCCTTGTACTTGCGTCCTCCTCCAAAACAGGAATTCTGGGCCATTCCCACCGTCATCGATGCATGTGGTTTACTTATTGGTTTTATTGTACCACCCACAAACGGTCGTCGACGGTGGGAATGGCCCAGCACCCCTGTTTCGGAGAACGGCAAATACAGGGGGCGGAGAAATACAGGGGCGTGGCCAAATTCTTACTCGTATAGGGTCATTGTGGGTCGTTTTTGACGCTTCAAAATGCATAGGCGTTCTATTTTTAGCCATACCATTCTATTTCCGTAGTTATCTCGATAATGCTCACGAGCTTGTAAGCTGCCTTTAAAGACAGTGGTCGCAATAAAAAGTTGTTGAAAAAAACTATAAAAGTTAGCTCGGTCCGCAAACTACTGTAAAACCACGAAGCTTATGGAGCAAAAACGGGCTGTAATCAGATTTCTTAGGTTTCTAAGTTGCAGATCCGCGCACATGTGCAAAACTCAGCCCAAAAAGGTCGGAGTCTCATGCTATCGAAAGATGGAAAAGATCAAAAGATCGAAGATCATTGACGTTCACAGCCACGCATAAATGCAAATTTAAATCGTTAAAACAGTTGGGCCATGAAAGCATTCAATGTTTACCCCGACGAGGACAGAAATATTCGAGCAGGTTACTTCATTGATTGAATCCTGATCTCGAGCCAGCTGAGGCCGGATTCATCATTGAAAAATGGGTTAGCGCCTGACCTGGGTTTTGCAGACCTGGGTTGGAAAAATGGGTTTGGGTTGGATAACCCACCACCTTTGATTCACGTACGCAAAATGTGGGTTGGTCGAGACAACCCAACTTTTGGCCGCGACGGCTAATGTCCGCAATTGCACAGCGTGTTTTTTCACACGTCTGTGGCTCAAATATTGCGAAAGCCGCCAATTCTCTTTTTGTTTCTCGTAGTGTGCGCTCGATTCTTTTATTTCGTGTCTCATTTTGTTTCATTTTTTTCTATTCCTTTCCTGGCATCTGATCCTTTACCGATTCTTCTGGAAGTTTCATTTTGATCCGCAATTCCAAGTGTTCTGATTTTCATTTGTGATTTGGCCAAATTTCGGTGCAAAACTAGTAGGGGGACACTCAACATTGTAAATGAGATGAGTCGTTTATGAAAATGAAAATTTCTACCGTTAACAGATATAATGTCATAGGATATCACGTGATAACGTTATCGCTAATTGTTTCCTGGGGTGCGTTCCAAGAACGTTCCCAAGACGCTGTGGGAGGCAAAGCAACCTCCCCATGGACAAATTTGCTTTCCATGGATGCGAATTATAACTGAAAATTGCTCCCACGTGGCCGTGGCTACGATTCCATGGACGTGTTTTGCCATGGAAATGTTCTTGGAACGCACCCCTGGGGTGGTATTCTCCATCAACACTCCGGGATGTTTGGAGCCATTGAAGCGTGCATTTATCCCTTGTCGATTGACACCCCGTCAGGGTTGATTGGGACAGTGCACCAATCTCAGGAGGAGCTACGACCCCTTGTCGACCTAATTTAGAGAATTTTCGAAAAAAAATTCAAGATCCTTCTCGACAAATAGACATCAATTTTTATTTCAGCGCACCGAATAACCCCTAAATATGTTGGAAATCGACTGAAACCTGATAATCTGTCCAAACTGTCGCAT
This sequence comes from Aplectana chamaeleonis, assembly GCA_029168955.1. Classification (NCBI taxonomy): domain Eukaryota; kingdom Metazoa; phylum Nematoda; class Chromadorea; order Rhabditida; family Cosmocercidae; genus Aplectana; species Aplectana chamaeleonis. The sequence goes on from JAPDOI010000407.1 coordinate 417,083, forward strand.
ACCCTCCGTAAGCTAGAACTTCATGACTGCCTGTGCAGACACAGATGTTCTCGCTCTGTAATCTCACTATCAGAGGACGACCATCACCTCATTTTAGCTTACCGAGTAGTTCGGAGAAAATCCCTTTTCCTTCAGAAGTTGCACGAGACATCCACCCCGCAGTTATCATTTTCTTAGAAAAAAATGTAAAAAAGTTTACGACCCCTCCCTGCCCCGAGTCGGAACTCTGCTCAAGAGAGAAGAGAAAGAACATGTAGGGCTTATATCTCATCTCTGTTAAGCCGTGTCGAATATATTACCACGCCCTCTTGAGAACGGAGCGGTTGCTTCTCCATTTCTATAATTGTTTTCTCAAAAACAACCGCGATAAAGCTATCATAGCAGTGGCGCGGCTTCATCCCCTTTCCAACCAGAGATTGACTATAGAGGAATGAGAAGTTTGTAAACCCTGTATCCTGTGTCGATTGATATTTTGAAGGATATCAATCTACACATATTAAATACATTCTGGATTCGCTCCAAACATCTCGGCATAATGTTGCCGGGTTAATGGAGAATACCTTTCCCGGAAATGGCCTGGACTTACTTAGTTTTCTGCAAGCCGTTTCATTCACTCCTCGGCGCTATTGCAGCGGGGGGGGGCACTGTGTTATAGAGACGGCGCGATAAGCACTGTCTGCTAAGATCGTTCCTTGCTTCTCGCCTGCTACCAACTCACGATATAATGCACTTGAGCGAAATACCTAAAACAATGAACAATCTACTAGGAAGATGAAATATGAAACCTGCTGTAGTCTAGGACTAACTCGTGAATCATGGACTCGTCCAGGAAACTTTGTGCTGACCCATATGAACTTCTGGTCGACGTCTGCTATCGCTCCAAGATTAATTGAGTGATACGATTTCCTTTGAAAAATCAGTTTCATTTTTGACAACGGTCCATTAAATGCTCTGGGGCATTTTTGAAGAGCTCTCGATTCTGCTCATCACCAGCAGTGAGCGTCGGTTTTAGGGGGGGGGGCATGATTAACAGCAGTGGTATTTTTCCATGATCCACCACTAGTGGCGATTGAAAGTGAGAGTACTTCAGGAATGTCGTAGAACATGGCTCACCTGTTCACATAACTTGGCTCCGACACTGTTGGAGCGATAATCTTTATGTGACTACCGTCTAGTGCCCCGACCACGTTAGGTATTCCGCAAATAGAGAAGAACCTAAACAATCTTTGTCTATTTCAGACCAAATAATCGCGGGAAGTGTAGTACCACTAACAGACGAGCCATTCGATCTTTTTCCACCTCATTTGGCCATCTTATAAATTCATGACGTCTCCTATAGAAAACATCGCTTACTTCAGCGATTATCCGGCTGACTCCCGCCTGCGATGAGCCCATAGTAATGGCAGTAATCCTCTGGAATTTCATTTTGCGCGCTTTGCTGTGTAGTGATCGCCATGAATAATCCTCAGCTCTAGACGGGGCACCAAAGATTTAAAAAAGCAAGACGAAAGATGCTTGATACTGCTATCAGTCGTTGATGTTATGAAAACTCCAACTGATACTATTCAATTCCCTTTCTACTCGCAGTCGTATTATCACAATCGTGAATGAGAAGCGGTTGTTTTTCGAAGAATTCAACCATGAAAATGAAGATATCACTCTAAAAACCGCACCACTTCTATGATAGAAAAATGATATGATACAGAAAACTGCGAGTAGCGGGGAAATGAAGGCTAACTTTTTGGTCGGTGGTTCATTTCGTTTCTCTCTTGAATTCTCAGTGCCCCTCCCTCGTCTAGGATAGCGTCTAAAACAGTCACTGACTTGATCGCTTGCACTGCCGATCGTTTCAAGAAAAATGGCAAGCTTTTGAGCCGCCGTCTGCGACGAAGATCTCACTGTGGAAGGGGCTAGATCATCTTTCACAAGATTCAGAACATGCAAAAAGCCATTCCTAGACAATCGAAATCGTTGTCTGAATTGGTAGTCATCTGGGATGTCGAAGGGATTCACTCTGTCCCGAAAAACACGCGGGACCGCAAGACGTATGAGCAATTCATCCATCACTCTATCTTCAGCTTCCATGGCGGCTCGAGTGCAGCGAAAACTCTACGGAAAAATGATGCTCCACCGAAAGCTCTGAAATTTTGAAAGGTTCGAAACACGTCGAAATTCGAATACAACAACAATGGATTGAACACGATGATATGAAGAAAATAACATGATGCGCATTAGAGAAAGTTAAACTAAGCTTATGAAGAGTCAAATCAACGTAAAAAAAGAAACATCACACGCCGTAATAGTGTTTTTGAAGTGTATTTCATAACACACTATCGCATATTGGCCCGAGAGCGCGTTATCTGCCTGCTCATTTTGGGTTGGGTCGCCTCAACCCTCGCTCCCGCCTCGGGTTGCGCGAACCCAAACCCAAACCCATTTTTTGATGGGTTGTCAAATTGATGAATTCCAGAAAATTGGGTTACGCTCGCGCTGAACCCAACCCAAATCGACAAACCCAGGTTGTGCGCAATGATGAATCCGGCCTCTGATGTTCTTGATATTAGAGATCATCGATGCTGATAATGTGGAGTGGGCTCGTCCACCATCAAAAGACAGGAGAGTTTAGCTTTTTCATAAAATTTGTCCCAAAACAGGTTTTTTTGCCAAATTTTTTCTACAGATGCTACTACTATGAATTCAGAAAAGGATTGGGAGAAGGAAAGAAGCCAAGCATATTTCATCGCGACCACTGCCTTGAAGCAGAATATACAAAACTGGCAAAATTTCTGCCACGACTGTAACTAGTCGCTGCAAAGTATATCGACCATGCTATAGGGATTTGCATAGTTGCATCGGCCGGCAACTGGTCGCCGAGCGTCAGCCTTGACGCGGCGACAAGAATGCTTCCGAACATTATCGTCGCTGCGTCGATTGATGCTCGCTAGCAGTAACGTAGGGTCTTCAAGGCGTGAAAACACTCTTCGGTGCCCCCTCGTCGCCATTCTCGCCTCGTCGGTCGCCCCAGCCGCCGAATGTAATCGATATTGCATCACCCAGAGCTATTCGTCGCAGCGAGCTACGCCGCAACTTGAACTCTACAGGCCCCTCAAAGGCAGCGTACGCGCAATAAACCGTATTCATTTTTTTTCTCGCGATTTTGCACAGGTAGGCTCACTAGGTTGTCATACATCGCAAAGAGGCCACCCAAAACACTCAAGTTTATAAGAAAAACGCGTTTAAAATTACCGAGGCATTCAGCTTTCTTTTTCTCATGACTCTCCTGTGTGTCTTGTGCATTACACAGATGTCAGACATTTTAACGGCTGAATTCGTTAAGCCCCCTTAACTTTTTAGGTTCCACAACTCTTTTCCACCTTTCTGCTATCAATAATCCTCTAAAAACAAGAAGCTTTCGATACAGACGTCCGAACTCGAGGACCTCTCGGAATAAGGAAAATAGAAAATTGGATTTCCGCGGCCTGTCGGAGCCCGTAGTGGCGCTTCTGTTACTCGTGTTAGATGATGGACCGGGAAAACGGCTTTTCAGACCAAGGAGCAGTTTTCACGAGCCTATAGTACTACGAATACGCGACATTGAGATCTCAAGTTCCGCCAACTATCCCCACTTGGTCCAAACATTGATTGAGAAGAAAAACCAAGATATGGTTTTCTGCGCGGACGCTGCCTTCAAGCGAAAGGACTGAAGTGTGGCCGAAGCTGGAATACACTCGTAAACCTGTTCTGGAAAGAAGAAGTGATCCTTGATGGTTTTGAGCTGCACATTCCTTGCCTTCTCTCCTCGCTATATATCTACCAATAAATATGAAGCACAGAACAGATACTTCGTTGACAACATCAATTTGTAGGGCAACTAAGCAAACAAAGCCCACAGAACGGATTATTGATCACTTATGAGATTCATTACATTACTGACTAGCTGTGATAACTCGCCAGCGCCACGTGAAATTTGGCCACTTAAAGGCAGTGGTCGCGATCAAATATGCTTGTCGTCTTTGTCTCTCTAAACCCTTTTCTGGGTCTTGAGTAGTAGGACCTATAAGAAAAAATCGCGAAAAAACCATTGTTTTGGGCAAAATTTGAAGCCTGAACTTCCTTGTCTTTTGACGGTGGACGAGCTCACTCCATATCATCGGCATCGATGACCTCTTATATCAAGAACATAAGCTGGCTTGAAATTAAATTTCAATCAATGCAGCTTCGGATTTATGTCCACATCTAGTCAAAAACATTGACTGAAGTGCTTGCTTTCATTGTTCAACTGTTTTTATTAGGTAAATTTGCATTTATTTCGTCTTCTGAATGTCGATGACTTTTGACTGCTCGGCATGAGACTGCGATCTAATTCGTCATCGTTGTGCACGTGTGCACGAACTGGCTGCTTTGGGCCTTAGAAACTCTAATTCTAGCCCGTTTTTCACCGCTCTACCTTTATAGTTTTTCAGCTGTTTTTTATCTAAGCTGATTTTTGTAGTTTTTTCTACAACGTTTTTCATCGTGACCACTGCCTTTAAAGGCAGCACACACGCTCGTAAACGTATTTGAGATAACTGCGGAGTTAGAATGGGAATAGCACCGAACACAACGCCCACGCGTTTTGAAGCGTCAAAAACGACCTACAATGACGCTACACGAGTGAAGTTGACCCCCCGCCCTGCATCTGCCCGCCCCCTGTATTTGCGCCCTCGTGCAAAACAAGGGTTCTGGGCCATTCCCACCGTCGACGATGTTTGTTGGTGGTGGAATAGGTACAATAGGTGAACCACACACACGGACAACGGTGGGACTGGCTCAGCATTCCTGTTTTGGAGGAGGACGCAAATACAGGGGGCGGGCAGATACAGGGGTGGGGCTAAGTTCTCACTCGTGTAGCGTCGATTGTAGGTCGTTTTTGACGCTTCAAAACGCGTGCCGTTGTGTTCGGTGCTATTCCCATTCTAACTCCGCAGTTATCTCAAATACGTTTACGAGCGTGTGTGGCCTTTGGGCGCCTTTCACAGTTGCCGTCCGACACGTATAAGAGTGCCGCAGTGCGAGGGAAGCTGCGGCGACCAACCGTCAGTTCCGACTCTTTAGTACAAAATATGAGGCGAAACTAACACGTTCTGACCCGTTATAACTTGCTCCGACGTCGTGTCAATGATTTCACCGCAGTGCGACGTCGGTTGGCCGACATCGCAGTGCGGGCCGCACCGACGCCGCAGCCCTATCTTATAACGTACGGGACGGCGTCGTCCGGCAGACTGTGAAAGGCGCTTTACACTGCAAACGGATAGAAATCAAAGAATCTAATGGGCCTCACCGTAGTTGAGGGCTCTCAAAATATTGAACAGAGTCAAGTAAAGAGATCACATCTTTCAAAACATTATATAAAGTTACTTGGATGCATATAGCCTTTCTCCCTCATTCCAATCCGAGCAATTGTGATGTTATCATGTTGGAGCCTCCTTATCACTGTTATGTTTTGCCATGACCGATCAGCTCCGCCCGGACTCAACTGAGGGGGGAAGGCTCTAAATCAAACCCTTATTGGAATGCTATCGATGGGATTTTGTGTAACAAACGAAGGTCTCAGAGAGAGTTAATTGACAACAAAATTTCCTAGGCTCTTTGTTCAGAGGATTGAAACTACATAAGAATGTAACATCCTAACGGAATGAGACCGAATTCGTTTGCTCAACGATTGGATCGAGTGTTGGCTGATTCGATGGGGTCAGTCGTAAGGGAAGCGCGGGCGTGCTCGCAAAACAACATTGATAGACCGGTTAGAGGCGGTTCTGCAGGAACTAAGGACAAGTGGATCTCACACAGTTTGTTACATAATTGATGAGGTTAATAATGGTTTTTGGAGTCAGCTGCATCTTCCAGCTTTTTTTCAGCACTCCGCGATAGTTATAGGTACAGTGGTAAAGACTTGGCAACAAAAAATCTTAGTCATTCCGCAGAATAGGTAGAACAAAAAGAGTGAAAGTTTTTTTTTTGCGTCCCGACTTTTCGTTAATTTTTAAAGTCGCTCGTAAAAGTGGTTTAGATAGCAAAAGAAATAGAATGGTATGACCCATAAAACAACGTCTACGCATTTCGAATCGTTAAAAACGACCCACAATGCTGCTACACGAGTAAGAAGTTGGCCTAGCCTGAATTTGTCCGCCCCTGTATTTGCCTTGTTCTTCCAAATCAGGAGTGCTGGGCCGTTCCCACCATCGTCTACGTATGTGGTTTACTAATTGTAGTTATTGTACCACGCACATAAAGCCTAGCTTGCTCGGATGAGTCCGGGCGGAGCAAGCAGTGGAGCGGTTGGTCGTGGCAAAATATAGTAGTGATAAGGAGCTTTTGAAGTGATAAGCCCGATATGTCTCCCTTAGACCGGCTCAAAATGAGGGAGCAAGGGTATACATCGATTACGGTGGGAATGTCCCAGCACAACTGTTTTGAAGCAGCAATTTTGAAGGAGCAATTACAGGGGCGGAAAAACACAGGGTGGAGCCAGCTTCTTACTCGTGTTGCGGCAGTTCGGTTTGTTTTTGAAGCTCCAAAGCGTTAAGTTCTGAGTTTCACCCTTCTATTTCCGTAGTTATCTCAATCACGTTTACGAGCGTCTACGCTGCCTTTAACAAACCGAGTTCATTGCGATTCAACTAACGAAAATCCGCAGCTCGAAAAGCCTGTCCAAGGGATAACATTTTGCGCTTCCCTGACATGACAGTCGATGTTATACATGGGCATTCGACCCGAGTTTTCGAATGAATGAATAATTCGAATATGGCCATTTTAAAAATTCCGAATAAATGAATACATTCGAATAATGCCTTCTAAAGATCCCGAATAAATGAATACATTTGAATAATGCCTTTTTAAAAATCCCGAATAAATGAATATATTCGAATAAGGCGTTTTAAAAATTCCCGAATAAATGAATATATTCGGATAAGGCGTTTTCAAAATTCCCGAATAAATGAATACATTCGAATAATACCTTTTAAAAAATCCCGAATAAATGAATACATTCGGATGAAGCCTTTTCAAATTTTCCGAATGAATGAATACATTCGAATAAGGCGTTTTCAGAATTCCCGAATAAATGAATATATTCGAAAAGTCGACCAACTATTCGAATATTCGAATAATATTCGACATTTCGAAATCAAGGTCAATATCACCTCGGAACTTCGACTTCCGAAGAAACTAGGAGACTGTTTTTATCGTGAACTACCTTCAAGACGGGGAACACTAACAAGGAAACTACTAAGAGCCAAAGTGGCAGTTCCACATAAACTGTACTTTTCTAGAACCACTTTTAACGTAGGGCCCGGATATGCCCTTCACAGCTGCCTAGTCACTCTGAAAAAAATCGTAATAGGCACTCTCCCGTTTCGCATACCTATTTTACCATCCAAAAACGCATACGGATCTTTTGAGAAGCTGAAAACGGTCAATCGTGTTCAGCGCACAAAACAACCCCCTGGACAAAGCTTGGGTAAAAGCACTTTTTCCAGAGCTTCCACGAAGTGATACCATTTCCCACATGTACCAATTTTCGGTTGAGCGTTAACCTAAATCAAGTAGGGCTTCAGAAAGCCTTGAAGAAAAACATTCCAGATTTGACCTTAAATTCCCCTAGAGGTGGTGGTGGTGGTGGAGAGGGGGGGAGGTTGTTTGGGGTGCTGATCACGAAGCTGAGGTTTCTTTGTCGATTGTCGGCTAAATTCGTTCAATGCTTCTCATCGGGAGGGAAATTTGATGGCAAAATGCGACTTTTGACGTTTTCCGGAGCGCTACGATGTTGCTCAAATCGCTTCTTTGAGGGTTATTTGTAGTGCTCAACGCGTATCTGATTCAGTATATCGATTTTTCGACAGCTTGCGGTAGATTACGGTGGGTATGCGGTAGTTTGGTTAAAGTCTCGGATTTGACTCAAAATTGCTATGCGGAGGTAAAAGGGGTGCTGAATGCGAATTCCATGCCGATGGTGGTTGAAAGATCGCCGCGACGAACACACGTGGCACGCACGCAAGCGAGGAGGTAATGATAGTCATGAACATCGATCAAGTGATATCACGCTAGATCGCTGCGTCGCGGCTATCTCTCGCCCAGTGATCGACGATACACATATTGCCCTATAGCAGATTATTCGAAAAGGTGAGCATCAAGATAGCAGAATATTCGAAAAGAAGAGGAGAAAAAGCGCGGCGAGAGAAATTTCAGCAGAATATGAGTTTGAGTTGCATAACTTGTCCTTGCTTCTCATGTTTAATTCTTATATTTGCGTTTCGTATATGTGTATACGGAATCAATTTCGAAATTCAAAGAAAGGAGACCAGTGACGGAGGGGTTGAAAATGGGAGGAGATTGGCTTAACTAGCTGCCACAATGGGGGACATGGGCAGCCACACTTTCGTGGATACCCTCTATCCACCATTACGGCGGCGACGGCCTAAAATAATGGGAGCAGGAGAACACACTATTGATTTCGCGGAGGCGGCCCAGCGCCAATAGGCGACGGCTAGCAGTCCGGCCTGTTGCGGCAGCTTCGTATAGCACCGCCCCTAATCGATATGCGCTGCTTGTGTACAGCGCGCAACGGGAGACCTGCACACAGGAACGAACAGCGGAAATGTTTCTCACAAAAATGGATAGCTCAATTTGCGAAAAGATTCTTCGAAGGGTTTCTATTTCAAAGGTAGAGGAAATAGGTTTTGTCTAATTCGAATGTGAGGCACTTTTTTTCCGAATATTCGAATAAATCCAAAATTTAAATTTCCGAATAAATCGAATATTCGAATAAATCCAAAAAATCAATTCTCGAATAAATCGAATATTCGAATAAATCCAAAATTGAAATTCTCGAATAAATCGAATATTCGAATAAATCCAAAATTGAAATTCCCGAATAAATCGAATATTCGAATAAATCCAAAATTTAAATTTTCGAATAAATCGAATATTCGAATAAATCCAAAAATTCAATTCTCGAATAAATCGAATATTCGAATAAATCCAAAATTTCAATTCTCGAATAAATCGAATATTCGAATAAACCCCAAAATTGAAATTCCCGAATGAATCGAATATTCGAATACTCGAATATTCGATTTATTCGAATATTATTCGAATAATTATTCAATTCTGTCCCAGGTCTAGTCGATGTCCTCCTAGCTAAGGAGGGTTGCATGCTTAGAACTGATTTCCTTGATGCATCTCAGAGCCAGTAGCCAGTAAAATGTTGCCCGTTCCTTGGCAGAAACATAAGCTTTGGGTTTCTTTAAGAAGAGTAAGAACGGAAGTATGAAAAAAAAAACAGACAGGAAGAGGGTGAAAATTACGTGGACCAGCCGGCCATTTGGATCACCTCACTGTTGTCCTGTGCTCGTTTCACGAGAGGAACCGTTGCCGAATTTTGAATATATTTTAATCGCGTAAGATTCTAACATCCAAGCATGTGCATTGGAGAATCTTATTTACAAAGAATTTTCGGTGCAAGAAGCAGAAAAAAAATATTCCTATCTTAGAATTCAGAAGCGCAAACCCATTTCCAACGTCAGGTTTGACGCCTCGTCCGCAACAGGCGTAATAAAATATTTTCAGAAGTTTTTTTAAACAGTTTTTCTTCGGTATTTGAGAGTTATGTGAGGACTCCCCCCTATTATCCCTTATTTTGTGGACTTGCCTACTCTAAAACATCGAAAACTAGAATACGGTTTTAAACGTGAACACTGCCTTCGAAAGTATGGGTACAACAGGGTTTTAATAGTACTAGTTCAGACTGGGCTAAGTGTTTTAGATGGCCCAGAAAACTTCATTTTCCGTTCCCAGCTGTGTGTGAGGAGACTCTCCTCGAGCATTTCAGCAATTTCACAGACATATTTACACATTACAAAACGAAAACGGAAGAAAAGTTTGTCGGAAAGAGATTGTCCGCCCACGCGGTCGGCTTTCATATCGCGAGACCATCGCGAAGGTGTTTCTCGGACCAGCCTTCGCACGGCCGCCGACCGCTAACTGGGATTTTACTTGAAATTTGCCTGATACTCCTACGAACCAGTTTACTGATCTGATTGTGAGAAATGACTGTGACAAAGTCGCTCAACATGAATGCCCACCGCGTGGGTGGACAGCCCCATTTGAACAGACTTTAACAATTATGGTGGCATTGTATGAGGCACTCAATGGATAGTTGCAGTTCGCTTCGCTATATACTTAGACAAACGCTGTTTCCTATGCTTGTCGGATATGCATTCAACTCGAAGACAAGGTGGTTTCGAGCACAGTCAGGGTACGTGCTGCTAGGGGAGCACGTACTCCTATTGTATTACAAATTACAGCACGTGCCCCTACAGATAACGCTTTTAATGTGTGCATGATACACATTCACCTCGTTCAACCTTTGGCGGCCCTAGATGGTGCTCGGCGAAGTGGCCGCGTCGCATGTCAGTGTGCCAGCCGCGTCGCGTGTCGGTGCGCTGCTACTATAGCGCTGGACTATCTTGCGGCACGTGCTCCTGCGATTAAATTCTATAGCACCTGCTACTGCGAGGAAGTTCTGCAGCACGTTCTGCTGTTCGGAGCACATGCCCCTGCGTTAGAACCTTACGAAGGGTATGGTCACTCGAGTTGAACGCATATTCGACAAGCACTGAACGCAGCGTTTTTCTGAGTACTCCACCACTACTTGGCTAATGCACACATCGAAGAGTGCTACTAAACTCTGGGGCATATCCAAAGAGCTCCCTGCTACGACCAGTTGCGGGCATCGTTCATGGCGAAATATAGCTGCTAATAAAGATGCTCAGGGAGGAAACACCGTTCGTCGATTTCGAACTCCAGAATGCATAGCTCTTCGAGAAAGCCCCAGACCTTGTGTGAGGAGCTCTTAACGTGAGTTTAGCGGTAAAGTCAAAAAGACATAATTTTTCGATCAGCACAGGACCGAAGCAGCAAATTTTTATGCATATATTCTGAATAAAGCCAAGGCTATTTCTTTCTATCAATCCCTTTTGTTTACCTCTGTCAAGGGGTTCTAGCTTCGTATTACTTTTCTGCATTTCTTTCGACTGTCTGGGCATAAAGCCGTTTCTGAGACTACTAAAACACTGTCCTGCTTATGAAACATTTTGAGGTTGCATCCTGAAACTCAATGATAGAGAATGAATGAATTGTTAGCGCACAGCTATAAGTAGAAAGGAACAAAGAGGCCCATGTAGGACTTATGTTTCGGACTGGATTAAGTATAATATCGTTACAAAGTACGCAAGCTAGCTGCTATGTGGCTGCCAAATTGCAGAATTGTGGCTGGGTGATTGACTGGTCTGCGCGCTCTGCCGTTTTCTTGCTCTTTGGTCTATCTCTAGCCTATCGCCTGGGATTATTTCCGTCCAAGGAGGTACGGCAGAGCACGCGAGCTCTGCCTTCGCACCACTAAAATTCGTTTTCCATAAATTGCCACAGGAGGATGTGCGGCTGCTACTTGTAATGAGGTTTGCAGCAAAATGGCCTCTAGTGGAAATGTACTTGTCAGGTCTTCAGAAAACAAAATTAAAAAGTCAGCTTAAAAAATCGGCTCCAGAGGGTGACCTCTTGGAATGCTCGAGCTACAGACCCTCCCTTAATATTTGGAGAAACGCAATCTGCGGGTAATTTTTTGGCGCGAAAAGGATGGAAATAGGAAGAGTTAGCCGCCAGATTACTTCATTTGGGTCCGTATTGCGCCATATGTTAGGTAGGAACGATACTTACACTCAAAGTCAGTTTTGGAGCTTCTGTCACACCCAAAATTGCGGATAGGCGTTGCTGAAGCACAAAACAAAAACGAAGTCGTGTTGGGGCAAAGAGGTGCTGGACACGAGCATTTATGGCCCAATTAGATTTATGTCCTAGCAGTGCTCACTGTTGACCGCAACCACTGCGGATGCGACTGAAGCTCTGAATAGGAGTGTACTGTCGTTATCGTAGGGAAATTCCAGTCCGCACTCGCGGATAAGCGCTGTCGCATAACGCAAGTGTTAATCATGCTGGGACCACCTGGTCCCGGCGCGATTAACCTGTGTCCCCGCACGATCGTGATCTTGTTGCCACAGCGGCTTTCAGCAAGTGCGTATCGGAATTTCGCTCCGACAATGGCAATAAATCGCCCCGCGAAAATTCGGTCACCTGCCTCAAGGCAGGTTGACCGCATCGAGACTAACCTACTGGCGAGACTGAGCGAAGCCTATGGATGACGTTGCCAGCGCGATCTGCAGTGAGACACATGCTGATGAGCTGGCGTGCGTATCGCGACGCTACGCAAGGGGCTGTGACGCGCTTTCGTAGTTAATACACAGTAAACGTTAGGGAAAAGCAGAGAAAGTGTGGTGCGCGTGTAATACAGTACCGAGGCTTTTGTGTATGACAGGTGCCACGCTTACGCATGATCTCCCCGCTGGTCAGTGTATAGCTTGACGCGCACTGCGCTGTTGCTACTAGATCACTACATCAGGCAGTAATGCTCCAAGTAAGGCTATGGCCTACTTGCCTAATTCCCTACGTGGACAGAGCAGATGCCCGTTGCGCGCTGGCTACAATTAGATTAGCATCAAGACTAACTCGTCTCATGTATGAGAGCTGTTCTCTCGAATTGATGCGGATTCAGGATTGGACCTACTGCATAAGCACTCACCGCGACATGCGACAGCGACCGTGCATATCAGCTGTCGACCTTCTATCGATATAGATAAAGAAAACAATGTCTCGTCGCTTGTAGCAGCAAGTACACACTATGCTCTATACCACGGCCCTCATCTAGACTCTCGAGGTCCTATCGAAGATCTTTTCAGACGTGCAGACCATACCTACACTGCGCGGCAAAACTATATGACATACCCCGATTTTGGCGGTTCTGGATTTGACGTGGGCCGGGCAGAAAAACTGCAAATGTCAATCGACGCTGCATCTTCGAAAACCCCCGGATGCAAACTTTCATTACAAAACGTTAAATTTTGCGAGGCTGGCTCAGGAAAGCGTCGCAGTTGACCGAAGCAAAGCTATATGACATAGCAGGTGAATCTTGGGAATTTCGTGAATTTTGTAGATTCGCAGTGAGCAAAATTACGGGTAAATAAAATCTACTTAATGACAGGGTGTTTGTCCTCCTTATCTTCTACAATGCCACATGGAACAAAAATGTAGGAATGCGAAGGAGCTCAGATTGATCTCATGAGCCATATGGGCCTTAGTATTCGGTCTATGAGCCAATAAATTGGACGATCTCGCAGCTGCATTGCTCGATATGTTGAATATACTGCTTTGTACCTGCCATAAAGCACGAATTGGAAAACCAAGGAAGCTGAAAGACCGAGAGGAACGGGCAGGCGTGAGGCTGGCATCGAGTCCTATGATGTGTTCCAGCAAGAACAAGGGAGTCTTGAACCTGCGCGTCGGCATATCCACAATTCTGGGAACCAATCATAGGTCCCGGAACGTCGTCCGAGAACAAACGAGAAATGATCAACGTCTTACGGACAACCACAAGAAATCGCAGCTCCAATTCGCTCGAGTGAACATGCAAACCAATTCGAAGAAAGTGGGTCCTCTCTTCAATCTTCATGTTGAACGCCCTCGTAACAAAACAACTTTATAAAATGTTTTTTCGGACGAAACAAGTTCAAATTGGACGAACCTGATGGATTCAATTCGTAGTGGAGAGATCTGAGCAAGGACAGCCCCGCCTCACGCTCTCGAAGAGGAACTTTGGAGGAGGAAGTTTGATGAGTTGGGCAGCATTCAGCTGGTACGGCAAGCTAGACATTGCCTTCATACTTTGCAACATGAACTCTCCAGATTACCAGAGTGTGCTAAAAGATCACCTCCTGCCCTTCTTGACGCCATCGCCATGTATTTCAGCAGGACAATGCGTCCATACATGTATGCAGGCCGACACTGGATTGGTTTCAGGCCGATCATGTCGATTTACTTGAATGGCCCGCTTGTTCGCCGGACCTCAACCTGATGGAAAACTTGTGTGGTATACTTGCGCATCGGGTATACGCTCACTGCAAGCACTACGAGTCTTTAGCTCAACTGAAGGAAGCCGTTATCGCCGAGTGGTCTACAATAGAAGGTGGCGTCCACAAGAACTTAGTGAACAGTATGCCAAACACATTATTCGACGCTACCCTGCACGAGGGTAACTCCATTGAATATTACATTCATGTTATTGATTGTTATTATAATAAACGGTTTAGTAAAGAGCTTGTAAAATTACAGTTTTGGCTGTATCCTCTGCTATGTCATATAGTTTTGCATCGGTCAATTTCGACTCTTTCCGGGGCCAGTTTTCCAAAATTCGACGTAATCTTATGAAAATTTGTACCCAGGGGTTCTGGAAGGTGCTGCGCCGATTGGAATTTGCAGTTTTTCTGCTTAGTCCACGCGAAATCCAGAACCCGAAAATCGGGGTATGTCATATAGTTTTGCCGCGCAGTGTATAAAAACAGCATAGGCGCTCGCGAACGTTGTTGAGATAGCAACGCTGGTAGATCGTACCGCCTGCACCAGAGAGCTTACGTCATTGGACGCTTGAATAAGTGCCAGAATGTTCGTGATTCAGCAAACATGAGCCTCCAAAAGCGTGGAGCCCACCTTACTTTTGCGAAACAGAGGTTACACAGTGTTCACTATAGAAAGCAGTTAAGTTTTTGCAGAAAAGGCAAAAGTCCGGGTCCCAATGTTACATTAATGTCACAAAACGGTTTAAAACGATATATGGTGGCAAGGTTTCAAATCTCATCCCGTCGACATATGTGCGTCGCCAACCACCCTGTATAGTCTGTTATTTCCATCAAACCTCTCTATCCAGAAGCACAGAGTTTCTGAGCACAAAATGTTTTTGAAGCAAATGCTGACAATGAAGGGACCCTGATTTTTCACAGTAGAACTTGTCATTGGGTCGGCTTCGTTCTGTGTGATTGTTGTTCCTACACCCATGTGACCGTGAAGAAACTGCTCCAATGGGTTATTTTCAAGCAGAGGGTGTATGCTTAAAACCCACAATAGTTGAAGTCCTTGGACCCTCTGATGAAGGAACGCGAAGGCAAATCGCCGATTTTCGGGTCCCGGTCAGTGTTCAAGATAGCTGAAATTGGGCCACTTCTTTTGTTTCCCGCGTCGAGCTGGGAGCATAGGTGCCCCTGAAGGTTTTCTCTCGATCTGTACGCATATTACCAACTTTGTTGAAAATCGATAAAGTTGATTGATTATCGATTTTCTTGAAAATCAATAAGAAGTACACAGTTTGATGAACAATATTCTTCCGCACTCGACCAAGAAGTTAACCGCCTGTATGTCCCGAGGGAATACGAAAAAAAAAACGAAAATGTGGGTGCGCCGAAATTGACAGAGCCCACGTATGGAATTCGGCAACTTGCCCTCACCTTCTTTCGGTAGAGGGTCTCAAGACTTCGGCTATAATACGATTTCAAGCAGAGACCTTCTGCTTCAAAATGTTCTCTTGGAGCAGTTCTCTATGTCCGCACACGGGAAGTAGGAGCGATCATCGAAGACGACTACGAGCCGATTTATTTCGTACAAAGTGAGGAACCCTCAGGCATTGGCCCACCATTCATTTCAAGAACGGTTTCACGCCACGAAATTTTGTACGATTTTAGAAAGAGGTTCATAGAAAAGAAAAAACCACAGAAGCCGATTAGTCACGCACATATGTCGACGGTATGAGATTTGATACCTTGTCACCATATTTAAAGCGCACCCTGTTGTCCCATAAGGCTACAAAGCAGAGAAAGTCGCATAACTTTTTTCTGCGATATGTATGTACTTACAAGGGACATCAGGGAATTTTAATAGTGTGTTGAGAGACTTTCCGGCTTAGGCGAAAAACTTTTAGTCGGAGTTTATTTAATTGGGGTATACGTACCGATGGGTCGCCTGTGGCGAAAACGATCACCCACTCCCGTCATCAAGAATTCTGTAACGACAAATATGTAAGTCTCCTACGATTATGATGAGATCCAAAATCCGTGCTTCATTGAATGGGATCGTGAACAAGTCTTTTGGATTCTCGTATTAGTTGCTGGACCGACCGTGCCAAACCACTTCAATGACGCTGCTCGACAATAGATTGGTGGTGAACCAGTGGATTGTTAATTACAAAAAAAAAGAATAGTGAAATGAATAGAGTGATGAGGCTTGAATGCGAACAACAAAATAACCATAAATGAGTCCCGGAAAATTTCGACCTGCCAAAGTATACAAAGGTTTTTCGCGCTGACTGCAATTCTGTCCGCAATTCTGGCGTAACCCGCGTGTCGTGAAGACCTTAATTGATGAGTGGTTTCTCAAAAAATCGAATGATCTATCCTTGTGGGAGTCAGAAAGCTAAGAGAACGAAAGTTTGTTGATGGTGTGATGATTTCATTCCATTTTCGAAAAATCTTTTCTCAGTTCTTCAAAACCCTGCGTTACAATAAATACATAGTAGTTATTAATGACTTTTGTGTTCGAAGATTAGTGTTCATCATACCTGGGCGAAGATTTGGTAAAGAGTCTTGAATCTATCGAACTACGATATACCTATTTTCATATACCGTACGTATATGAAAACCGAGAGAAATTTTTTTCGTTCGTTATCAGCACCCTTCCTTGAGGCAGTTGCAGTGGAATCCGAGATATCGAAGCAACTAAAGTAAAAAAAAGGATTTTCAGGCTGCGGATCCGATTCTGCTGGATAAATTTTTTACAGTGATAGTTACATACTCACAAAAACGTACTGATTGAGAAGAGCGTTGTCGGTTAGAGCAGACTTGCTAGCCTGCTAACCAGGGCTGTGCGGAACTGTTCCGATTCCGTTTTCGTATTTCCTGTACTTTTTGGGCTGTTCCGTTCCGTTTCCGTTTCCGGCTTTTTGGGCTCGGAAACGGAAGAAAAGGCACTACAATATAGAACGTCACGCCTCCTCAGCCCTCTAAGCCGCGGTCTCTTTGCTATCATGTCAACGTGAGTCGAATTCTGATCGCTATGATCGGCGTCTCGCTCCTTCCAAACGTCTCACAACTTGCGGTCCCCCACCAACGCACTGGACGATCCCCTCAGGCAATCGCGGGGGTCGGTGGCAGGTCAAAACGCCCCTTTTGCAATGAAATTGATCGGATTTGGCTGATCGGCGGAGGTTTCGGCATGACTCATAACTGCCGAAGTTTTCGTGGTAATGTCTCATATGTGGCGGAGTTTTCGGGTCAACGTGTTGCAGTGTCTGCACTGTTTTTCTCTGATACTCTCTCGTGTAGAGCGCATAAATGGCAGCCCACAATGTATACGCTGCGCTTGGATGTGAGTTGTTTGTGCTTGTCATGATTGGCATTGTTCGGAATATCGGTGCTCCGGCGGGCGTCGGTGGCAGGTTGAATCGCCAACGCTGCCACTGGCGCCCGCGACTGCAGGATTGGTAGGGGGTGGTTGGTGGGAGGTGATCAGGCGAAACTTTCGGTGTAAACACGTGGGTGTGACCTCACATTCAGTGGTCGGTGGGAGGTGATTAGGCAGAGCTCTCGGTGTGAACGGGTCAACTGTGACGTGGCATTGTAGGGTCGGTGAGAGGTTGACACGCGGAGTTTTCGGCATGAATGGGGGAGTTTTCGGGCTTAGCCCGCCCCTTTTTTCGTTTCGAGCGGCGGCACGCTACCTGTTCAACTCCCCTCAACCGGCCACCGACCCCCGCGAGTGTGTGAGAACTTGGGCTTGACCTTTGCGGCTAGAGAAGGCATATTCTATCACTACTTATACGCGAGTGAGTAAGCGATGTGATTTCGCAATCGAAGCGTGCTTAACATTGTCATCGTAGTCGAAAATCATCAACGTTTGCCTATCGTACTTTTTATTTTTATCACAATATTTTTCTCGAACAACTGGACTATTGGCTGATCATTACTTTTTCATGCATCAGTACAAAACTTTTTTTTACTTTCGACTCGGCCGATGGAGAGACAAAAGAGGCAGAAACTTTTTCTCTTCGTCTGTCTAGCTACTAATGCCCTCGCGGAGTCGCAGTTCAGCGCATTTGAAATTGCACGGTCAGGGCCGCATCGAGTTGAAGTCCTCGTTGTCAGCAGCATGTGCTGCCAACTCATACTGGGTTTTGAATTCACATCGGCAGCCTGTGCTGAAGTTACATAGCATCGCCGGTTGCTGCCGACGAGGGGTTGAACTCGATGTCGGCCTCCGAGTGCGACCCTCATTATCAGCAGCATGTGTTGCTAGCAGCAGCACGTTATGCAAATGGAGAGTCTTTGAGCCACCACCTCTTCTACCGGAGACAGGTGCGGTCCTTGAAATGGCCCACAGCAAGGACGCCAACTTTGCTAAAGTACGCAACAAAGCCATAATTCTCGCCACGGTTCACAACAAGAAAGCTTCACTATGGTGCGCTGTGGGGACGACCTTCTCAGCGCCCAAAATTGACATCCACGAAGTTGTGTACTCGAGATCAGCTTCTGGGATCGGCTTCAAACGTACAGTCTCAACAAGAGTGGGTGTCATATGTACCCGCAGCCGTCGTAGAACATCGATTGCAATGGAAAAATCCATCGAAGGGAAGAACTCAACATCAGAGAGATAAGCAGCACACTAGAGGAGTTGCTCGAGCAGACTTGCTTGCATCTTAATAGGAAAACCTGCAGCTACACGTTTTCCTTTCATACTCAAAATCTAATTGTCCTCGGTTCGCTAACAGTTTTAGAGCGCAGCCCCATTGGTAATGAGCGAACAGATTGAGAGCACAAGCTACCTAAGTACATCTGCATGCTATGAGCAGCAACGAAGCTTATTACTAAAGCGTACTATGATTTTTAGTTCACTTCCGTTTCCGGCGATTTTTAGCCATTTTTCTTCCGTTTCCGTTTCCGAAAATCTTGAAAAAGATTTCCGCACAGCCCTGATGCTAACCGTCTTTAATATGAGAACAGGTCATCTGATTCTTTGTGTTGAACTCGTTGTTTATCCGATTCTCGAAATTTGGTAAAATATGAAACCCCCTAAAAATTGTTTACAAAATGTTTCGATACAGTGACCCTTTAAGGATGCTCACGTATTCATACGATCCCCACATTCGAAGAGTGTCGTATATGTATTCAACTCGAAGACAAGGCGGTTTTAGGCGCAGTCAGGGAGCGTGCTGCTAAGAAAGCACGTTCTTCTATTGTGTTTTCAATTACAGCAAGTGCTCCAACAAATAAAACGTTCAATGCTTGCATGATACATATTCAACTCAAGGACAAAATGATTTTTCGAAAAACGAAAGCATACGGCGCACTCGTGAGTCAGGACTCAGATGCCGGCATTGTCGCTTTTTCTATTACCCAAGTTTGCGGTACCTGACCCGCCCAGCCGCTGAAAACCTCGTGCAACCGTTGGCGGCTCCAGAAGATGCTCACCGAGCTGGCCGCGTCGCGTGTCGGTGTGCTGCTACGGTAGCTCTGGACTACCTTGCAGCGCGTGCTCCAGCATTAAATTTTGCAGGACGTCCGCCGGCTATGAAATTTCGCAGCACGTGCTTCTGTTTGGAGCTTGTGCCCCTGCGAGAAAGTCTTTCGATGGGCGTGGTCACTGGTGTTCCATGCATCTTCGACGGGGCCATCTTCGACACGCATCGAATGCGGCGATTTTCTAAGTATTTCATCTGACGGAGAGAAAGCAAAGTGAGTGTGACATAAAGGTGTGACAGGTGCGATTAGGATGGAACCGTTGTCTACCCAACTGTCTGGCTGCTCGTAACATCTCAACTCCAAAGTTTAGTGTGCTCAGACTTTTGTGGGGAAGTTCCCGAGGACAATAGACCTGATTTGGTCGTTATCACTCGGTCGAGGGGAGAGGAGCCCGGAGGGGGACGTCTCGCCCCTCTCCCCTCGAATTATACACAACGATGAGGCGTGGGAAACAGTCGACTCGGGGGTAGAACAAGGGAAGTTCGCTTCACGGTTGTTCCCATGGCCTCCCTCCCGAGCATGATGAACGAGAAAACAAAGCCGCAGCGTATACGGCGATGAGAACTAGCTACCCTCAAGGTGGCTTCGCACTTCGCAAGTTGATGGGGCAGATTTTCCACTCAAGGACTGTGTAAGGTATCCCTGTCCGGATTTCAGTGGTGATAACAAGCTTCTCTGTAACCTTTCGTAGAAGGTAAATATTTTTGGCCCTATTAAACTGTTGAAAACAGCGAGTTCCGGCAGGCTGACTTCTGATAAATCAATGACCAATCGGTGTTGGGTTGCGACAGCTTGGGGAAGACTGCCGATGGGGAGAACGAGAGAAGACCAGTGCTGTCGTTCTCGGGAACTTCCCCACGAAAGTCTGAGTGAAGATGCTCCAACGACCAGGGTAAGACCTAAAGAAAAACCGAATCCGGAGGTGATCAAGGTTCAAAAAAGATGACTTCTTACCTATACAAAAATAGTTTTCGTACAATTTGCAGCATTTTAGAACATACTTTATTTTGCACAAAATTTCTTCTTCCGACTTGTAATAGTCAAGTATGGGGTAACTTTTCTCGTAGATTCTGTCCATAGGAGCCTATTGTGAAACTTCTCACTATTACTTATTTCAGATTGAGTCTGGCTGCCGACTAAACCGAGAACGAGCCACTGATTGTGAGAACTGCGTATTCGTCCACTCAGATTTGGACCCCTAACACCGGCAATATACCAATGAGGAAAACTTCCAGTAAAGCCTCCTGGAACGCATCGCCCGACTTTTTCTGGAACAAATTTTTGATGAAAACAACTTGCCACCCCAAATTACCTGAAAGGAAGCGGATCAATGTGCCATTTCGAGAGTTAAAAAAGAGGCCCGAAATTGCTACCGGTGCTATTCACAACCTGAGTTTTTATGGCGAGCATTCCGTCGGGGGAAGGGTGGGGGGGGGCACACTGTCCACCGACCGTCCCTAGTGCCACGACCGACCCTGGTCGGAAGATGGTCAAGCTGAAGTGTGAGCTTCCCATTTCGAGAGAGTTGCCAACGGGCAGATATCGAAGCTCGTTGGCAGACCCAAGCGATGTTCCTTGAGAACAATCTCTACGGATGATAACGAAAAATCTAAAGAACGTTCGTGTGAGCTTTCGAGACAAGGTAAGAGCGACATTGCTCAGCTTGCCTTGAACTCCAACTTGTCTGCCAACCGGATTCGGTCTCTTCTCCAGAACACCGCTTTAAATTCTTTGCTATTCTGCTGTATCTATTATCCGTAGCACCTGGAGCATCAGAGAGTTTTGCATTCTCCAGGACTGCCGCCTCGTCATCCAGCTGCAGGGCTGGTCCCTTCTAAAAGAAAGCTTTTCAATAAATATGCTCCAGTTAATTGGTTTTCTTTCGAGTGATTAGCGTTACTTGCTCACGACCTTTTCATACTTTCGGCGAATGACACTTTTTCAGCCACGGCGAAAACCAGTGCTTTGGAATACATAGAAACTAGGTGGAAGTTGACTTCTATGCACATGAGAATGCCAGCAGACTGCGCAGATCGGCAACAGATCCCCGATCGCAACTAGTACCGTTACAGTAAAAATGAGCCAAACGTCGCTGTGGCGGCAATAATGATCAAGACCTTTTTCGCTGCCGTGACGGCGTTTCCCGCGTTTTATCGAACAGTGCGTCTCCTTATATACCTCTACCCCATATTTTAATGATATCGTTCTCCAGCATTGTGCTGGGACTTTCGCACTATTATGAGCGAATCTAAGGCGTTGAGAAACCTATATATCCGTGTTTCCAGAGTTTCATCCTTCCAAGAACTTTTTAGAACACTTTTTTTCAATTTTCGGCCGTTTCATAATATACTTCCAATCAGTCTGGGAGAGAACTTATTCTACAATTGAAACAATTTTACACTAATCAGCAGCCTACATGGGCTCCACAAATTGTAGCCCTATTGAGAGGTCGATTGTACAAGTGATTCGATGGCTTGCGGAGGACTGAGGAGTGAGAATAGCCCCCATTGTCGAGGATCGCTGTTTTCGCATCATCAATTGAGTGGAACTGTTCCCACCTGGTGCATACCTTAGCGTAATGATCTTTCAGAGGTTCATCATTAAGTTTCAGCTACACGCTAACCAAACCAAATTTTTATGTTGTGGTGCCAAGGCCATTGTGAAAGACATAGAGTTCACGTAATGATTTTAGTCTGATGAATGGACGGGGCTGCGACGGTAGATCACCCCGCGCGAATCGAAACCCCATTGGCCATTGAGGCAGCCAACACCGCACGGCCGGCCGTCTGGTTCATGCGTCAGACTAAAATGAAGACGGAAACCATACATACAATACCGCTGCCACCCAAGAGAAAAAAGGGACAAAATCGCCAAAGTACGCATCTAAAGCGTTTTCTAAACACAACTCGCCTCAAACTACTCTGTTTTCGATTTTGAAAAGACCAAAATGTTCATCGTGACACCATCTATACAGCTATGTGACATGAGTTCGAAATTCCACAATGAAAACCTCGATTTAAGATGGAGTTAGTTATAAATTTTGTAATGTTATCATGAGTCCGTTTGATCAAAAACGACCGTACGCGACCTATAGCACTGTCAAAACGATATTCCATTCCACTTTGAAAGAATAGGTTTCTCCGGAAATTCGCAAAACAAATAAAAGAACGCAAAATAAACACTAATCGCAGAGCATGATTGATTAGATCAAGGCACGCTGATCAATTTGGCGTTTGAAACGGAGCTATTTGAAGCGAGTTGTGGTAGAAAGAGGCTTTGGTTGCCCACTTATATATGCTAGCTTCCCTCATTTTGAACCGGTCGAAGTAAAGCTTATCGGGCTTATAATATCTAAATCTCCTTGTTAAATTTTGCCATGACCGACAGCTCCGCTGCTTACTCCGCCCGGACTCATCCGAGCAATTTTGCCCCTTTTTTACTTTTGCAGCAGCGGTATTGTATCCTGTGTTGTATCCTGTTCAGATCTTAATGATCACTGCCTGCTCCCCCCCCCCCCCCCGCCAAAGAGACGAAAGGTGATAGTGCTATAGTTTTTCATACTCGCCTGAGCCAGCACGAAAGAGACGAAATCCAACCGAAGTTTGTTGTCACCACAGAATGCCATCCAGATCATCAAAGATCCACTGCCAAAATTACAGAAAAAAGCGTACGGTTTGTCTCCTCAAGTCACTCCGACCACGCTTCATTGATTGTAGGTATGGAGCTTCGGGAAGGATGGCTCCTTTATTTATTTATTCATTGAATACGATGCATAAGGCACACGTGAGAAACACAAAAACACAGCAAGTTCGTAATGTACAGATTCTCAGAAATTTGTGCGGAAGTTCCCGAGGTCAATACACCTGATTTGGTCGTTATCACTCGGTCGAGGGGAGAGGAGCGAGACGTCCCCCCGGTGGGAGACTTCTCGCCCCTCTCCCCTCGAATTATACACAACGATGAGGCGTTCGAAACAGTCAACTCGGAGGGAGAACAAGGGAAGTTCGCTTCACGGTTGTTCCCATGGCCTCCCCCCGAACATGATAAACGCGAAAACAAAGCCGCAGCGTATACGTTGATGCAGACGGGCTAGTCGCGAGGTGGTCTCGCACTTCGCAAGTTGAGGGGGTAGATCTGCCACTCAAGGACTGCGTAAGGCATCTCTGCTTGGTTCTCAGAGAAGCTAGTAAGCTTCTCTATAACCTTTAGTCGGAGGTGAATATTTTGGGACCGATCGCAGCTTTTCAGGAACAGGAGACTGTCGAAAACAGCCAGTTCTAGCAAGCTGATTTTTGATCAATCATTGAACAATGGTAAGATCAGCAGTCGGAAGGTCGCGGGAAGACCTGCAGTCGGGAGAACAAGAGAACTCCTGCTGTGGGAACTTTCCCCATTACTCTGCTGTCGAGACGTCCCCTTCGCCTCCCCCCAATTCGGGGAAAGTTTCCCAGTTGTTTCGAGGGAAGTTCTGCTGTCGTTGTCGGGAACTTCCCCACGAATATCTGAGTTGAGCGCAGATATCAATCGCTGATACATAGTGATCTCCATACCATTACCGAACTTCCCGTTAAAAACACAGTAACTTCTTTCGCGCAATACGTACAGTGCTTATCTGGGTCAAATTCCGGTCCGCAATGGCGTCTCGACACGCTTTGCGGCCGCTCGCTTTTGAGTCGGAAGACTTTCCAGCGCCGCAGCTGCCAATCTGTTGACTTTAGGTGGGTTTTAGAAACTGGAAACTAAACAAAATTGAAGAAAACTGTACAAAAAAGCCATATCGAGTCGGCTTTGGAGCTGGAAGCTCGATTGACTCGAGCGCGTGCGGCCGCAAAGCGTGTCGAGACCCAACTGCGGACCGGAATTTGACCCAGATAAGCACAGTATGAATGATCTCACTCCGGATTGAACGGCAGGTATCCCTTCTGAAAATGAAACAAAGAGCGACCCAGCCCTGCACACAAACGAGCAGGACCTTAGTGTACTTTTTGGGATTACATATGAAATTTTCTCTGTACCACCTCTGGTTCTAGAATGAATTATACGATAAAATTTAAAAACGTCTACTCTCATAATACCTGTTAGCATTTTAATGACAGTTACGACATCACAAACCCTCCGCCGAGATTCTAATGTGTGTAGCAACAACTCCCTGTTCCGGTTCTTTCAATTGGGTATGCTACGGTAAGGCAACTAGAAAGCCCTTGCAAATAATTTTCGTATGAAATTCGCATGTGTTTTCTTTAGCAAAGAAATGTATTTCCTTTTATAAGGAGCAAAAACCGATGACCCACTCTCCACGATTGGCCTTATGTAAGTTTTATATGCTCTTACAAGAACATCTTTACCGCACGTAGAGAGTGCTTTAAAGGCAGTGTTCACGATAAAAATCGTTTTTCTGTTTTCCCGCCTATCTTGAAAACGGCCCATGTTGATTCCAATGATAACTCTGAAATCGTACAAGACAACGGAGTTATGGTCCCTCAAAGATTGAGCTAAGGAAACATGGTGGACGAGTTGTCCGAGGCTTGTAACTTCCGTCTTTTGCAGCCGATGTATGCGAGCTGACCTGAATAAAGAGAGAAGTTGAGAATGAAGGGAAGAACGGGGCTTTTGATCGGAAACCATCGCTCATCTCTCGATCTCGAGCATTCATTTGTTCACGTCGGTGGGCGTGTGTTGCGCTTTTGAGGTTTGCCTTGCGCTCGAAATGGCAACTTCAGGCTCTTTTGGAGCTTTTCCTTGCTCGTTTTCATACGTTCTTTCGACGTAAACGTTACAGTGTGCCCCTCCACTACCCATTCCTAGTGGAAACTGAAACACATTTTTTATCGTGAACACTGCCTTTGAAGATGAGGAAAGTGCGCGAAAGAGCCTTGTTGCTCAGATGCTTATAATGATTCATAAAATCCAGTCTACTATCATAGTGAAACCCTAAGTCTCTAACCGAAGCCACTGAATTCAAAGCTTGATCAGAAAGTTTATGAAAACTTGGGAAGCTTGGAACTCCAATTCTCATATAAATAGTCTTTTCAGGGGCTAAACGTAGCTCGGTAGCTCCGATATCGTCATCGGAACTTTCAATCATTCTATAAATCTTGACATCATCTGCAAATTGTTGGCATTTGACTGCGCATCTCTCTAAAATTGCAGGGAACTCAGCAGAGTACAATGCAAACAGGATTGGAGCCCGTACTCCGCCCTGTAGCACTCCGCTGATAGCTTCTCTGACCGTTGAGAAGCATGAACCTATTCTCACCTGAAAACTTCTTTTCTCAAGGTAACATCTCAACCACTCTATAAGCAGGGGATGAAATTTCAAGTTGGTGATTTTGTGAATCAATTTACAATGATCTACACGATGGATTCATGCCAGGTAAATCTGTGGAAACAAATCTTCTGGATCTGAATCAGCATGGATTCATGCCAGGTAAATCTGTGGGAACAAATCTTCTGGAGTGTGTAAATGACTAGACTGAGTACACGGATGCTAAGAAGGGCTGTGATGTAGTATATTTTTATTTTTCCAAGGCTTTCGATCGTGTAGATCATTGTATCATTTTCGTCACGGCTCTTCAAATTTCCAAGTTTTTACTCCGATTTCGTTATATCTTCACAACCGGTGGTGCTGTTTTCCCACATTCTAGTTCAGGGGTGCGATCCAAGAACATTTCCATTGAAAAGCAGGTATGTCTGGATCGGTATTCTTTTTGTTGAAAAAGATTGCATGGACATCCCAAACTCAGATATTGTGGGGAAGTTCCCGAGGACAATAGACCTGATTTGGTCGTTATCACTCCTCAGATATTCGTGGGGAAGTTCCCAAGGACAATAGACCTGATTTGGTCAGAGCGAGACGTCCCCCCGGGGGGAGAACAAGGGAAGTTCGTTTCACGGTTGTACCCATGGCCTCCCCCCGGAAATGATGAACGCGAAAATAAAGCAGCAGCGTATACGGGGATGCAGACGGGCTAGTCGCGAGGTAGTCTCGCACTTCGCAAGTTGTGGGGTAGATCTGCCACTCAAGGACTCCGTAAGGCATCTCTGTCTCTGTCTGGTTTTTAGTGGAGCTAATAAGCTTTTCTATAACCTTTAGTCAGAAGTGAATATTTTTGAACCGAACGTAGTTTTTCAGAAAGAGGAGACTGTCGAAAACAGCGAGTTCTAGCAAGCTGATTTTTGATCAATCATTGAACAATGGGAAGATCTGCAGTCGGAAGTTCGCGGGAAGACCTGCAGTAGGGAGAACAAGAGAACTCCTGTTGTGGGAACTTCCCCCCATACTCTGCTGTCGAGACGTCCCCTTCGCCTCCCCCCAATTCGGGGGAAGTTCCCCAGTTGTTTCGAGGGAAGTTCTGCTGTCGTTCTCGGGAACTTCCCCACAAATATCTGAGTCGGTCGAGGGGAGAGGAGCCCGGAGGGGGACGTCTCGCCCCTCTCCCCTCAAATTTTACACAACGATAACAGTCGATCTGGGGGAGAACAGGGGAAGTTCGCTTCACGGTTGTTCTCATGGCCTCCCCCCCCGAGCTTGATGAACAAGAAACCAAAGCCGCAGCATATAAGGTGATGCAAACTAGCTAGTTTCGAGGTGGTCTCGCTCTTCGCAAGTTTAAGGGGCAGATTTGCCACTCAAGTACTGTGTAAGGTATCTCTGTCCGGATTTCAGAGGAGTAACAAGCTTCTCTGTAACCTTTCGTCAAAGGTGAACATTTTTCGCATTATTGCTGCTTTCGAAGAACAGGAAACTGTTGAAAACAGCGAGTTCCGGCAGGCTGACTTTTGATAGATCAATGACCAGTGGGTGTTGGGTTGCGAAAGCTTGGGGAAGACTGGCAATCGGGAGAACAATGCAAGGCCTGCTGTCCGCCGGTCCCCTCCGCCTCCCCTCGATTTGGGGGAAGTTCCCCAGTTGTTTCGAGGTAAGTTCTGCTTTCGTTCTCAGGAACTTTCCCATGAATGTCTAAGGAAGCGCACTGTAAATACACTGGGTTCCATCGGGGATCCATTGCTGATCTGGACGTTTCGCCGACATTATTGTGTGCATAGAAGTCGATTGCCAACTTCCATTCAATTACTTTTGTATTCCTAAACGCTGGCTTCGCTTTAGCTCGAAAAGTGGTGTGGCAGCAAAAGTTTGAAAAGGGGGTTATTCAGCATTTTTTGATTCTTGGGATTGTGGAGATAGAAATTGTTCCGTTCAGGATGGACTCCAACGATTACGTTCACCTTCGCAGACGTTAGAACCTCATTTTCCAGCAACGTAATGCCGTCACGCACTCATTCATCTGCACTCGTGCGAGGCTAGAGTCGCATAGAGTGGCTACTATGGCTTTCCGACCTGTTATACCTATTTAAACCTAATTGAGAACCATTGGGAAATCACTGTTCGCAATATGCTTGCCAGTCAAACACAACGAATGGTTTCCGTTTTCGATTTAGTCTGACGCATGGACGAGACGACTGGCCGTGCGGGGTTGACGGCCTCACGGGAGAATGGGGTTTCGATTTGCGCGGAGTGATCTACCGTCGCAGCCCCGTCCATTCATCAGACTAAAATTATTGCGCCAACTATAATTCCGTTTCGCTACACCACCGGTCAGCGGGGTGTCGATCGCGCGCGACGATTTACCTCAATTTTTGTCGTGAGTGCTGTATTTAAACATTAGTTAACATAGTTAACACAACATAACATAACATAACATAACATAACATAACATAACATAACATAACATAACATAACATAACATAACATAACATAACACAACATAACATAACATAGCATAGCATAGCATAGCATAGCATAAATAGCATAGCATAGCATAGCATAACATAACATAA
Organism: Aplectana chamaeleonis; assembly: GCA_029168955.1. NCBI lineage: Eukaryota > Metazoa > Nematoda > Chromadorea > Rhabditida > Cosmocercidae > Aplectana > Aplectana chamaeleonis. The sequence continues at coordinate 445,408 of JAPDOI010000407.1, forward strand.
CATAATATAACAACAAAACATATTATAACAAAATTTTTAAATGTGTCGAAACAAGATAAAAAAACATGAAGCCTAGTTTGCTGTGATGAGTCCGGGGGAAACAGGCAGCGGAGCGGTCGGTGATGGCAAAATATAACAGTGATAAAGAGATTTTGACATGATCAGCCCGATAAGTCTCGTTTCGACTGGCTCAAAATGAGAGAGCTAGGTTATACCATAGCATGACATAACATGCAGTAGCGGGCACCTAAGTCCTTTGCGTGTATCCTTTTTCATTGTGGATAAAAATGTATTAAATTGAGACATGTAGATCAGCTGTACATTGAGAGTCTAGCACACCTCTGAAGTTGATTTTTAGTCTAATATAGTTCGCAACAGGATTATGCATACAGCGCTGCAGGCGGTTCGTCGGAATATATGTATTTTCCGTCATTCTCCGAACCTCTAGCTTTGATTAGGCATTGCATAAACTTTGTGAAGACTATTCGTGCTATTGTCAGAGGAGTCGTTGTTTGAGTTTTGAGTGCACGCATCTCCTAGCCGGCTGTACTGTGCTTCTCTGAGCCAAATTCCGGTCCGCAATCGCGTCTCGACACGCTTTGCGGCCGTACGCGCTCGAGTCAGTCTAGTTTCCAGCGCCAAACTCAGACAGTAGCAGGCCCGGAGCGCAACCGGCGCCGCCTCTCCCCGCGTACTGTAACCGAAACGCAGAGCACTTGATATTCGAACTTGCGGTGCGTTCCGGTTGTGATTGCAACGTGCAGTGCGTTCAGATTGCTCTCTGGGCCACATGCGTTGACTGGCGCGCGCATTACGAAATTCAAAGACGACGCCCTGTCCTCACACTCAAGCGCGTTAAACCTTGATCGATATCGACACTTCTACCCCTACTTCCTCTTGATTGGTTCCTTGTTGGGTCATCTGCATGAGTTAACTAAAAGGTCTTCTTTTTCTTGGGACTCATCCACGTATCATTCCTGTGGTAGACAGATTAATGTGTGGATGTAGTTTTGATTATATTGGATGAAAGACGATTTCTGAGCGCACCTCTCCTTGCAGAATCTCGGTTCTGAAAAAATGTTTGAAACTTATTCACAAGCCTAGGGCAGTAGAGCAGTAAAGAGGAAACAGCTTATTAATTTCTCCTGGTGTTTTTCTGTTTATTTGATTTTCCCGTGTTCTTTCCGCGTGTTTGCTTAGTGAAGTCTGTGGGGTCATACCACGAACCGAATTATATTCTTTGAAAGTTATTCGAGGGATTTTTCGAATTTCGAATCATCCGAAATTTGAAATTTTCGGTTTTTGAATACCATTTGAAATTCGAATGCTTTGAAAAAAGCGGTTTCGAATATTATTCGAAATTCGAATGAGTCAAAAATTAGCTTCCGAATAAGATTCGAAATTCGACTATTTCAAAAGCAGACTTCAGAATAATATTTAGAATTCGAGTACTTTAGCGTTAACATTTTCGAATTAGTTTAAATTTCAAATTATCAAAATGCGCAATCATAATTTCATCCGAATTCTGATCGACTTTTGAAAGCATGCTGCAAACTTTTTTGACTCAACCCCCGAATCGTTAGCCTGTCTCGCCTTCACGTTTCATGCACACCTTGGGATTTTTTTCAATCAGGCTGTGGGTTCAAAACCTTGTTATACTCCGAACTCAAGTACATATGAGGCTGTCCACGTAAGAATTTTGCCGTTTTCATACTTTATATCGCTATACCCCGAAAAAATACCCCGAAAAACCCAGGAGCTCGCCTCTAGAATTTTCTGAGAACTTTCTCGGAAATCGTTATAAAATTCCAAAGTTGGGAATTTTTTCGAACACTCCTTCGCATAGATCCTTAATGTAAACGGAATATTTTGATAAACAATTTTGTAAGACGTAGTCAACTATGAGGAATCGATTGGCATTATCAGAATTTTTGAAATCATGCCCTGTGAAAAAATATTTATTTTATTTTATCTGAGCACAGATCTTGCAGAAAGAGACTATGCTCAAAAGATGCACCGTTATCGTTTAGGTTAATAAAAATATAAAATCAGAAATCGGAAGACACAAATGACCTCATATTTCCGATCGGTTGAATCTCGCAGGCGAAAAGTCCTCGTGCAAGACCGCTCAGCTCATCGCGCGTTTTAGTGTTTGAGCATCCTTAGCAACATTCGGAGTTTCAAACTCTAGGCTCCATTTTCCTACAAAGCTATTATGTAAATTAAATTTCATGAATTTCATATTCTTGAACGTATCTATGCAGAATAATTCAGGTATATTGGTATTGTGCATGTTGGTATTGTATATTGGTATTGTGCAGGGGGTGTGTATAAAAGTCTGTTGGTACCTGCTCGTTGGTGCCCCTGCTTCTACTGAACCAAGCAGACGTTTGAGTTTACACAGGGAACGTTCGAGCGATATAGCGTGCACAACTATATCGCGAAAGTATCCCGCACATTGCATAAAGGTGTCGCCGTCGGGCACACCAAGGCCTCTGGTCCATAACACCTTAGGATCCGTACCTAGGGAGTTCATGGAGTCTTTGGTCACAAGCCACAGTTTCGCCACCCTGAACTGTCGATCGGTGTCGATTGATATCTAAAAACTGCGCTATCTGAGCTATTTCCATGCACCGTTTGCTGCTTTGCAGGAAACGCGCCTCTAGGATAGACCCGTCATCAGCGTCGGAGAGTACACCATCTACTGCGGTAACGCTGACGATAGAATGGGAGGCTGTGCAATAGCTGTAAGGAAGGATTTCAATGGTATGGTCAAGGAGTTAGACTCAACGTTGTGCCGGAATGCATTCGTACGACTGCGGGATCACAGAGGATTCAATCTGTGGATAGTGAGTGCTCATGCTCCCACTGAAACCGCCGAGGACAATTCGAAGGATGCGTTTCATGAGGAACTCAATACGTTGCTAGCCAGGATACCTTGTCAACATGCTGGTGTCGTGGAAATTGACGCAGATGCGAAGATGGGACTTGATCAGGAATCCGAAGTACTCGGTAAATGGTTCTACCCAGTGGAGCAAACATCGGACAATGGCTACCGCCTTGTCGACTTTGGTGAACGCAGTGGTCTGATTATTGCATCGACATTCAAGAAGAATCATCGCCGCCATCAGCTTACGTATCAGGGACCAACCCAGCTATCTCCAGAAGAGCAGCGGAAGCGAAAGATGACAACTTTAAAACTACAGCTTGACTATGTCCTGACGAGGAATATTCCAGTATCGGACATTCGAAGATCTAGAGCTGTGTGGGATGTCGCATTCGATTTGGATCACCGTCCTGTTCTGTTGAACTTCACTGCGAGGATTCATAAGAGGAACCGAGGGGCTCAGCCTCTCCAGAGGATTGACATGACATGTCTCAGAGATGAAGAGTGCAGAAGGAATTTTCGACAACTCGTTTCTATTCACATCGGAGTACGGACCAAGAAGAAACTTTGCGACGCGGATTCTTTTGTCAAGTGCAACCAGGACGCTTCGGCAGAAGCACTCCCGGTTGTACAGCCTAAGAAGAAGTTCGCCTACGTCTCAGAAGCAACATCTACCTACAACAGAGTATGTGCTCTTCTAACTGCAGGAAACTTCGTGGAGGAGAAGCGTCTGAGGAGGAAGTTGCGTCAGCAGCTTCAAAGCGACCGCGAACGAGAGTGGACGTGTAGAGCTAAGTAGTTCGAGAAGGCTTGGGAGGAGAAAAATCGAAGAAAGCCTGCACGTTGCTGCGACAATATAGCGGGAAGAGGAAGAGATGTTCTCCTGTCTTGAACCCTACCAATGGAGTTGCAGTTGGTGATGCGACGCTGCCAATATGGAAGGATTACTTCAGTTCACTACTGAATCGTCCAGCACCATCAGTACCTGAGCTCCCGCATGTTCAGAGAGCACATTACGATGTCAGTGAGGAACCGCCGACTGAGTCTGAAGTTTTGGATTGTGTCCGGAAAATGAAGAATGGAAAGGCAGGTGGAGATGACAACATCACTGCTGAAATGCTGAAAGCTCTTCCTCCGTCTGAGATTCGTGAAATGACCAACACCATCCGTGCTATATGGATGAGCGAAAGGATACCCGATTCGTGGAGACATCAACGTACCTCTTCACAAGAAGCTATATGTCACGGATCCTAAGATTTACAGAGGAATCTCTCTACTTCGTGTCATGTACAAGGTTTTAGAACGTATCATTCTCGAGCGACTTATCAAACATCGTGAAAGAACGACCAGAGATGAGCAAACCGGTTTTCGACCTGGAAGATCGACCATCGACCAAGTGTTCGTCGTGAGAAGAGTAATTGAATCGTGGCAGCGGTATTCGAAGCCATTACAGCTTGCTTTTTTGGACTTTGAAGCTGCGTTCGACTGTCCTCATCGTGATCGATTGCTCAATGCTCTGCGAGCAGATGGAGTCCCGGAAAAGTATGTTCGGTTATGCGAGGACATGAACAAAGGAACAACAGCAGCAGTTCGTACACCTGTCGGATTTACGTCAGCTTTCGAGGTGAAAACAGGAGTAAGGCAAGGAGCCGTTGCAGGACCTTTTCTTTTCAACTTCGCCGTTGATGACATCATGCGTAGAGTTGCAGAACAGTTTCCTGCTGATGTGATCCTAACACCATCAGGACGCTCCCTTGTCGACCTGGAGTACGCCGACGACATTGTGTTGTTCGCTGAAAACAACGCAAAACTGCAAAGGATTGTGAACCTGGTTTCGAAGTATGCCGCAGCTTATGGACTTCGTCTTCGTCCCGACAAATGCAAGCAGATGTGGGTCTCTCAGAGGCCTTCAACGGGAGTTTGTGTGGACGGACAACGTATCGAACTGGTGGACGATTTCTGTTATTTGGGCTGTTTGCTGAAGAACGATGGTAGTTATGCAGCGGATATTCGACAACGATGTGCAGAAGCTACGTCTGCATTTAATTCTCTAACCAAGTGTTTGTGGTCTACCACCATCGCGAAGGAAGTCAGGTTGCTCGTCTACCTATCCGCTATTCGCTCTATCATAATGTACGGATTGGAGACGTGGGCAGCACCGAAGACGCAGATGGAAAGTTGGATTGCACGGAGAGGAAGCTTTTTAGGCGTTTGGTTGGATATTTCTGGCCGCGTGTATGCCATAACGAGGACCTTTACAACGAAATCGACGCAGTACATCAACGCTTGACACGAGGGAGGTGCCAGCATCTCCTAACACCATCTCAAGCAGCAATGGAAAATCGACTTCGACTGCTCGGGCATATACTAAGAAGAACGCCGGATCGTCTCGTACAACACGCTTCAAGAATGCTTCCAAATCCTGTTTGGAAACAGCCACCTGGGCGTAGGCGGATGTTCTGGACGGATGTGGTTAAAGAGGATTTGAAGTCACTCGGCATCGAAAGACAGTTCAGGCGCGATGTTTCGTTTCGCAGGAAACGGAATAGCGACAGCTGGATGGAATGTGTTCAAATTGTGGCTGAAGACCGTGAAAAATGGACACGGCTGACTACTAGGACGGCACACCTTGGTGAAGATGCGGAATGACCGCGTCAGGCGAAAGCCAACCGACTAAGTCAAGTCAAGTCAAGTGCATGTTGGGAGGAAAACTTACTCTTTTCAACGGTTACTGTGTTTCTCCCCCAGAATAGTATAAAAAAATTAATTTTGCCGAACCTCTGCGTGCTTTACGCCATAAATGGCAGCTAACTTTTATTTTTATCTCAAATCCGGAGGAAAAAAGCACCGGTAAAGTTCAAAAATGGTAAGTTCTTCCCCAACACACCCAATATCAATACAACAATTTTATTACTTCAGATACATGCACGAATTACACGAAAAATGATGGAGACACAAAAACACTACGAAAAAAATTATCAGCTGCTTATTATCGATTCTTGGAATCGAGCCAGCCATGGCTACAGTATAAGTCCATACGAGGCCTCTTTCCTTGCCGTAGACTGTATCTGCGCGAAATTTGGACAGTATTTAGAAGTTGGAATATTTACACTAGTTCTCGGATGTATTTCGCAGAAAACTCTTGAAGAAAGTTTCAAAATTTGTTTAATTGTTTCGAAAAAAATTGCTCGGATTCAGCCATTTGGTAGTTTCCTAAAGACTATTCGAATCTAATCATTCACTCTAAATCATTGATTCGGGAAGTTCTGAAAGAGTTTACTAGGTTCATTGACAGATTCTCAGTGTTCTAAAATGAGATAATCGGTTTACTGATTCATTCGCTCGAATTTTACTCGAGTACATTCTTTTTTCGCCCGAAACTATTCGCTCATTCGCTCGAGCTGTTTTTATTAGGAGTTGGTATTTAGGAGTAGGAGGTTGTTGTGATTACTTGATAAATTTAGAGAAGTACGTTAAATAGTTGGGGACTATCGGGGGAAATCAGGTGATCAAACAGTGGAATGGGGAGGGGAAAGGTGATGAAATTAAAATTCAAAGTGGGGGAAAATGTCTTAACGCTAAGGTATTACATAATTAAAGCTAACGGAGAAAAGGAACAATTAAAGGCAGCATACACGCTCAAAAATTATATCAATTTTATGGAATGAATCGAAAGTCTGAAGCTGTTAATATTCAGAGATAACGAAAAAACCGGAAGAAAATCGACTGAAATGAAGATATAACGGGTCGTTCTATATTGGCCCAGATGTGGACGAGTTTTACCGCATTGGCTGAAATACCGGAGCTAGCGACAAATTTGTTAGGATAACGACGCTAATGTACTCTTACGGCCTTTTCTGAAACTCTTACGACCTTAGAAGCGTAAAAAATGAGCCGAAATGACCGTAATCGAGCCTTGAACATTTGTATTGAAGGGCGGAGCCCGTATCGGTGGGCGGAGAAAGGATGATTTTGTGACTCAATACGGCTCAAATACTGTCATTTTAACTCGTTTTCAACTCTTCCAACTTTGTGAGGGCTCTTCTAGGGCCCTCAAGAACCCACTAATGTAGTTATCTCAACAACTTTTTTGAGCGTGTCTGCTGCCTTTAAGGGTCAGATGAATGTAACTACATTCAGGTGGGTAGGGTAATCGGGTAATTTGGCGGAAGTCGCTGGATTCGTTGCTATCGATTAGCTAACATGGGTGGGAAAATCGATTAGCGAAGCGTCTGAAACACGTCGAGGCATCGATTTTTGCAACAGTGTTGCTAAAATCGGTTTATAGAAAGCGCCCGGGGCGCAACCGTCTACGCTGGATGATGTACTATGACGTCATCAACCGATAGTTACGCTCAGGGCGCTGCGTGAATCGATTTCGTCGGTAGCACCCGTAGCGCAACGTATGTGACCTGCATCGCAACATATGTGGCCCGGAATTTGCCAAATTTGTCACCCTGAGCGCAACATGGACGCGGCTCCGGGTGCATTCGGGGTGGGCTCAGGGCCTGCTCTCGTCTGAGAAGCCGACTCGATGTGGATTTTTCATACAGTTTTCTCTAATTGCTTTTAGTTTCCAGTTTCCAAAACCCACCTAGAGTCAACAGATCGGCGGCTGCGGCGCTGGAAACTCTTCCGACTCGGAAGCGCGCGGCCGCAAAGCGTGTCGAGACGCAATTGCGGACCGGAATTTGGCTCAGAGAAGCACAGTATGATATTCCGCGCCTGATAGAGTCTACTACTAAACATGAACGAAAAGCCATAGGCTGTTCAAGCCGTCACGCTCTCTGAGGAGCTCAGCGTTTCATCCATGGTGCCCATACTGGAAAGTTTCCATTTTGGTCAAACCCTTGAGTTTTATTTTCTGAGAGAATCGACGAAAATCGCCCTTTATTGTACAGATAACCGTTTCCGTCGGCAGCTTGCCAGCCCATTTCGACCTTTTATTGTCGAAGTTCATCCTATAGCAAACGATCTCCCAAAGTTTGCAGCTCCAAAGAGATTGTTTGATAAAATTGTACCCACCTAACCAAAGCTCCTGAAATTTTAAGAAAAAAATCTATAAACCATAATTTAGCGTTCCAGAAGTCAACTCAAAAACAGACGTTCACGCAGAATTTCATGCTATACGAAGTCATACAATTTCATGCGTTTCCGTTCGATTATAATCGAGATGTACGCATAAACCAGGGCTGCTCAGAAGTGTATCTTCCATTACTTTTGCCCGCTAATGTAGTTTTTTCTTTCAAATATTAGGTGGTTACCTATGAAAGCGCGTTTTTGTTTCGCCGTTTTTTTGCAGAAATAAATTTTTAAAAAATTTTTTGTCTGTGTTTATCTTGTAGAGCGTTTTAGCGCTATCTGTTAACTTATTTGTAATTAGTATACTCATTAATTTTTTTCAAATTATTTATAGATGACTTCTGAAGCGCCAACAAAAGAGCATTTGCGGGAGCACTTCTTGAACGACAACGGCACAAGTCATTCATGCATAGAATCATAACTGGAGATGAAAAGTGGATTTATTCCGATAATCCCAGGCGTAAAAGATCATGGACAGATCCAGGAAAAGCTCTCAAATTGATCCCGAAGCCCAATATTCATGGAAAGAAGGTTCTGCTCTGTATCTGGTGGGATCAGAAGGTGAAACTACTCAAACCCGGTGAAACAGTTACAGCAGCTCGTTACAAAGAGCAATTAGCCAACTTGAACCAAGAAGTAGCCATCAGATGACCTGAATGGGCTACAAGACACGAACGTCCCATACTTCTTCACGACATCGCCCGACCACATGTTGGAAAACAAGTTAGAAAGGAGTTGCAAGAAATGAATTGGGAAGTCTTGCCCCACCCGCCATACAGTCCAGATATTGCTCCTTCGGACTATCATCTGTTTCGATCAATGGCTCATGGATTGGCCGAACAGCGCTTCAGTAAACATGAAGATGTCCAAAAATGGCTTGATGATTGGATCGCCTTAAAACAGCCTAAATTTTTTTCGATGGTATTCATAAATTGCCCATAAACTGGAATAATGTTATTGTTAATAATGGTTGTTATAGTTAATAAAAGTTAAATAAAAATTTTTCTGAAATTTTAATTTTTTTAATCGTGAAAAAACGCGCTTTCATAGGTAACCACCTAAAATATACCACTTATCGAAGGAAAGCTTTGGAGGTTTACAGTCCACAGCAAGTTCGAATTCATTGCCGACTGATCTTGTCGGACTCGTTCTCCCTCCGCATTTCTCCCCACTCACTCGTTTCCTCTCGTCGTCACCGACAATCAATATCATGCTCGTCGTCGTTGCCACTGGAGGAGCTGCAGCACCTCCCGATCATATTCACCCTAATAACATCTATTGCAGTTAAAATCCAATCGACATTATCTTTATACGATGTCTCTGCTGATGCGTAAAACCTGAGGAAGTAGTACTCCAGCGTGGCTTTACTATCTGGAATTTCAACTAAACACGTTATCCATTTCGGATAGCAAGACATATCCTTAAATGCAGCGTTCGCGCTGGAAACCACTTTCCATTTTTCAAGCTCAATTTCTTGACTGAGCCCAATAGACCACACCAGTAAACTTCGGCTCTTCAAAAACTTAGGGTTATGAGGTTGGAAGGGGTTAGGATTAGGATTCGTCACTATTTCTCACCAGTCATCTAGCACTTTTTCATAGAATGTTGATGCGGCCGTCAAACAACGAGAAACACAGTTACGGCGCAAGCTCCGCATGCAAAAAAACTTCGAAAACACTGGCGCGAATTTCAAATTCAATTTTACAGTGTGGCCAACTGTCTTTCCTGTCCAAATGAAGGTTTTTAATGGTCCCTTTCGATGTTTTCGTTCACTATAAAGGCCAAGCTACACAAGAACATGAAAAAAATACGGTTTTCTGCGCGTACCATGAATTTAACATTTTTCGCTGATAAGCCATTAAGTTACTAATTGTGCTGTGAATTTCTCGTTTTTAATTCTTGTTGATGATTCTTTAGTATGAAATGTCTTGCCTCTCGAATTCTTGAGTCGTAACATCCTGTGTTATGGAAGAGGAGACGTTCGTTTTTGCCATTGGGTTATGGGATGTGACTATAGTGATAGGTAAAGCCTAGCTTGCTCGGATGAGTCCGGGAGCAGTAGACAGCGGAGCGGTCGGTCATGGCCAAACTTAACAGTGATAAAGAGATTTTGACATTATCATGTGAGCCCGATGAGCTTCACTTCGACCGACTCAAAATGAGGGAGCTAGGCTATATACTCTAGGGCTTTCCTAAAAAGCTTTCCATGTTGACGGACGACTAGTTGCGTGCGTCTATCATGGAGATGAAGCTGCCTTTCGCTAATTTTAGTCCATCGAATGGACAAGGCACAATCATTGCGGCGTTTTCGGCATCAGAGAGGTTTCAATCGCGAGCTACAATCTAAAGCATCAGCCCCCCCCATGTGATTTGGCTGGATCTTTGCCCACGAAGGTTCTGCGAGGTGCAGATCGCGAATCGAACCTTTCCGATTTCCTAAGGATTACGACTGGTTACGGTCGGATTATTATCAGTCAGCTACCGTGACTCAGCGTAACTCTTCGGAAAAGTTCTGGATTGAGATAATTCGTTGTTATCTGAAAAGATTTGCAAACTTCTGACTTACTTGTTCAAGAAGTGCTTAGATTTCCTTACATACGCATTTCTGGCTAGCGAAGACGTCAAATCGTTTTTACCCGCTAAATGCCAAGCCGGATTTGAGATGATTTCATATGCTTGCATACTCTTGTTAGCAGAATAAACACATCATTTTCACTGTTTTTTTCTCAGAATTTAACTCGAAGTATAGTGCGTTTCAAAACTATGAAGGCACCCTATCTTCTTGAAATCCTCAAACTCACAATTCGTAATGAGAAGAACCTCGTTCAGTATTCGAGTACTCTCCGTACACGTACTCTGCCATAATCATAACTTTCCCTTTAGTTTCTAGTATAAAGATTTTTTGAAGCTTTTTTGATTTTACGCTGTTTCAAAACTATAAAGGCACTAAAGAAATAGTTGTTGTTTTCAATAATTTCGTCAGAGTCGCTCGTCCATTCGTCACTGGAGCATGGGTTATTTCTATTTACGATAGTTTACCGTGAATTGACGCTCTCTACCATAGATCAAGATCAAGGGGAGGTGTTGCAAGAGCCTGAGCATTCTATTGGAAAAACCGCTGCATGATTGAGATGTTTCGTCAATTGCATCGGCACACTTGAATGTTCTCAGGCTAAACGTAGGACCAAGAATACTATAGGAATTCCAAAAATGTCGAAATTGGCGCGAAAACGGTGGATATCGTGAAAGTTGTCAAGCAGCGCGATCAGCTTCGCGCAGGTCCGCTTTAGTCTCTAGCCGGATTTTCCCAAGGCGACTATCTGAAGGTGAATCAAATAAATCGAAAGCATTGCCATAGATACTAGAAGAAGGCCTGCACGGTCGGAAGGACATTACGAAGGGGCACTGGTGCTAACTACCAAGAAGGATCTTGGCAGTTAAATTGGTGAAGACGTCCCCCTAGAATCTGCCCCCACCTCGGTCATTACCAGGCACTTTATCGCCTCCATGGTGTCTATTTCGACTAAACTAGTGATAATGTAGACGACTCCCATGACTTCCCCTATTCCCGACTTCATTTGAAGAAGATGCCGTTGTTGTCCCGTGGTCGAATTTTCGATACATGCTCAATGACGATTTGTAGACCCAATTGGCTCTACGGTATCGCCTTAAAAATCCTTGAGTTAAGCTGATTGGTTGCTTACAGTCTCGGAATATCTAAAAAAAAGTATTTCGGTCCGTATTTCTGGCATCATCGAAGTCGGGAGTGGATTACAATCTTGCAGTCCATGTGAGCCTCTCTCGTTTCGCTCAAATCCAAGATCGTAATATTCAATTTCTTGGCTAGCTGGCACATAATCTGAACACTAATTTCATGAAAGCTATCTGAGGTATGTTACTCAGAGAGATTCATCCAGTTTGGAGGCACTACAGAAGCGTTGATGAGCTCTAAGGTGGAATTCTTGACTTATTGAAGGGAAACAAGCCAACTCTGATAAGGAAGTTGTGCAATTTCATGTGTAACCTTGTTTTCGAAGTTGAATTTAACGGAATAGATCTCGATACACTCCAATTTGCAATGAAGGACCACTTATTCGCAGTTGTACAATCGTTTAGACAAGTGCCTTTATAGTTTTGAAACAGTGAAAAAACTGAAATTTTCTGAAAAAAATTGCTTAAAAAAATGTTGCGGCGGAATTGGTTGTGGACTAGTGTATACGGAAGAAAATAAGTCGCAAAATGTGCAAAAGGGTGCCCGCAACCATCTATCGATCTAGTTATCCTAAGAAAATAGGGTGCCTTCATAGTTATGAAACGCACTGTATTTTATCTCATTTTTTGTTGAAAGCTTCAAGTGAAAAATCGTGGTTTCCTTTTTGCACATTTTTGCTTGCTCTGGGAATCGTCTATGGGTCAAAGTTGTCTTCAGGTTTTATGTTCAATGACAATACCTTCAGTGAATAACTATTGGCACGAGAAGGTGTCTATATACAGTGTATAAGATAGTAACTCTATTCATAAGTAAAATTTGGACAGCTAAATTTGCAAAGAAAATGTTCTAGCTTGCCAATATCTTGAATGAACTTTTTTTTCGAATTTAGTATTCACAATCCAAATCTCCGCTTACTTTGGTTTATTTTGCAGTGAACCTTCCGCGTGTCTGCCTATCAGGCCACGACGCGGCAGATTTTTAAAGGCTCAGCTCGAGTTCTCAGGAACGTTTTTCAGTTTTTTTTTTCGAGAATTTCACGCTGGTCACAACAGTGTCTTTAAAATCGCTCAAAACCCACTTCGAGTGTAGTTATGGCCCCATAAAAAGGGTGAATTCGAACGCTGAGAATTTCGTGAGCGTCTTGTCTCACCTGTTTTCCCATCATTTGCCGCCATCGCTCTGAAGCGGACCACAACATAAAGTCTGACAGATAACAAATAGATGAACATAGTTTTTGATGAAGATCCATCACGTGGTTGTAATTGCATGAACTACAGATTTTTAATTTTCATACATTTTTCATGGAAAAAAATTATATTTTGTTCTGTGCTTACTCCCTAAGAACAAGGCACCTTTGTCAGAATGTTCCGAAATTTCCAGATTGCGTTTCAAAAAAAATTAAGCATGATCAAGTAACCTGAGGTTTTGGAAAGCTGTGTGCCTTTGTAAACCTACTCCCGTAAAACGAATCGTAGGTAAGGAATGAAAAAAAATTGGAACCGATGACAAGGAATTTTGTGTTTCAAAGTTGGTACTAATGAGGAATTGTTTTAGCTATTGCGGTAGGCTGGCGACTTTCCAGATCGAAGGGAAATCTGAAAGGCGTGCAGCCTATCCAATAGAGTGTATAAAACGAATAAAATTTTTCGAATAGTCGAATAAACGAGGTATTCGAAAAAATGAATCTGTTCGGGACCTACTAATTAAACTATTTGAAAAAAGTCTTTTATTCGAATTGTGTCTTTCTTCGACTATTCGAAAATTTCTGTCCTGAAAGTCGCCAGCCTACCGCAATATGTAGATAAAACAATTCCTCATTATTGCCAACTTTGAAACACGAAATTCTTTCTCATCGATTCAAAAAATTTCTTTCTTACTCCCTACCTACGATTCAATTTGCGGAAGTAAGTTTACAATGGCACACAGCTTTCCGAAACCCCAGGTTACTTGAATTTGTTAGCATTTTTTTTTCAGAACGCAGTCTGGAAAATTTCGAACGTTCTGACAAAGGTGTCTTATTGTTAGGAAGTAAACACAGAACTATGTCACTTTGTACCTGAACAGCTCCTAAAAATCTTTCAAAATTCTGATTTTCGTCTTCCGATTTTCAGTGTTTCTAGCCTTTGAAATTTCTCAAAATCCTTATCCACTTCTTTTTCCATTTCCCCAGCTTATACAAAATTATTAACGCTCATCGCTGACACGGATCGAAGTTCGTAGATTTCCTCGCGGCAGCTAAAACGCGGGTCTATTTTTTTCGAAGAAAAAATCACTGATTTTATTAATAAAATGAACGATATCTCAAACTAATTATTTGACAGGAATCGCCGCCGGCGTCGAATTTACCGTAAAACTATTTTCATCTTTCACACCATTGTCGCTAGTTTTCGTCGGCGAAAAGTCGACAAATGTCCTTGAAATCGGCGCTACAAAATTTGCATATTGGCAAGGCAACGGAATGACATCAGATTCATTGTGGTCTTGTTGGTCTCTGATCCAGGACATCACGTATTAGTTTCTGGACTACATATGCATTGTTTTGCAATCTTTGGACGCTTTAACGGCCTAACTGGGCAACTGAAATTTGGACTCTTCTTCATTCAACCTGTTTCTGTATGTTGTTTCTTACAAGTTCGCTATGTCTTATTATCGTATTCTTAACACTACCAACTCTGGGAACGAACTCGCACAACGCATAAAGACAAACTGTAACTGTAAGGTGTCAAATATATCTTGCCGGCTGAGCATTGTATTTTTCGCGAGCGTGTGCGGAGCTAGAGTAGAGACAGCGAGCAAGTACCGTGAAGAAGACCCGATAAAATTTGCCTCCGAAATGGCGTACCCTCTATAAAATGGCGTAATTCACATCACTCGAGGCGCGAGCGGCGCGCGAGACGTCTGGGCCTCCGTCTGCCCTCCGCTCTCTCACTGTCTCTCACCTCCGCTCCACACCAGCACGCGTAGGAACCATGTGAATTTCGCCGTTTTATAGCCTGTACTTACTTATGCAGGTGGGGTCCCCCTTGGCTACAACATGCTTTCGCCCCGGCTTACAATGCGGTTCGGACGACATTACGGGCACATGCTCCATCAGCAGCACTGGGCCATATTGTGCCCTAAAATAGAGCACACGCTGCCTAAGTAGAGGTGTTCAATTGAACCGCAATACGCTTCACGTTTTTGACGGCAATGGGGCCGCGTGCTCCTTACACTATTAGCCATTCTATTGTTCTCCAAAGGATCTAGTGTTTACCAAACGCACAGCACGTACAGTCGACGTGGGTCGCAGTGTCGGTTTGTGGTTTACTGGGCGTAACCCCCACGCATGTTGGCTCCAACTCTGTGCATGCAGCATATGCCGCGTGAACTGAACTTGCGCCAACGTGCGCGGTGTTGCTCCAAAGGAACCACAACCGACACTGTGATCTGTGTCGACTATATATAAGGCGCCTATCTCATGGAGCAGTTGGCCTTCCGATATGGGTCCTGGGAGTTGAGCTCGAGTCCTGGGAGTTGAGCTTTGGACGATTTTTGACCGCTGAGCAGATTTCCCTTATGGCTCATAGCGAGAAAAGCATACTCGTTGTAGGCCGTGGCGAGGTCGAACTCCCTGTTGCGAACTGTGGCAGGGCTTACCTCGTTGCCGCAGGCAGTGACATGAACTGTATCCTAGTTGTGGGAGACTTTGTTTTCATCGAAGGAGAGGTGCTGCAAGCGGTCCACTGTTTCGGTGGTTGTAGTCTCAGTTCACAGAAATGTGGGAGTTGTCCCGACTTCAGCAGGAAGAATTCCCATCGAGACATTTTTGCTTGAATGGAATATACTGATGCTTCGAAATGCAAAAGATGGGTCAACTCCCCCATTTGCAACTAACCTCGATTTCAGTACTTCAACGCAAACGATTGTGCTATTGATTTCGGCTATTATGTTGCACAGCTCAAAAATCATTTCGTTCATTCCTTTGGAGAAATTTGAGACACTACATATCTTTGAATTTGTTAATTCATCCGAAAATAGAAAAACTACATATGTTCCACACCATTGTCACCTAATGAATGTCACAGAATGGTGATAATAAATATTCGTAATTGACATAACACAATGTTGTAATTTTGGAGCACAAACCATGTTTTCATCAGTGTATCAGAACGCCCTCCACACCTCCTCCATTTTTGTGAACTGAGATCACATCCAATTTTCGGCGCTCAAGCCTCTGTGGAACAGAACCATTTGTTGCTGTGATAACATTAGGGACGCTTCAAATGTTTTGCTTCTTTGTAGCTTGTGGTCTTAACAACTCGCGCATGTTCTGTTGCAAAAGAGCCTATCACCTCCGAGGTGCTTAAAGGCAGTGTTCACGATAAAAGTCGTTTTTCTATTCTTCCGCCTATCTTGAAAACGGGCCCATGCTAATTCCAATAATGTCCCTGGAATAGTACGAGACCCCCTGGAAACGGAGTTATGGCCCCTCGAAATTTAGCAAGGGAAAATTGTGGATGAGTTGTCCGAGGCTTGTAACTCCCGTTTTTTGCAGCCGATGTGTGCGAGCTAACCTGAGCAAAGAGAGACGTTGAGAATGAAGGGAAGAACGTAGCCTTTGGTCGGAAACCATGGCTTATTCAACCACAAATTTAGGGGAACTGTTATAGGACGTGGGCGGAGTGGCCCAATGGGTCGGCTGGCCCACGAGATTTTCACCCACTTACCGGCCGTTTTTCGTCGCACTTCCGTTCTTAATCTTCTTATAGGGACCCAAAGCTTACGTTTCAGCCAAAAAAAGGGGAACTTTTTCTTCGTGAACACTGCCTTTAAAGGCAGTGTTCACGATAAATTTCACTTCCGATATCTCCACGGTTTACGGAAGGTCTGGTGCCCTATATAGCAAGGCATGCCTAAAAAGGACCCGAAAGACAAGTTTTTCAGCCAAAATAGGCCCTCTCTTGTTTACGTTGATTTTTGAGCGTGGAGGAATCGACCGCTAGAAAGATGGTACCTATCAGTGCAATGAAGCGATCAGCTCACTTATCAGCACATCCTTCACTTGATCATTCCTATAATCTGAGTCTTCATTTGTTCATTTCGAGGGGCGGATCTGGAGCACCGGGCGTGTCTGGGGCACCAAAACGCTTGTTTGCAGCCGTTATTTTGCCGCTCCTGGCTCGTTTTCTACCGTTCTTTGGACACTGGGAGCCTACGATCCTTCTCGCCTATGATTTCACAGTGGAAAGTCAACGAGGATGATCATCGTGAACACTGTCTTTAAGTTGAAGACGTATTGTGATGGAATAGGACCCGCCCTCTTCCGATGCCTGAGTGGTCGCACATTATAGTTAGGTCCGTAGTTTGCGTCCTCAAGAAAAAACTTTACATCTCACCCGCGTCTGACGCGGTAGACGCGTGCGCCGGCCCTCTAAGGCCTGATTTAGGCTTCTTCCACAGTGCGATCGCTTATCGCCGCGATGGGTTGATAACCATGAGCATCGATCGAGATCGCGTCGCACGTCGATCTGCTTTCGGA
Organism: Aplectana chamaeleonis; assembly: GCA_029168955.1. NCBI lineage: Eukaryota > Metazoa > Nematoda > Chromadorea > Rhabditida > Cosmocercidae > Aplectana > Aplectana chamaeleonis. The sequence continues at coordinate 462,607 of JAPDOI010000407.1, forward strand.
GCCGAAGAGACTCCCGCCGGCGCGGCAGCATGCAATTGAGGCGTATTGATCATGCGGCGCCGCACGATCGATTCCCCTCCATTGCATGCTGCCGCGCCTTTCAGCGGCGGGAGTCTATTCGACCCCTTTAAAACATGCCATCCCGGCGATCAGCGATCGCACTCTGAAAGAGGCCTTACACTTTCATCGCTGATCGCCGCGATTGCATGTTTTGAATGCAGATCGACGCGCGATGAGAACTCGATCGATGCTCATGGTTATCATCCCGTCGCGTCGCGCGGCGATCGAACTCTGGAAGAGGCCTAAGCGATTCAGGCCGAGATAAGAGCGCAGCTGATCAGCTTACCATACCGTCAGCCGCCGGTGAGATTTAAACCGCCCGCGCCAGCCGCGGGTGAGATTTAAATGTTTTGCTTGGGGATGCAAGCCACGGGCTCAACTGTACATGTGAACGACCAATTCAGTCAGCCCAAATATTCCATTTTCACTGCATTTTTGTAGACTGCATACACGCTTGCAGAAGTATTTCAAACAGCGGTTGTAGTAGACTCATAACCCCTGTACTAGAACGCTTACGCTTTTGGAAGCATCAAAAACTAGTCAAAACGTCCACGTCCGAGCGAAATTGAGCGTTCGGAATATGAAGACTCCGCCTTTTTCTCGAATTCCCACCCCTTCCATACGAGCACCCTTTAATCCGTTATAAGGTAGTTTGGGTTCATTTTTAACGCTTCCAACGGCGGAGGCGTTCTAGTACGGACAGTACGAGTCTATTAGCTTCACAATCTCGACCGATCGTGTGTGCTGCGGTGATGGTCGGCCGCGCTTAATCCGAGAAACAATCTATTATTTTTACATCTTTATCACCAAGTTTGATTTTCTGGTCATTTTATCATTTCTCAAGGCTAACAGCTCCCAACTTCGATTCGTGCAATAAAATTGATAGCATTTTCGAACGTGATTATCTTTACGTCGAAACCCATCCGTATATAATAGTATTTTTGAATATTGCAAGAAATAATATGGGCCCATTTTTCCCTTGGTGCAATGCATACATATTTTCTAGATCCATTCGCTGGTCTTTTTTATAATTATGGGCGTATGCTAAGCAGTGGCGAAGAATTTTATAAGACAGTCAACTAGTGTTTCAGTAAGAATGCTCATACCCCCGCTTCGATACACAAACAATTAGACGCTGAGAATTTCGCACATTGCAGCCGATCTAACTGAGCAAACATCTTTTTTTTATTACAAACCAATCGCATAAGCTCGTACGCCCACCCGCTGAGTTGACATTGAGGTCGGTTCGTTTCTCAACAATTTTACCCTCCGAACAATGCAACTTTCGCAGTTTTCGCATAAAAATTTTAATTCATTAGGTCACATGAAAGCGTCCTTCCTATTGCGTTCCATGACGGCGCGAGGCGCTTGCTGCCACAACATGGCACCTATGTAGGTCGTCATCCGGGTCGAACAACTGGTCCTACTAGAGCGTACGATCGTCTCTATTTTTCATCTGAACCACTCTCAAATAACATTCACAAATGCGCGTCGATCATGCGACAACTGACGCACACCGGCCCCGTTGTCGACCACCACTTAAACAGATGCATACGAAAGCATCTGTTACATTTGGCGTCAATCTGATCTGTTCCGATGTTTTCCCCCACGTTTTGCATCTTTCTATCCCAAGGATAACACCCATTTGTTTAATGGAAGACATTGATTCACCTGTGACGATGCAAACTTCTGCTAGTCTCTGCTATTATTAGTGTAAGATGACGTTTGTTGGTGACGCAATTATGGGAGCTGACTATTTCTAGGTTACATATTTCCTCTCGGGCTTCTTATAGGCTCAGTCCAACCTCAGAATCGTTTTTCAGCTTTTTCGCTCAACTTTAGAATTTCACCCCAATCGCAGTAGTTTCTCCAGACTCGCTAAGATCTCATTACGAAGGGAGTTATGGCCCGTCAGAGATTGTGAATTTAAAGGCAGCGTTCACGACAAAAATCGGATTCACGTTTTCGAAGTTTTTGAGTAGGTAAGTCCACTAAGTAGAGTTAACAGGGAAAAGTCTCCACAGAACCCTCAGAAACCGGAGAAAAACTGTTTAAATAAAGACATCTTGAATTATCTATCCTCTGTTTCAGAGTAAAATTTTTTCGTCGGGCGCGTGCGTTCGCTTGCGTATGCGGTGCCTCCCTTTCCTCCATGTTTTCTCGCTATCTCTCCCCTCTCTCCGCACATGCACGCGCTCAGGAACGAAGAAAATTTGGCTCCGAGCCAGAAGATAATTGTGCCTTTTGGTGTGTTTCGGGAGACTGCAGGCAAAGCGTCAAACCTGACGCCGCGCAATTTATTCTGCGCTTCAAACTTCTTAGGTTAGTAACTTTGTTTTCTGTTTCTTGTACCGAGAATTATCTAAAAGTAAGTTGGGCCAATACACCTGCTGGGATGCCAGCCTTGGGCGTCGGGTAGGGGGGGGGCTCAGGCCCCCGGTCCGTCATCATGCAAAAATTTTCCCCCTTACAGCGCCGAGCAAGATTTTTTTTGCAAAAACGGCGATTTGCGGCATTTTTGCGCGCACAAAGCGCCACATAGCTATAACATGTTTCAGAGTGGTCTGATTTCAATTGCGATGTCATTTTTGAGCAGCTTTCAACAAGTAAGATACAATAGTGATACGAAATAACTGAGTCAATACCCGTAATCCATTGAAAAAAACATTTCTACCTTGAGATCCGTCAATATGAAATGATCAGACGGTCATCATAACAGAAATCTGTTACGTTTTGACCTGTGGTCAGAGGGAACTCCAGAAAGAAATACCAGTACTGCGACCAAATACCAGAGTCGAAAATACTTCAAATTTTGAAAATTTATTTCCCTAATTTTGAAGTGAGCTATGGCGGTTCCGTGCTTTATGCTAGCAAAAAACGCCATAAAAAGTTTGTTGAAAATTTTCTTGGACGTCGCAATGGTGTGTGAAATCCCCTGATAACCTCTCTTCGTTTGGAAGTTTTAACAATCGTAACGAAGTGGGGGGGGGGGTGCGTTCACGTGTTCCACAATAATAATTGTACGGGCGTCACTCATTTCCCGTTATCTTTCCAGAGGCCAGGCAATCGACGATGAGTCTGTCATTCACGGCGATGAAAAATCGAAAAACCGCTGTCTGGACTGGACATCTGGAGATATCGAAAAAATAAATTCCCAGGATTGAGCTGCTGTAGTGTTTATTTTGAAGGGGACCATTAACAAAAGCTGTCGGCCGAGTCCCTGGTTGATCCAATCATTTGGAGATGACAACGATCGGTGAGACTTGACCTATAACGTCCGTTTTCGCTGAAAATCGTTTGAAAGCATTCTTCGGAAGAGACCACTCAAATTGGTTCACATAAAGGGTTCAAACCACAACCTTGATATGAGGGGGGCACCTCTCACGGACCGATCACACCGCTACCCCTTACCCTGCTTTAAACAACGAGATTTTCGTGGACGAGTTGGCATGGGCTTGTGTTTTTCTCGCCATTTGCAGCCATTACACTGGAGTGGACCATAATATGAAACTAGACCGATAAAAACTGGAAGAATATAGAATTTGATTCGAATCCATCGCGCACCTTGTTTTTGCCTTTATTTTGAACGTAGAACCGAAAATCATTACCACGTTTTGACTAGGGTTTTCTTTTTCCCGGAAATGCTGTTTTTAGGGGTGATCTTATGATTACGAAACGCACCGTATAGGTGCGGAACTTTTTCATGGGACCCTATCGCACCATTTTTCTGTGAAAACGGCCTTTATTGACTGCATATGGCTTCATGATTTAGTGAGGTTTCTTTGAGGCAAATAACTTTTATTTCATGAGATTAAAAGCCATCTGAAAGCTCTGCCGATAAAGATTAGCGTTGTCGGTTCAAAAGAAGTGGCATTATGGGAAAGTGAGGCTGGCTTCCAATATGTGCGTGATGACATTTTGTTTGTTTTTCTTATCCATAATCCTAAGACGTTATTCGAAGCGAGTATCGTATAACATATCAAATAGCATGTGTAGGTCTGTCGAGATCAGAGAATTTCAGACATTTCAATACATGTAGGAGCCGTTTTTGAGCAGTTTCGACTACATCATGACACCTTACTGCAACAACAAAGATTTTTATGACTTTATATAACCTCCATTTCTCAGACTCTTTGTGCTTCTGACCTTTTCTTGAGTGTCACCTAAAGTCCATCTAGATTCAAGATGGAATATATGAAGATTATCTTCGTTCATGTAATATGTGCATAATAACCTAGGAGGGCAAGTCACGTGCGTACTGCGTGAAAGTGTATGTTATTAGAAATATCTCATGAAGTCGCATGATGTTCTCTCTTTGGGTCTTCCTGAAGGCACAGTACACCATCAGAGCTGGCATCTAGGGCTTTCATATATAATAAATAAGTTGTAGACACCTCTTACACGAGAGTATTCAATCCCACCGAATGAACGAGTTACAGTGGGAAACCACTCTCTCATGCTCCCAAGTAGAAGCTTTACGTTCCTTGGACTGGTTCGAACTGCATACATTCTGTTCCAGACTTCGCCGAGTCTGTATCCCTGGCTTCACTACCTTCGTGTGTCAAACCCTTATAGAATTTATTTCTCATCCAGATCATGCACTCCCTTGCCCGTTTGTTTTTTACTGCTGAGATTCTCACATTGCTTATAATTGCCGATTCTATTCAACGAAATCGGGCGTTGCATACTCAAGGAGAGCTGTGGGAGAATTTCCGGCTGCCGTTTAGATGCGATAAACACTGGGTTTTCCTATCCAGTAGCCAGAAAGAGTTGGAAGGTGGAAACCAGTTCATTTCTGATTATGAGCGTGAGTCAGTTTATCTCCACATAGCTGAAGTAGCACTGTCCCAACCCTAAATGTGTGGGTGCCGCTTCCCACAGGTTTTTATGATTTTAAGCCCTTTGAAATTTCTATACAGCTCTGGATTTCGATTATCACTAGCAGCGAGCAGTAGCTTTTTTGTCGAAACATCGTTATCGACAGTTACATTTCTTTGGCCCGTCCGCTGCCGGTGATAATCGAAATTGAGAGCTTTTTGGAGACACCCCAAAGTTTACTTGATCGAACCTTCTACTTTAACTCTTTCAAATTGTTCACGGCGTATCTCGGAAAAGTTTTCACCGCGTTTTATTAAAAACATCGGGCAAGCAGAGAATCATTCACAGTTTCTTAAGTTTTTTCTCTTGGTTGGGCCCGTTTGAGAGCTTTGGGAGAGCTCTGTGGATCACCCGTCAAAAGTCAACAAGGATTCTATTCTACTTCCGTAGTTATCTCATACACGCTCGTAAAGGTGTTTGAGATAACTGCGGAAGTAGAATCGTATGGCTCGGAACACAACGCCTACACATTTCGAAGCGTCAAAAACAGGGTGAGGGGCTCTCTACACACAGAGAGAGGAGTTGTCCTGTTTTTGCAGTTCGACCCGTCACGATAGTCAACGCAAGCGAAGTGGTCCCGAGAGGAATTAGAGCCGCAAAAGACGAGACAACTCTCTCAGTGTGTAGAGGGCCCCTGTCCCTCAAAAATAACCCAGAATGCCGCTGCACGAGTAAGAAGTTGGCCCCGCCCCTGTATCTGCCCGCCCTGGATTTGATGTTCTCCTCCGAAACGGGGGTGCTGCCACCGTCGGCGACGTTTGTGGGTGGTACAATAAGTACAATAAGTGAACCAAATATGTACATCGACAACGGTGGGAATCACCCGTTTTGGAGGAGGCGGGCAGATACTGGGGCGGGACCAACTTCTCACTCGTGTAGCGTCATTGTGGGTCGTTTTTGACGCTTCAAAATGCGTAGGCGTTGTTTTCTGAGCCATACGATTCTATTTCCGTAGTTATCTCAAATACGCCTACGAGCGTGTATGCTGCCTTTAAGTCATCTAGCACACAGAACAGAGGCGCCATTGCTTTGAGAGAATTTTCGTTCGAAGGAACATAAAGCAAAACTACTTGCCTAAAAAGTTTTGAGCTTAAAATCATCCCTAGACGATACGAATTTGACTGCACCGAATACACCATAATTGGCGTAGGCGGTGCAAAACTAAAGATCTTTCAGGGGAGCGATTCATGAACGCGCTTCCGCTGGTTTGGTTAGAGTTTGTTCCGGGTTGGTTGCAAACCAGCGATCCATCAAGCCCCGGTTTGGGTCACGGGTGGGCTAGAATCCAACCCACCTCGGAGAGGCTGGTTAGGGTGGGCTCAGTGCGGTTAGCCAGCCAGACATGCGATTCCGTGAAAATCGTGCAATTACACTAAGCTTCTAATGTGACGCCATGTTTTTTTTTCATTGTTCAGATTCCATTATCCTCACCATAGTTCTATTTTTTTCGAAGTTTTGACTTCCTGGGGAGCGATTCATGAACGCACCTTCGCTGGTTTGGTTAGGGTTTGTTTCGGGTTGGTTGCAAACCAGCGATTCATCAAGCTCCGGTTTGGCTATCTCTGGGTCACGGGTGGGCTAGAATCCAACCCACCTCGGAAAAGCTGGTTAGGGTGGGTTAAGTGCGGTTAGCCAGCCAGGCGTTCAATTCCGTGCAGAATGTGCAATTTCACTGAATTTTTAATGTGACGTTATGTTTTCTTTTTCAATCCCAGGCAGTCTTAGGGCACGACGGCTCGGAAAATATTCGGAGCGGAACCCCTTCCCCCCGAAGCCGTTGACAACCATTTGCATAGACGTCGCCGAAAACGATTGTCAGTGGAGCGCGTTAACTACACCCACCCCAATTTTCGTCTAGCGCGTCATGGCGAGAGCGGCATTCGCATTGGCGCGCACTAGACGATTTTTCACCACTTTCACTGTGATCCTTCTCTTTGTTCCTATTATTGCCGTTCGGAAACTTACATAGAGCTTCAAACTTGCTCCGAGTTTTTTAAAAAAGTCTTTGTCTCGCCCTAAGTCACCACAACAGAGACATCGCACGTATTTATTCTTTTTGAAACAGCTATTTCACTCTGAACAACGGTAAATACGTGAAAAAAGCGAGCAGTTTGCGAGTAACTCTGACCTTGAAATCGATTAAATTTTCATAACCCATATAATTAAACTTTTCACAGTGAATAATCACGAAAACCGGCAAGAATAAAAAAGACGGACACTGACGCCGACAGAATTGATTAGCTGGCATCGATTTACCAGCTTCAAACAGGTTTTGACACCCGGTTTGCAAACCAAGCCGGCGAAAACATTCATGAATCGCTGGTTAGCGCGGGGAAGTGGTTTGGTTACGCGGGGGCTTACAAACCAAACCAAACCCTAACCAAACCAGATCAAGGAATGTGCGTTCATGAATCGCACCCCTGAAATGCTTACCGTGTTTCACATAAATAAATGGAGTATCGATTACTTCGTTTCACTGTACATCATTGGCTTTCTTTTCGGATTGTTTTTTTGAAGATTGTACTGGATATTGAGTAGAACTCAATTGAGATAGATTGAAAAAAAAAACAGCCAGTGTAAACTCGTACAGAATGCTACTGGCTCGGGCAGAGTAGGGTATAACAAATGAATAATATCGATTTCCCCAATAAATTCCATTTTTACCTCACTGGTTCTAATTGTTTCTGGTTCCAATAATTGCTCTAATCGTAAGATGAGCGTGCCCATGACTGACGAAAATGTAGAATTCTATCCATTCGCTGGGTCGCAAATTAGAGTTATTTGAGTATTTTCCGAATATTCATCGAACAAGTGACGATTGTAATCTTGGGAATGAACACAACTTTGCCTTTTTATAAATTACGTTAACGTTCCTCCTAACGTCATTAATGGAACCAGAAAAAAATTACATTAAAAAGTCATCAAAAAATTAAAATCATTTTCATATTCGAGCAAAACTTTGGTTTATTTGAAAAAAATCAATATTAATCGCCTGATACACTATGGGGTAGGGGCAATTTGGACTGGAAAATTGCGCACTGATGACAATAGTATCTCCGGAATCCTTCAGAGCCGTCAACAAACAAAAGAAAAGAAATCAACGAACAAAAATGAAACCCGATCTGACCTGAATTGGTCAGCATTCACCGGTTTACCTGTTTAAAGTCGTGTTGAACAACCGGTTTGCAAACCAAACCGGCGAAAACGTTCGTGAATTGCTGGTTAGCGCGGGCAATTGGTTTGGTTACGGGTGGGCTTGCAAACCGAACCAAACCCTAACCAAACCAAACCAGCGAATGTGCGTTCATGAATCGCACCCCAGTTCTGTATTCTCGTCGAACTCAGCACAACGTTGTTAGTACTCTTTATGGTTAACGTTTCGGAGTAACCACCTTCCTCAGAGGATCGAATAAGACTTGTGTTTAAACAAAAAATACACAAGTCTTTTTCGATCCTTCCAGGCTCTGAAGAAGGAGGTTACTTCGAAACGTCAGCCATAAAAAGTACTAACAACCTTGTGCTGAGTTCGACAAGAATGCAGAACTGAATGGCATACAAGACTATTGCAATATACAGAACTGAATTATCATCATGCAAAGGTTTATGGAAAGTCGCACATGGAGATATAGATTTTTCGTCGCTCTTCCTTTCTTACTTTAAAGGCAGTGTCCACGATAAAAACAATGTCTGATTTTTTGGTGGAGATCGGCAGCCGCGAGGCCTAGCGCAACCCTAACGTTATAAAAACTAAGAAAAATGAGCTCGGAACGGTCCCCTACGGACCCAAAGTTGGACACCCGTCAGCTCGTCATACCCCAGATGCGCTTTCCGCGCCCACCGACGTGAACAAATGAATGCCCGAGATTGTGAGATGAGCGATGGTTTCCGATCGAAAGCCCCGTTCTTCCCTTCATTCTCAACTTCCCTCTTTATTCAGGTGAGCTCGCATACATCGGCTGCAAAAGACGGAAGTTACAAGCCTCGGACAACTCGTCCGCCATGCTTCCTTAGCTCAATTTTCGAGAGACCATAACTCCCTTCCAAGAAGGTCTTGTACGATTCCAAAAACATCATTAGAATCAGCATGGGACCGTCTTCAAGATAGGTGGAAAAGCAGAAAAACGATTCTTATCGTGAACTCTGCCTTTAAAGGCATATTTAAGGCTTGCTCAGAAACGATATCAATTTTACGGAATGAGTCGAAGGTCTGAAGCTGTTAATATTCAGAGATAACGAAAAAACCGGAAAAAATCAACTGAGATGAAGGTATAACGGTTTGTTCTATATTGGCACAGAAGCGGACGAGTTGTACCCCATTGGCTGAAATAGCGGAGCTAGCGACAAATTTGTTGGGATAACGACGCTAATGTACTCGTACGGCCCTTTTACGACCTTAGAAGCGTAAAAAATGCGCCGAAATGACCGCAGTCGAGCATTGAACATTTGTATTGAAGGGCGGAGCCCGTATCGATGGGCGGGGAAAGGATGATTTTGTGACTCAATACGGCTCAAACACGGTCATTTTAACTGGTTTTCAACTCTTCCAACTTCGTGAGGGCTCTTCTAGGGCCCGTGCGACCCCACTAATGTAGTTATCTCAACAACTTTTGCGAGCGTGTATGCTGCCTTTAAAGGCAGTGTACACGATGAATTTCGTCCTCGGTTTTTGGCCGGAAGTCAAAAGTTCAGGGTCTCATTGGAGCACTGGGGTCGAAAGAACGAACGAAAATGAGCTCAAAAGAGCTTTAATCGGCTCCGAAGTCCGCTCGCGCTAGCCCTTCCGCTTGCGGAATTCCGCAGAATGAGGAACCTTCCAGTGAGCACGTTCGGGTGTTGGGCTCTCTCGAAATATAGAGTATTCAACACCGTACGTGCCTGTCACTTCCTTTCTTTTTATTTTAGCTACTGTCAGATAGACTTCGCCTTTTCACAACACGGATATTTACACGGGCTCTGATATCACGGTTTTGGAGCATTGGGGTCTGAAACCTTGCTAACTGCCATGAATAGGCTTGAACATCGAGAAGAAAAATCAACAAAAAAGATTTCTGCGTAAACGATGCCTGCGAGATGCTTTCTTTCTCCTGCAGAATCCTCGATAACAGATTTTGCAGACATCTAGACATGACATATTCTCATGGCTTTCTATTGAATTCGCAAGTGTTGCTCGTTTGTTTTCCACGTCCGCCGCAAGTCGCCTGAGAAGCTTGTTTTGCATCATGCTTCCCCATATCAACTTCTCATGGAATCACTTTAAGACGGCAAATAGCCGATTATGGAGCATTAGGTGCTTAGAATTAGATTTCTGTTGGAGGAAAACATTCTACAAATATTGTTACCTGGCTGTCGCCTCCAGAATGTATGTAGTGTAGTCCACAAAAAGTTGTACATTTACATATCAAAAAGGAGAGGGCGGCCAAAGACATACTCGAAATTTATTTCAGCTCAGCCGCTCTCGCTCAACTGAGAGCGAGCGTGTTACCTAGACATTTATGCCTATTGATTTCATCCGACCTCTTTTACATGTGCGATTTCTGGTGGACTATATTAGAGACCGGGATCATAGTCATTTTTATTTTTGTATGTTGCCCTCTGAACTTGCATTCTTCACATTTGTTAAATTTAATAGTTTATCTGGAGAAATATTCTTTTTTTTCTCTTTATAAAGCAGCTCAAATACATTTCATAGTGTCTGTAGAAGAGGAGAACTATACAACATGAAGGTTACCTTTCCCAATCCATGGAAATTGCATTGCGAGCAAACGAAATTTTCGTCGAATCCCAAAAAACTGCACACTTTGTGGCACTTTCTCCTTCAAGTTGGATTTGATGTCCTTTTTTAACGTTGGCCTATATGGGTTTTCCACGGCTCAAGAAAAGACCGACATTAGCCTGGGCTCAAGCCTAGTCTATGACTCAATTTCAAATTCCTACCGAGTTCCCTTTGTGGAGCCGGGTTCATACATGTTGGTTGAAAAGTACTGAAAGCAAAATTGAAAGAATTTGAACTTTTAAATTAAATTAGTTTTTTTATTGAATATAATCTCCCTCAACTTCAATACATTTTTTCCAATGATCCTGCAATAATTTTGTACCATCTTTGTAATGATTTTCTGGAAGCTCTGCAAAATATGAACTGTTCCACGACTGAAATAGCTTCTTCATTCGATGGAAAACGCTTTCCAGGACGAGATTGTTTCACGTTCCTGAAGAGGTAGTAGTCGCCAAGAGCCAAATCTGGTCAATACGGTGGATGTTCAAGCAATTCGTACTTTAATTCATTCAATTTAGCCATCGTCACAGCATTTGTGTGAACACGTGCATGTTAACGAATGCGGCACTAACTTTCCTAACAGCTTGTTCATACGTAATTCTTTATGAAAATATGGAGTACTCGTTCGTCTGAGATGCCTGTGGTGTTAGCAATTTCACACTCAGTCAAACTTGGACCTTCACTAACAATATTGTGTACCTGCTCAATGATTTCTGGTGTTGTTGCAATTTTTGGTCGTCCACTACATCTTTTATCTTCAACGCTTCTGCGACCACGTTTAAACTCTAAAACTCATAGATGTACATTTGGTAATGAAGGAGCAGGTTCTTTTATCACGCTCCCCCTTTTTTTTTATGAATTTCTGTTGTCATAAACCTTCCAAAACAAAGAATTTTATCACTGCACGGTACTCGGTTTTTGCCATCGTGTAAAAAAAGACAGAGACGTCAAATTCAAATGTCTTGTAAACAATGAACGAATTCACAGATCGAAATAAAGTTTTTTTATGTTCATAGGAAAGATGAAATGTCAAAATGGCGTATGAATTTTAATTCCTCCACTGCTTAATAGGTGTCGCTTTCAGTACTTTTCTATCAACCTGTACTTCACGCGAGGAGCGAAGCTAGAAAATATTTATGTAACGAAGTGATCGAAAATCGATATTGTTGCGGTCGCGCATCGCTGTATGTACGAACCCGGCTTAAATGCACTGTTCGCGATAAAAATCGCTTTTCTGTCTTTTGCTCATCTTGAAACCGGTCCCATTCTGATTCCAATGATGCTTCTGGAATCGTACAAGACCTTCTGGGAATGGAGTTATGGTCGCTCAAATATTGAGCCAGGGAAATTGGTGGACGAGTTGTCCGAGGCTTGTAACTTCCGTCTTTTGCAGCCAATTTATGCGAGCTGACCTGAGTAAAGAGAGAAGTTGAGAATGAAGGGAAGAACGGGGCTTTTGATCGGAAACCATCGCTCAACTCACGATTTCGAGTGTTCCTTTGTTCACCTCGAGGAGCGGGAAGAGGCGGGACTTGTCCACAGCGGCGGGTTTGCCCACTTTTCTAAGCCTTTTGCGGCTCCTGGGTAGCTTTTCGCCCCGTTTTTTCGAGGCTGTTCTGCTTCTGACAGCCACGAGAAGCGTTTGTCATGAAAAATTCGAGGATGAATTTTGTCGCGAACAGTGCCAAGTCTCTACTTTCTAATGTATTTCCGATCTGGTTCATTCGCGAACTTTTTACTGTTTTGTCTAGCTACCTCAGAAAGGAAGTATTGATACTATTTAATGATGCATGTAAGCCGCATGCATGATCGACGGGCGATGGTCATTCTTGCCCCGACAATAAGCTTGTCCTGCAATTCTAGCCCCTATTGACCGTCCTATGGGGCGACGAGGGGGGCAAGGGGGGGGGGCACGCCTTGAAACGCGCTGAAATGCGGTTGTCTTCGGAAAACAATCGCGAAACTTTTCGATATTATTGATAGGCTGCTCCTGTACCAATGTACCCAAAGCGCTGCAGAATTTCCCGCATTCTGCAGCGCTTAGGGCGGTTTTCGGGAAGCGGGACGCGGAAGGCCAAAAACGCACGAAACTGCTGTTTTCGAAACGCGAAAAGCGGAAAACCTCTCACTCCGTCTTGGCCAGTAGGTCGCCTCGACAATTAGCGTGTGAACTGAAGTTCTCACTTCGAATTCGGTTAGGCCCTAGTTATACACCAGCGGAATGAAAACGTCCCGCGATGACATTGTCGCCGCTTGCTGCGTGAATCAGGGACTCGTCTGCAATACTACGTCTTGACGCAATATTACAGTTCAAAAATTTCCGGCCATCTATTTGTTTTCTATCGGTATTTTACGCTTCTATTGCTTGTTTATTGCTGAAAGTCACTAATAATTTATTCCTCTTGTCATAGCAGCGCTCCTTATGTCTTTTTGGGAATCTTTTAACAAGTTTGAGTCTAAAAAATAGTCAGCTGATGGAATTTGGCAAATTTCTAACAGTTTAGGTCCCGAAACGATACAGTATATAGTGCCGGGGCTTGTATAACTGCTCGGTGCGGGCTTGCGGCGAGTTTTTCTTTGACAACTGTTCCTTTTGGCATGGCTCGGCACAGTTAAGGCGCACATAAGGGGTAGTTGTCTTGCTATTCCCGCAGCGTCCCGCTGGTGTATAACTAGGGCCTTAGTACATAGCAGAGTTGTTGGGAAGGCTTTTCGACCAGTTGTGCTGGTCCTTGGGTTCACTCATATAATCGTTGGATTTGGTCGTTGAATCTTTGACTTTTTCGGCCTATGAAGTTTGACATCAACCTCAAACATTCGAAGAAGTATTTTCAGTTCAATCAAGAATACATATTTGTCCCAGAATAGCGACATTATTAGAAAGAGACCATTTAGTGGCGCTTGCACTCTTCGTTTTTGTTGTGAAGGCTTGATTAGGTGCTAGAGGCGATGTTTGGTCAGTTTTTGCAATTTCCTGGTTGTGACAAGGGAGGCGGTTTGAGCAGGCCTCCCACAAATTGCACTGTTTTTCGAGTGTTGGCTATTCTAGTCTTTTCTGTTTTGATTCGCAGGATTTAATTGAAAGTTACATATCTGAGAAGAAATCACACGATTCTATTTTGACACTCCAAGAGAGAAAAATGGCTTGAAGGCAGTGTTCACGATAAAAACCATGTCTGGTTTTTTGGTGGAGATCGGCAGCTGCGGGGCCTAGCGCAACCCTAACGTTGAAAAAACTAAGAAAGTTGAGCTTGGAACGGTCCCCTACAGCCCCAAAGTTGGACACCCGTCAGCTCGTCACACCCCAGATGCACTTTCCACGCCCACCGACGTGAACAAATGAATGATCGAGATTGTGAGATGAGCGATGGTTTCCGATAAATAGCCCCGTTCTTCCCTTCATTCTCAACTTCTCTCTTTACTCAGGTCAGCTCGCATGCATCGGCTGCAAAATACGGAAGTTACAAGCCTCGGACAACTCGTCCACCAATTTCCCTGGCTCAATTTTTGAGCGACCATAACTCCGTTCCCAGAAGGTCTTGTACGATTCCAAAAGCATCATTGGAATCAGCATGGGACCGTCTTCAAGATAGGTGGAAAAGCAGAAAAATGATTCTTATCGTGAACACTGCCTTTAACGTCACTGAGAGATTTACGTTAGGGTGCTAACCTCATTTTGACGTCTGGACTGGGATTCATGAAACGATAGCCACATATGCCTCACCCTTGACTTTCCCCACAGTGCGCCTAATCATCCCTATTATCGGTTTTAAGAACAAAACGATAGGTAAACAGTAATCAGGTTGATATCCTAGATATGAGCGGACCTTCTCTAGCGAGATTACATCGCTGACGTGCTGGGATCAATTCCGATATCTGGATTCCATTTCCAATCTACCGGAAATCAGGAATTACAGAGCTGGGATTCATGAATGGCACACCATGTTCCACAGTTGGGTTTGCTGAAAGAATACCACGCAATCTTTGGAGACAAACCCAGCTGTAGGTCATCATTTGTGTTCACTAATTTTAGCCCAGGCCAGTCACGAGTTCATCTTTTTCAAAGGGAACAAGTGGGCGAAGTTCTGGCGGAAAGAACTTGTCAAGAACAAAAGGGCCTAGATATTTCTAAAACTGTTCACCCTCTTTTTGCGCCGAAACTTTATTCTTACCATAGTACCCCATATTTGAAAACTTGATGGAAACTCAATGAAAACTTTCAGCAAATTGCTGAAGGTCCACAACTGATTCTATGTATTTTCTCTCCTTTTTGTGATGAATCGACATGTTTGCAGTCCTTATCCTCAGACCCCACTGCTTACCCTCTATGTCGAAGTGAAATTTACGCTTGTCCAACGCATGCTTTTGCGTGGGTATGCTGTTTCTCCTCCCTACACTCACTAGGTACTGCCCGCAATGGACGATGGCGAGATCGCATAAAGGGGCCTGCAGAGTTGCACCGACTGGCGACTGGTCGCCGTGCGTCAGCCTTGACGCGGCGACAAAAATGTTTCCAAACATTATCGTCGCCACGTCGGTTGCCGCTAGCTGGAAGTGGTGCATGGCCATGTTGGCGTCAAAACATTCTGCGGTGCCCCCTCGTCGCCCTTCACGCCGCGTCGGTCGCCCTCATCGCCGAATGTAATCGATATTGCATCGCCTAGCCCTGTTATTCGCTGCGAGCGACGCCGCGGCTTCAACTCTGTAGACCCCTTATCGACCGCATCGCTTTTCGACGATACAAATGACAAACGAAATGTCGCGTAGCTCCTCGCGGGAAGTATACACAAGGGCTAAGACCGCGCTCATGCTTCTCAATTTTTTACCATTTCTATCAGTCGAAAATTGATGCGCCTGATTTGCGCGATCGCGTGTAGCAGGAAGTATGAATCGTCTCCCGCGAAGCGCACTGTGCTCATTCTCAACCAAGTTCTCCTATCAGTAAGGACTGTTCCGGCAACAGTAAATTCTGCTAACATGAAACGGTCTGAAGAAAAAAATTGAAGAAAACGACAGGAATTCCGAAAAACGCCTCACTGTTCTGGTAGCGCTTATGCGATGCGTTTGACATTTTTAGCCTTACAGATTTTTGGATTATTTCATTCTGTGGCTGGTTGTCAATACTTACTTCTTTAAAATCGTCGCTTTCACACAAGAGTGAACTAGGCGTGAATACCGCTGCGTTACAATGCGTGAAGGTTAGGTGTTTTGCTGTTGTGTTGGTTAGGTATGTAGGTTTTCTGAGGTCATCAGCAGGTTTTCATAAACTTCTCGCTATCTTGGGTTTATCTGGTTTTTCTATGCGTAAACACCACATCAAAAATAGATGCATTGGCAACTCAATTTTTTTCTTCGGATAATCGAGTTTTCGACTAACTCGACTTTTCTGTATATCGAATAGTCGCGTAGTCGAATGACTCGATTTTGACTATTTCAGTCGATAGCGAGACTCGATGACTCGACTCGCCACATGATAGCCTGGCTCCCCCATTTTGAGCCGGTCGAAGTGAAGCTTATCGAGCTTATTATGTCAAAATCTCCCTGCCACTGTTATATTTTGCCATGACCGACGGCTCCGCTGCTTACTCTGCCCGGAATCATCCGAGCGAGGTAGGCTTTAGCTCTCGTTCTACTCCATTTCTTCGGACATTCGAACAATTTTGCGTATTTCGTGAACCTTAACGTTAATCCCAAATTTTGCTCAAAACGTTCATATCCCCGATACTGCTTGAAGTTAAGAAGCCTATGTATATCGCCTTACAACCATGTGGCCATAGAATTTTTTTCCAGATGACATGTTTTTTGGTGATTCACGTGAGTGGTGCTTGCAGGAGCGGGATAAAACAGCATCAGGTTCAAATTTCTGCGTCGTCATCATTCTCGTGGTCGCCGTCGGCTGAAAGGGGCATCGATTGCGCCGTCAACGTATACGACGAGGACTGAGAGCCGCTTTCAGGGTGCACAAGTTGTACCCGCGACGCCGCCATGGCGCCGTGCCATGGCGTTCAGAGTGAGGATGGGATGCACTTTCCATCGGGGATTAATTGTCTCCTCGTGCAACATTCCACTGCAGACAGCAACAGCATCAGAACGGGGCATCCGACCGACCAAAGGGCATGTCCGCTCAATAGCCTTGGGCACTTTGCACCAGCGGCCGTCTTTTTGAACCCATTTCCCTGCAACTGCTCCTTTTTCTGCGAAGAGGCAACGCTATTGAGCCTGCTCTGCAAATTGCACATCAATATTGATTTCGATTGCTTCCAATCATCCAGTATGCTGCTGCCAGCCGGAGCCCGTGACAAATAACAATTTTAATTTTTTTTTATGAAAATGAAGAGGGTTCGTTTTTTTGTGGTGAAAAGGGTTCGTTTTATCTAAAATCTGGCACATTCAAAGTCAAAGTGAACAAAAAAGCAAATCTACTGCCGCGCAGTACTCTGAGAGGAAGTGCCGCTGGGGCCCCGCGACAGTGCCGCTTCGGAGCTTACAGGCACCGAAGCGGCACTATCGCGGAGCCGCGCCGGCACTACCGCGGAGCCGTAGCGGCGATGCGGCAGTGCCGCTTCGGCTCCTCGATAGTGCCGCAGCATATATGAGAGCCACCATATATGAGAACCACCGTGACTCAACCCCATCGCCTTCATTTAGTGAGGTTTTCAAGCGGTTGTTGATTCATACCCATCTCTGCACTGAGAAGAGGGCAGCTCTCTTGCATTGGGATGTTGCGTATGTTTAGGGTTACTGTAGTTTTCATCCTGCCCTGTTGTGCACTTCCTTTTTTGTTCAAAATAAAGAACTTTTTCGACTCCTCATGCATTTGCTGTTCTCTCAACAGTTGCCTAATTCGAAATATACTGCTTCAGTTGCGTATTGGTTGCCCCATATCTCCCCTGGAACTTGGGATCAGATGTTTGATTCTTTTATGGTACACCGTTTCTTTAGCCAGTTGCTTTCCGTTGCCGAGAAGTCTTTATTTCTGTCTCACATTGTCTTTTTAAAAAGAAGTTTTTTTTTCAAAGAGGCATGATCCGAACCCAAAAATCCTATCATTTCTGAATAAACTTTCATTTTTTGGCGAAAAGCTATTGACAATTTCTATCTTGATAATTGCTTACAAGCAGGTACATACCCTCTATAAAACGTCGTAATTCACATCATTCGAGGCGCGAGCGGCGCTCACGACGCCTCGGCCTCCGTCTGCCCCACGCTCGCTCACTGTCTCTAGCCTCCGCTCCGCACCAGCGCGCGTAAGAACCATGTGAATTTCGCCGTTTTATAGCCTGTACTTTGTAATTATAATCATCAAACCGCGCTCAATGCAAGGATCTACTGTGCTTATCTGGGTCAAATTCCGGTCCGCAATTGCGTCTCGACACGCTTTGCGGCCGCACGCGCTCGAGTCAATCGAGTTTCCAGCTCCAAAGCCGAGTCGATATGGCTTTTTTATGCAGTTTTCTTTAATTTTGTTAGGTTTCTAGTTTCTAAAACCCACCTAGAGTCAACAGATCGGCAGCTGCGGCGCTTGAAACTCTTCCGACTCGAAAGCGCGCGGCCGCGACGCGTGTCGAGGCGCAATTGCGGACCGGAATTTGACACAGATAAGCACCGTATGAGATTTTCTAGTTGCCAGAACTACTTCTGCAGCCGTGTTTTTCTGATCGATCACCTTCCGGTTACTTGTAAAACCCTATTTTAGCTGCATGGATAATAAAAAAAACTTTTTTTCATATGAAAATTCAAAAAAAAATTGCCCAAACTTTTCCTACGGGGTTATTTGAGGCGCTGAACACGAATATGAGACACGTTTTCGATATTTCGAACAAGAAAAACAGTTTTGGGTAGGTAACTTTTATTTTACCTGCAGAGCTAGCAACTTCTACGTCCATATTTTTTTCTCTTGGCTATCACTCGGCCAGCTAGGGTGGGGTTTATGTGTAACAACTCGAGAGGTAGTGGATCAGAAAAACCTTGTTTAATGGATAGTTCTGGCGACCAGGTCTGGTCATTCTCTTGTAAATGAAGGATCGCATTCTCAAAGGTTAAAGGCAGTGTCCACGATAAAAACCATGTCTGATTTTTTGGTGGAGATCGGCAGCTGCGGGGCCTAGCGCAACCCTAACGTTGAAAAAACTGAGAAAAATGAGAAAAAACTAAGAACGGTCCCCTGCGGCCCCAATGTTGGACACCCGTCAGCTCGTCACACCCCAGATGCACTTTCCACGCCCACCGACGTGAACAAAGGAGCACTCGAACTTGTAAGTTGAGCGATGGTTTCCGATCAATAGCCCCGTTCTTCCCTTCATTCTCAACTTTTCTCTTTACTCAGGTCAGCCCGCATACATCGGCTGCAAAAGACGGAATTTACAAGCCTCGGACAACTCGTGCACCCACCATGCTTCCCTAACTCAATTTTTGAGGGACCATAACTCTGTTTCTAGAAGGTCTTGTACGATTCCAAAAACATCATTGGAATCAGCATATGACCGTCTTCAAGATAGGTGGAAAAGCAGAAAAACGATTCTTATCGGGAACACTGCCTTTAAAGGCAGTGTTCACGATAATCTTCGATTTTGAGATTAATCGCTAATTCGATTGTTTGGCCCCCGAGTAGAACTGAAATGACGAAGAAACCGAGAAAAACGCACCAGAAGGGCACTAAATCCTCAAGTACCAGCCCGCCTCTTAAGTATCAATGGAACTGTTCGTTGTGACAATGAAGTCTTTTGTGGACCCGTCTTTTGCAATTCTCCATACTGTGTTGCTCCGTTCTTTCCTTCGTGCCCTAACTAATACTGTTTTGCCCAAAATATTGTCCCATTTTCGATTAGCCCCATTTTCTACCGGTGACAACCACCGTGAACATGTTCATCCAACCAGACAACTAGTCCAGGCCATAGAATAATGTTACTGAAATAAGACGAATTAGTGCGTTTCTCGCCGTTTCTTCGTGATTTTGCTGACACTTGGTAGCCAACGCATTGTTTTGAGTGGAAAACTTGGAAACGAGAATCATCGTGTACACTGCCTTTAAGTGAGTTAATGGTTAAGGTCAGCCTGCGTGGCGAAATAGAAGTGTTAGGCACAAAAGGTTGGAGTGATCTCGTGTGAAGCTCACTATTGACACACGTGTTTATCGTTTCAGGACGAATCATCTTTAGGATAGATTCTCCTGTGTTGTGCACATGTAGGTTTTCCGCTAGACATTCTCCCCGGATCATCTTTAGGTCTCTCGCGTGGATCAAAATGCCTCGGGCGTTTTTCACGCACTAACGAGTGTCTCCCACACCAATATCTCCATCTCACCTCATTACCCCCCTTCCATTCACTGTGGCAATTCATCCTGCAGTGGAATCTCCTGACTATTTATCTTTGTCAAAGTTTTCTTACATCCACTTATGCAGTGAACAAACTGTTTCTCTGATATATTTCTTGTCATGTGTAGCTCAGACGTGTGATGAGGTGAATTATACCTGATGACTTTTCCCTTGCCGTCTGAGCAGATGACGCTACCAGGTGACGACGCTGGTGACGCTATCATCCAGTTGGTGATCATGTTGTCAACTTAAAAATCAATTGTCAGTTCCGTTATTGGAAGGAATCTTTCTAGCACTGGCATATCGAATTCTCAAGCGTATCCCTCAGGCCTTTCGGGTGGCGCTGCTCCCTCGATCGAAAATTCGATCTTGCTCGAAAAATTTAGGTCTGTCGACTTAAGCCTGCGGGGTTGTCGGTCATGTCAGACTAGCGCTGTCAACAATGATATTTTGTATTGATCGGCCGCTGGCCACCCACTCTGCCTGGCTCAGAGTTTTTGAGCAAGTTTAAAGTTGGTGCAGTAAATGCAATGATATTATTTTGCCCCCGCCCTCATTGTACTTGAGTATCCTCTGTAAAAAGTCGTGATTCTAACCATTCATGGCGCGAGATTGGCGCGCCATGCTGCTCCCTCCGTGTGTCACGCGCTCTCTCGCAGTCTCTAACTTCCACTCCGCAGCAGCGCACGTAGAACCCGTGAAAATTTTGCGGTTTTACGGCCTGTAGCCCATTGCCGGTAAGAGTCGCTATGTGTCCAACTCTCGACGTTGCGGACATCCCATTGCGTGATTTGAAAAGGCAAAATTGTTGATACCATGATCGCCATTGTGTCACCGCAAATGGAATCATTTGCTCAGCTGGTAGGGTAGGAAGGAGAGTGCTTGGCATCAGGGGCGATCTGGAGGAATGGAAAAATTCGCGGAATGCGGCTCTCGTGATGATTTGCCCTTCCGAGGCTTCAGTAGACAATTTGGAGTCAGTTTCCTGTTAGACAACTTGTAGAAGAAACGCCGCGAAGTAGAAAACTCATCGAAGGCCTCTATACCTTCTTCGGCTAAAACTATTCTGACAATAGGAGACCGGACCGTAGGATTGAAACCTTTCAAAGTAATCAGAAGATTTATCTGGTCTGTTTGTCAAGTTTAGTATACTAAATGGAAGAGGCGCGAAAGCGAGCCGTGCGCCGTTCGCGATTAAACCTGCCAGCGCGGTTTCGTTCGCGCGCGACTATCTACCTACGCAGTCTCGTCCATTCAAAAGACTAAAATCCACGAAGAGACTACATGATGTTGCTCTTTCTACTAGTGAGAACACTAGTTTTCTTTCGCTCTTAGGGGAGATACGCAATCCAGAATTAATGGAATATCGGGTGTAAGGGTGCTGTTCTGAAGTACCTCTGACAACTTTTTTCGTGATTCTTCTTAATGATTGCTTTATTCCGCACCAACTTTCAATTGAAGAATAAGAAGACAAAGCTCCCGAATGGGACGCGCCGCACATTCGACTTCGTAAGCGTGAAGGCTTGAACGCCTTCCGTGCCTATACAATGATTTGGGCTGGGTCAGCCGAGTTTCAAGTCAGTGCTTCAATCTTCCCAGATAAAGCTGGTCCCGAGTAGCCAAACTTGGAGGAATGGACGGCAGGATGGCCTTGGGACATCGTACCCGATCGTGTGCAGCTGAAACAGCGCTTCCCGCCACTATGCTACACGCACGCAACAGTGAATTTTCAGCAGAAAATCCGTAATTCCATAGCGAACGCCGCGTTCAAGCTTCAGGAATGTGCCCTGTGAATCATCGTTCTCTTGACTCAACACAGGAAATATCAAAGGCATTTCGATGCCTATTGCAAAGATTTCGTTGTGATTCACCGTCTTCTACGTCCATTTAAAGGCAGTGTCCACGAAGAAATCGGTCTCCGAGTTTTCACCGGAAATCGAGAGGTCCGAGTCCAACTTCACCAGTAGTTTACACAAGGTGTTGAGTTGATCGCAAAACGCTTGGCTCCGGGCGAGATTGAACCAGCATATTCCCTTTCCGGGGGAGCGCCTTATCGCACTGCACCACCGAAGCCCCAGCGCCGCGCTCACTCAACTGCTCGGTAAATCTTCACCGAAGCAATCAATCTCGCCCGGAGCCAAGCGGTTCAATCTCGCCCGGAGCCAAGCGTTTTGCGATCAACTCAACACCTTGTGTAAACATACCATAACGTGCACTGCGACGTTGAACTGCAGTTACGGCAAAAAACATCCAAAAATCGTGTAAGACTTAACTAGGGCATCATCTTGACAGGTCTACGACTGTTAGATAGTCTCTGGCGGTATTCCTGTTTCATCCCGTTATGCGGGTGAAAGGATGATTGCTTCGGTGAAGATTTACCGAGCAGTTGAGTGAGCGCGGCGCTGGGGCTTCGGTGGTGCAGTGCGATAAGGCGCTTCCCCGGAAAGGGAATATGCTGGTTCAATCTCGCCCGGAGCCAAGCGTTTTGCGATCAACTCAACACCTTGTGTAAACATACCATAACGTGCACTGCGACGTTGAACTGCAGTTACGGCAAAAAACATCCAAAAATTCACCAGTAGTGTTGAGAAATCTACTTTGAACAAGCACGGAAGAGCCCTATACGACCCTAAACTTGGGTGTTCCGCTCACGCAACGCCCACTCCTTTCAACCGCCTCTGATCTGTAAATATCTTGAAAACCCATTTTAAGGAAACAGCTCACATTCAGGGGGCTATAATCCACTTTACTTAACTAAACTTACCCCATTTAATGATCGATTACCTTCTCAAACTGAAATTTTGAGTTAGACTTTTTTATCGTAGCTTCTGAGGGAGTGGGCGTTGCGTGAGCGGAACACTCAAATTAGGGCCGTATAGGGCTCGATCGTGCTCGTTCGTAGCCGTTTTTTCAACGTTTCTAGTTATATATGGCTCGGACCTGTTGATTTCCGGTGAAAACTCGGAGACTGATTTTATCGGAGACACTGCCTTTAAGGTTCGCACTGTTGCCACGTTTGTTGCTTTGAACTACCATGGCTCCTCAACCGTCAAATTTCCAATAGTTCTGACGCAATTTGAAGTTCGTTCCCAGCTCGAATGTGAATTATTTACGATTATTTCTACGATTTCCACGACAGATAATGTCAGAATTTTAAGCGGCCGGATAAGACCCTTATCTAGTCCAGTGCGATCCGCATTTGTCATTGGTCAACGATTGCCGCAGCGCAGCTGCTCGCGGTAAATCAGGGTCTCAGAGCCACTTTCGCAGCGTAGTACATTAGTGATGTGTATAAAACGCTTTCATTATAAGTTCCTTATAAATGCGTGTTCCACCTATATCCTCACCATTCTCATGTTGATATTTCTCTGTAAGCAATATGGATACTAATCCTTCACGTGAAAATGAAGGTAAGGTAATGTCATCGGCTGCCATACAATGAAGTTACTTGAACCTAACCTATGTTTCGTTCTACTGCAATTTATCAACTCTGACTCATGCATTCAGAACTCAAGTCTTGCAGAGATCTTGCGCTGACTTACCTACATATTCTTTCCAGTTTCTTAAAATCTTCATTTTTAACAATCTCTTTTTTTCTAACTGGCTGCTGGCCGTGTTAGTCGATTTTAAGCCACAGTTCCATCGACGGAAGTACCACTTTTTTGGCGACCACCATGAATGGTGCTGATTCGGTCAATTTGCCGCTATTCAAATTTGTGTTTTCCGCACCGGTTTCCTCTTCCATTCCAGTGTATTGCAGCTGTACTCGCTCCGACAATCAAAGTGTACTTGTTTATGCACGATGTCTACGATAGCCTCACAATTTCTAGTCTGGAAAATAGACTGCTCGCGAGCGGTCTCGCGATAGTTGATGTATCATGCAGTGCACACCCAAGTGGACTTCACACACATTTTTCCATCTACTCAGCCATGTATTTCATCAGCCAGACTAGAAATTTTGAGGTGACTGAATGCTCGGCGATTTCTGCATCTATGGTTGTTTTCATGATTTTTATCCATTCTCATTCTTGAATTGTTCAAATCGCAGTTCGTTACATTCTCAACTATAAATTTTGAACGATTCCACAATACTCGCTCCAGTTTTTTTTTCTGGCCGCGTACTCTCCATACACAAAGGGCGTGGTCTCTTTCGGTTAGAGATCTGGTTCAGATCAGAATAATTCAATTTTTTTGTCCCGGACAGAAATGCGTTTTTTACTAACTTTTTCTTGCAAATCATAATGGATAGCGTTCTGTGATACTGAAAGTCTCTCTCCTTAAATAACGGTGGTCCAAAAACTGCGTGGACAACTCTGAAAAGTAACATGTCTGGCCCTAGTGGTGCAATGAGTTCAAATAAGGTACATCCATTTTTTCTTTCAGTCACAAATTAGTTCCCTTTGTTCATCGTTTCGTTTACTCTCACGTCTGACTAGTGCAGAAAAACAATATGTTGAGGTGATTTTCATACATTTTCAGATGCCTTATACTATTACGGAGCCGTTCACAACGTTCTCCTCTCGCGATCTTCGACTTTTTTAACGTTCCTTTATTCTTCCACAAGCAAGCATGGTGAAGTTACTTTATTTCGGATATTTTCTCCGAATTTCTACCATCAGATTCAGATTTTAGATAACAGATACATAGTTAACAGAATATTTTGTGATCCATTTATATATATACTGAATCAATGGGTCTACATACAGCACCTACAGAAGTGCTATGTACTAGACCATGCAAGGTAAAGCCTACATACAGTAACGGTCATAAATCTATTGACATCGGCTTTTTTCCAAATATCTTTGCTCTAACTGGGGCTATCGATTTCATATTCGAATATGATATTTTCGGTCTTAGTGTCACAGCAATGGAAAAAAAAAATTAGTTTTCCCGGCTGAATCTGCGCCTTCTTCGTTTGGAGCTCCAAATTCAGTTGGAAAAACTACTTTTTTCTTTGCTGTGGAGTTTAGTGAAGATGCTCCGTCGTCCACTTTGGCCTGGTCTTCTGATACCTTGCTCCCATCAAAAGCCATTTGATGGGACGACGTGCAAAGACTCCAGAGTTAGTTTGACGATGCTTAGCAGTATTGGGTGATATATTATCCTCTATGAACTCTCCAGGAAAATAAGCTGGTAAAATTACCCGTGTTTCCTAAAATTCCGTGAGCTTTCTTTTAATGTTCTGAGCTTAGGGCTCCAAAATGTCGCTTAATTCGCATGTTATGATATCATATAGTATTGCTCTTATCTCAAGAAGTCTTTCTAAAGATTACTGTCTTAAAGGCAGTGTTCACGTTAATGTTCAATTTTGAGAATATTCGCCATATTGATTGAGTGGCCCTCGGGTAGAACTAAGATGACGTAGAAATTGAGAAAAACGCACCAGAAGTACACGAAATCCTTAAGTATCACCCCGCCTCTTAGGTACATGTCACCGGAAGTGTTTGTTGTGAGAATGAAATCTTTTGTGGACCCGTCCTTTGCAATTCTCTACTCTCTATTGCTCCGTTCTTCCCTTAGGGCCCTAACTAATCCTACTTTGCATAAAATATTATTTTATTCTCGAATGACCCAATTTTTCACGGGTGACAACCACCATGAACATCTTCATCCAATCGGACAGTCCAGGCCAGAGAATAATGTCACTGAAATAAGACGTTTTAATGCGTTTCTCGTCGTTTCTTCGTAATTTTGGTAACACTTGGAGGCCAACGCATTGTTTTATGTGAAAAACTCGGGAACGAAAATCATCGTGAACACTGCCTTTAATAGCTGACTAGGGCCAGCCTTCAAAATTTTTTAAACGGCCTGTATGGTGATCGTCAACAGTTTTCCAAGAACGGTTCCTGATAGACATCTTTCAGAACCTCATATGATAGGTCTTTGATCAATGTTGTGCTTCCAAATGAACTACCAATCCTGCTAAATACAAAAATCATCTAGTGAATATCGAAAACGACGAAGAAAGTGACAGAGTTCAAGTAGAGACAAAAAGTCGCAGATTGCGATTATTGACAAATAATCTTTCCCATCGATGTACATTCGCCTTATAGTCCTGTAACATATCCTTTATTTCCCCGCCACTCGCAGGGTTGGGCATCACTATCGTAAATGCTAAGCGGTTGTTTTCGAAAAAACTATGAAAATGAATAAATCATTCTCAAAACCGCTCCATTCCTATGATAGTGATGCCCAACCCTGCGAGTCGTGGGGATATGAAGGATACTTCATTATATCGGCATTATGACCGAAAATATCATATTGGAAGATGAAATTGATAGCCCCAATTAGGCTCCGTCCATACGTGGCGAGAGCGTACGATTACGCAAAATCGATGGTCATCGTGGATACACGATTCGCTAGCCGCTCACAGGCGCTCCTTCACGCACGCCCTCGCCCGCTCGCTCTCGCGCGCTTGCGCGAGCACCACGAAGCAAGCAGCAAGTTTCAAGCATACTGCTCCATCACGAAAGCAGGTGGCATTAGACCTGTAGAAAAACCACTGCCCTTGTTTCCCATAATCCCACCACGGAAGTCGAAAATCGTGGGAAATCATCAGCCGTTGCGCCGACTCGAGCGATTGATCACCCGATCAAACGTTTTCAATCGAATCAACACGAGCTGGGGGGTGTTTGCCTGCATTCATTTGCGGGCAGCGTTGAGGAGCGTCGAGAGGCGCACTACAGCGGGAGCGCCCGCTCTCGCGACGTATGGACGCTGCCTTAGAGCGAAGATATTTGCAAAAAAGCCGATGTCAATAGATTTATGACCGCTCCTGTATGTAGCTCGCTCGGGTGAGTCCGGGCGAAGCAAGCCGTGTAACGGTCGGTCATGGCAAAATATAACAAAGGTAATGAGATTTTGACATGATAAGCCCGATAAGCCTTACCTCGACCGGCTCAGAATGAGGAAGCTAGGCTTCACTTATGACTGTTGCCATAATCAAAAATATATTTTGGTGAATAGAGATTTCCTTCATTCGAGCCAAGCGATTGTCGAACAGCCGAGTGTTGCATAACACTACCAGGCGATGTTCAGTCAACTTCACAACATCGCTGGTGATTTTTGATCTGCAAATAAAGAAGTTCAACTTAAAGGCAGTGTTTACGATAATAACCGTATTCTAGTTTTCGATGTTTTTGAGTGGGCAATTCCCTAAAGCAAAGGATAATATTGGAAAGTCCTCACAAAACTCTCAAATGTCGGTGAATTATTTAATTACTGTATTCTTTATTCACACCAAAATATTTTATTACGCCTGTTTGGTGTACTTCGGATGACTGCAGACTTTGAAAAATCCAGACGTCGAAAATGGTTTTGCGCATCAAAATTCATAGGACAATGAAGTTTTTCTGTATCTTGTACCCAAAACTCTCTAAAAATGATATAGATCAATGCACATGCTCGGATGTAAGAGTATTTCGGGGTAAGGAGTATTCGACAATTGGGCAACTGTTCCTCGGGTGAAACGAACGATGGACAACTGTTATATGACGTAGGTGGGGCGATTCAATGGGTCGGCTGGTTCACGGGGTTTACGCTCACCTCCTGACCGTTTCTCGCCGTACATACGTCCTCACTCTCCTTAAAGGCAGTGTTCACTATACATGGGCATTCGACCCGAGTTTTCGAATGAATGAATAATTCGAATACGGCCATTTCAAAAATTCCGAATAAATGAATACATTCGAATAGTGCCTTTTAAAAAATTCCGAATAAATGAATACATTCGAATAATACCTTTTAAAAAATCCCGAATATATGAATATATTCGAATAAGGCGTTTTCAAAATTCCCGAATAAATGAATATATTCGAATAATGCGTTTTCAAAATTCCCGAATAAATGAATACATTCGAATAATGCCTTTCCAGAAAATCCCGAATAAATGAATACATTCGAATAAAGCCTTTTCAAAATTTCCGAATGAATGAATACATTCGAATAAGGCGTTCTCGAAATTCCCGAATAAATAAATATATTCGAAAACTCGACCAACTATTCGAATATTCGAATCCTATTCGAATATTCGAAGAATATTCGACACTTCGAAATCAAGGTCAATATCACCCCGGAACTTCGACTTCCGAAGAAACTAGGAGACTGTTTTTATCGTGAACTACCTTCAAGACGGGGAACACTAACAAGGAAACTACTAATAGCCAAATTGGCAGTCCCACATAAACCGTACTTCTCTAGAACCACTTTGAATGTAGGGCCCGAATATGCCCTTCACAGCTGCCTACTCAGAAAAATAAAAACAAGTTACTTGTAATATAAATGTAACTTACTTGAATGTCTCAAGTAACTTACATTTATATTACATGTAATATACATTTATATTACATGTAACTTAAATATATTTTAAATGTAAGTTACACTTTTGTTACATGTCACCTACATTTGAATTTTCACTATGGGTGGCCATCACGTGACGCAGACGACACGCGACGCAGAGGGCGCGGTCCCAGACCACACACTACACAAAAAATGCTGTGCTAGGATTCCCCTGATGGTGTGGCGTCAACTCAGAAAAATGAAAACAAGTTACTTGCAACATAAAAGGCCGAAAACAAGTTACCTGTAACATATCTGAGCTGATGTAAGTTACTTGCGACTTGTCTCATGTCATGTAACTTACATGTAACCTATCGGCGGGATACTGCGTGTGGTCCGCCTCTGATATGTTACATGTATCTCAAATGATCTGAGATAAGTCGCAAGTAACTCAAATCGGCTCAGATATGTTACAAGTAACTTGTTTTCGTTTTCTGATAGAACACTGCGTGCAGTGCGCCTCCGATAATTTACATGTAACTTAAATGGCACAATATAAGTCGCAAGTAACTTAAATCGGCCGAGAAGATGTTTCCAAGGGGGATGTACGATGTACTCGCGGAGTCAGCTTGGCGACTGGCGTTGCTGTTGATTCTTTTGCCCAGGTTTGATGTACTTGACCCCACATCAGCAGTGAAAGCCCCGCACAGCATTTTTTGCTTAGTGTGTGGTCTGAGACGCGCCCTCTGTGTCGCCGCGTGTTGTCCGCGTCACGTGATGGCCACCCATAGTGAGAATATAAATGTAAGTCATATGTAACATGAGCGTAACCTACATCCAATATAAATTTAAGTTACATGTAATATAAATGTAGGCTACTTGAGACATTCAAGTCAGTTACATTTAAATAACAAGTGACTTGTTTTGATTTTTCTGATAAGTAGCTCAAGCTTGGGTAATTGAATCAACAACAACGCCAGTCGTAAGCCTGACCCCGCGAGTGCGTCATACATCAACCTTGGAAATATCTTTTTGGCCAATTTAAGTTACTTGCGACTTATATTGTGCCATTTAAGTTACATGCAACATAACGGAGGCGCACTGCACGCAGGATCCTCTTGGAAATCGAGAACAAGTTACTTGTAACATATCTAAGCTGATGTAAGTTACTTGCGACTTATCTCAAGTCATTTAAGTTACATGTAACATATCGGAGGCGCACCGCACGCAGTATCCCGCCGATATGTTACATGTAACTTAAATGACCTCAGATAAGTCGCAAGTAATTTACATCGGCTCAGATATGTTACAAGTAACTTGTTTTCGGCCTTTTATGTTACAAATAACTTGTTTTCATTTTTCTGAGTAGTCACTCTGAAAAAAATCGTAATAGGCATTCTTCCGTTTCGCATACCTATTGTACCATCCAAAAACGCATACTGATCTTTCGAGATGCTGAAAACGGTCAATCGTGTTCAGCGCACAAAACAACCCCCTGGACAAAGCGTGGGCAAAAGCACTTTCTCCAGAGCTTCCACGAAGTGATACCATTTCCCACATGTACCAATTTTCGGTTGAGCGTTAACCTAAATCAAGTAGGGCTTCAGAAAG
This sequence comes from Aplectana chamaeleonis, assembly GCA_029168955.1. NCBI lineage: Eukaryota > Metazoa > Nematoda > Chromadorea > Rhabditida > Cosmocercidae > Aplectana > Aplectana chamaeleonis. The sequence goes on from JAPDOI010000407.1 coordinate 492,520, forward strand.
CGTTGAAGAAAAACATTCCAGATTTGACCTTAAATTCCCCTAGAGGTGGTGGTGGTGGTGGAGAGGGGGGGGGTTGTTTGGGGTGCTGATCACTAAGCTGAGGTTTCTTTGTCGATTGTCGACTAAATTCGTTTGAAGCTTCTCATCGGGAGGGAAATTCGATGGCAAAATGCGACTTTTGACGTTTCCCGGAGCGCTACGATGTTGTTCAAATTGTTTCTTTGAGGGTTATTTGTAGTGATCAACGCGTATCTGATGCAGTATATCGATTTTTTGAGAGCTTGCGGTAGATTACGGTGGGTATTAGAGTGTTTCACCGAATAAAATCGATTTTTCAATTAACTCTTATATTTTCTCAGAGACGAGATGGTTTTAACTGCCCTTGGTATCGAACATTACGTGAGGGGCAAGGTTTCCATAATTGATGGAAAAGTGACTTTCTGTCCAATCACAGAATTGCTATAACCATTTATTCGATTATTCGAATATTCGAATAAAAACTTAATTAATTGGCTGTGGCATGTTAACGAATAGACGAAACCCCACGTTTTCATCAAATATGAGAACCTTCCACCTAACCTAATGCGTGCTAAAAAGCGCTGTTGAAACCATTCCGACCATGACGAGAAAACTAGATTTATTCGGAAAAATCGATATTATTCGTTTGGTATACTCTAGTGGGTATGCGGTAGTTTGGTTAGTCTCGGATTTGACTCAAAATTGCTATGCGGAGGTAATTCGGGGTGCTGAATGCGAATTCCATGCCGATGGTGGTTGAGAGATCGCCGCGACGAACACACGTGGCACGCACGCAAGCGAGGAGGTAATGATAGTCATGAACATCGATCAAGTGATATCACGTTAGATCGCTGCGTCGCGGCTATCTCTCGCCCAGTGATCGACGATACACATATTGCCCCAAAGCAAATTATTCGAAAAGGTGATGAGCATCAAGATAGCAGAGTATTCGAAAAGAAGAGGAGAAAAAGCGCGGCGAGAGAAATTTCTGCAGAATGTGAGTTTGAGTTGCATAACTTGTCTTCGCTTCTCATGTTTAATTCTTATATTTGCGTTTCGTATATGTGTATACAGAATCAATTACGAAATTCAAAGAAAGGAGACCAGTGACGGAGGGATTGAAAATCGGAGGAGATTGGCTTAACTAGCTCCCACAATGGGGGACAGGGGGCAGCCACACTTTCGTGGATACCCTCTATCCACCATTACGGCGGCGACGGCCTAAAATAATGGGAGCAGGAGAACACACTATTGATTTCGCGGAGGCGGCCCAGCGCCAATGGGCGACGGCTACCAGTCCAGCCTGTTGCGGCAACTTCGGACAGCACCGCCCCTAATCAATATGCGTTGGTGATTGTGTACAGCGCGCGATGGGAGACCTGCACACAAGAACGAACAGCGGAAATGTTACTCACAAAAATGGATAGCTCAATTTGCGAAAAGATTCTTTGAAGGGTTTCTGTTTCAAAGGAAATAGGTCTTGTCTAATTCGAATGTGAGGCATTTTTTTTCCGAATATTCGAATAAATCCGAAATTTAAATTTTCAAATAAATCGAATATTCGAATAAATCCAAATTTTAAATTCTCGAATAAATCGAATATTCGAATAAATCGAAGATCGAAATTCTCGAATGAATCGAATATTCGAATAAATCCAAAACTGAAATTCCCGAATAAATCGAATATTCGAATAAATCCAAAATTTAAATTTTCGAATAAATCGAATATTCGAATAAATCCAAAAATTCAATTCTCGAATAAATCGAATATTCGAATAAATCCAAAATTTCAATCCTCGAATAAATCGAATATTCGAATAAATCCAAATTTTAAATTCCCGAATAAATCGAATATTCGAATAAACCCCAAAATTGAAATTCCCGAATGAATCGAATATTCGAATACTCGAATATTCGAATTATTCGAATATTATTCGAATAATTATTCGATTCGGTCCCAAGTCTAGTGTTCACGATAATCTTCGATTTTGAGATTAATCGCTCAATCGATTGTTTGATCACCGGGTAGAAGTGAAATGACGAATAAATTGAGAAAAACGCCCCAGAAGGGCACCAAATCCTCTACTCTCACTCCACCTTTCTACTCTCACTGGAACTGTTCGTTGTGACAATGAAATCTTTTGTGGACCCGTCTTTTGCCATTCTCTACTCTCTGTTGCTCCGGTATTTCCTTCGGACCCTAACTAATACTGTTTTGCCTGAAATATTCTTCCATTTTTGATTAACCCCATTTTTCACCGGCGACAACCACCGTGAACATGTTCATCCAATCGGACAACTAGTCCAGGTCAGAGAATAATGTCACTTAGATAAGATGTTTCAGTGCGTTTCTCTCCGTTTCTTCGTAATTTTGGTGACCCTTGGTAGCCAACGCATTGTTTGCAGTGGAAAACTCGGGAACGAAAATCATCGTGAACACTGCCTTTAAAGGCAGTGTCCACGATAAATTTCGTCCTCGGTTTTTGGCCGGAAATCGAAAGTTCAGTTTCTCTTTGGAGCCTTGGGGTCGAAAGAACGAACGAAAACGAGCCCGAAAGAGCTCCATACGACTCCGAAGTCCGCTCGCGCTAGCCCTTCCGCTCGCGGTCGAGTTTTCCGAGGAACAGTTTGCTCCGCCACTACATTAGCAATGGAGCGCGAGCGCGGCTGAGTTTTAGCATTGGTGCGCATTTGCACGCTGTCTACTTCAGGCCCATGCCCGCGCAACTGATCCACCATTGAAATGTCGCTTTCAAGATGAAGAGCTGATTTTGGATGTTTCGCAGCGTTTTTCATGATTCTTTCTTCACTGATGAAACAGTCCGACTCTAAACCTTCGTTTTCTGGTGGTAACTCAAAAACTATTCTTATCGTGGACACTGCCTTTAAAGGGACTCAAAGCTTACGTTCTCGTAAAAAAAGAGCGACGTTTTTATCGGGAACACTGCATTCAGAAGGAAACGAAAAATCATGAAAAAATAACTGGCTTTTTTGAACTCATCATTAGCTCAGAAAATTAAAGTTGTTTCTTTGCGCCGGTTCCAATCAGTTTCTATTAGCGTCAACTGCTATGACTCAGTTGACGATGTCTGTGACCCTATTGAGCGCAAAAATCTGCGATAATTTTCTGGACTCGTGAGAGCATTCGGTGCTGTTCCTGTAAATGTTGGATCCCAATTTTTTTAATTAATAATTTTAAACGATTCCCGTTTTTTGTCTGATTTGCTCACTGTATCCAGAGACCGTGCGGAGTAAGCCATGAGGAAATGGCTCGTCTGGATACATTCAAATATGGGCAATACAAACACATAATCATTGCTGCGTCAGCAAACACATGTGCCATTCCGACTGTTTACAGCTTTCAATTATGAAAAATCATGTGAGAATCCGGCGCGAAGCTCGATTGTGTTTTTTTTTCGCCTGCAAAAAAAGCTTTAAAAACACCTTTGGTTGTGGATCCACTGAAAACATTCATGGACGTGATAAAAATGGTTTTTCTTTGGATTGTTCTCACGAAGCAAATTTGACCGGGGGAAAAGCAAAATTGGCGAAAATTCCCATTTCCAACATTTTCTGCACCTAAATCCAGGCAATGCCAGAAAAACCATTCTAACCCTTTCGCAATCCGGTTTTTGCTTCAGTCTCCTCAGGTCTGCAACACCAAAGCACTTTGCCCTTCATTCGTGTTCCCACTTTGAAAGTGGCCCATCCCATCACGACGATTCCCCATTAATCCACTTTCTCCATCTAATTACCACAACACGTGCACTAGTAAATGTCAGTTCAGCTTGCCCTCCCAGTCCAAGTTCATTTGAGCCGTCGCTTGAGGTAAACCGGTCCTTCTGGGATGCGCCGTGCTTTGGGTACATATATGTGCTTCTGGAAATAGGAGTTCCGTATTTAACCCACTGTTCATGGGGATGTTTTGTTCGCCTCGCTCGTTCCTCAGCTGGCATTATGCGATGTTTTATTCATGTGATTTCCGCTATTGCCAATGTCGTCTTCGCCTCCCACAGCTATTTTGTTAGCTCACATAGTTAGAGCCCTCATTACTAAAGTTATGACCATTTAATCTATATTGCATGGGGAGCAAAATATATACGTCAACTTTTTCACCGATTATAAGACAAAAAGTACCAGCGTAAAAGGTTTATTAATCAGTAAAACAATGTTAAAATCGCCGAACCGCTTTGGTTACTTCGGAAACCTTCGAGTGGGTAAATTTATCACTTAAAAGCTTATTTTTGTCGGCTTCGCATGTCAACTCATTTCCAGCCACACTCACTTGAAAGTTTGAAAATTTAAAACATGTTTTCATCTCAATCTGGTCGATTATATAACTGCTGTCCTTTGAGAAATCGGGGCGTTTAAAAACGGTGTTCCAGATAAGAATCGTATACTATTTCTCATTTTCTTGCGCAAGCTAGTCCGCGGCTAGTAGAGGATTAACTTAAAAAGGCCACACAAGGTCAAAATTCTTAGAGAAAAAACTCTTTACGCAAGACTCTCTTAAACACAAAATTGCTGCCCCCAAGCATATTCTGCGTTGGTATACTTGTACAATTTTTAAAAATTTGTCGAACGAAAGAAAATCGAAAAATTTCGTTTGGAATTTGCAAAAAAACCGTTCGACGAAATTTCGACCGAACGAAATTCGAAAAAAAAAACTGTTCGGCGAATTTTCAAACGAACGAAAAAAAATGCGAGAAACCTTCGAAAATTCTGTTCGTGCGTAACTATCCTCTGTTTCGGAAAGCAATTTATTTCCGTTCATCGCGTGCGTCTGTGCGCTTATGCTGCGTCTTCTTGTCCCCCCACTTTCTCGCTTTCTCTACCCTCGCTCCGGACAAGCGCGCGAAGGAACAGAGTAAATTTGGCTCCAAATCAGAGGACGTATGGTGCAGCTTTTCATTCTATGTCCTTTCAACTAAATTTTTTCATATAAAAAGTTTTAATGTGTATATTTGGTAGTTGAGATCTCACGAAGTGAAGAGTGATACTCTGGCGGGACGATAGCTTGCAGCGTTTTTCTGCGCACAAATGTTCCTTTTGGAGTGTCTCAGCAGACTGGAGATGTCCGATAGCGACAGTTGTCTTGTCATTTCCGCAGCGTCCCGCCGGAGAATAACCTGAGCTGAACCCTCAGCGAGAGATTTCAAGAACACACAGGGAGTACTCGCAGGAAAAAAGGGCGGTGTTCACGGAACCAGCAATCTGCGAGTTCTCACCGGGAATTTAATGCCGATTGCAACAATAACGTCTAGAACACGGCTAAAAACGCGCATTTACTAGTCCCATTCCGCCCCAAAACACAAATCTCGCGTGCCCGACCCTCCCACTTCCTCCAAAGCCACCGAGGAAGTGGGCGGGGCGGGTATACCACACGTACCTATATGCTGTGGCCGTATAGGGCGATTCATTACTTGTTTGTAGTCGTTTTTCCAACATTGATGTTGCGATGGGCCTCAGAATTTTCATTTCCTCTGGAATCTAGAAGGCTGTTTCTGTCGTCAACACTGCTTTGACCGGGTTTCAGTCTCGGTTCACAGAAATGGAAGAGTTATCTCGTCTACCTTAGGAAACCACTCGAGACCACTCGGCTTGAATTGAATATCCTGATGCCTTGAAATGCAAAAGACGGGTCAACTCCTCCATTTTTGCGAGAGACCACATCTCTCTTTGGGCTATGCTCACCTACCGGCCGTCATGCGACCGCTCGCCCCGGATTGTAGCGTCCATTTACGACACATAATTTCGCCTTATTTTTAGAGGAAGAATCGTGCACCCACGAAAGTGCAAACAAAACATGAATATTGCGGCAGATCTGCTGATGTAGAGATCCGACCGAAACTCCAGCATTTCAAAACTTTCTGGATTTCCTGCCAACTTTACGGCACCACCATATTCGTGCACCAGTGAGTGTGGTTTTCGTTCTCTTCCACCTGACTGAAGATTGCTGTTTCCGCATGAATTCGTCAAAATGCCGACTTGGGCCGAGAATGTGCTTGAGTTTCTGCTCTTGTGGTGTTCGTTTGCCTCGAAGAGAAGCCCTTCACTATCTTCACTCAATCATACCAACACCTCAGAAAATACTCGGGTTCGAAAAGATTTGTTTCTGTAATTGCACAGTATGACCGTTCCCTGTGCCATTTTCATTCATGAAGTCTTACTTTGCATGATTGGACGGCTTCTATGGTGCAACACATGATCTCGTCTACATGCTAATCCAACGAATTTGAATCCGCGCACTGTTTACCCTTCATTCCAGCCTGCTACTAGTAACAATCAAACTAGCTTCTATACATTGGATCCGAATCAAAAAAATTCGGATTCTCGGATTTCGGATAACTCAAAAATCAAAGGTCGTGGATATCCGACTCAAACGGATAGATTCAAAATAGCGATTTCGGATAATCGGAGTCATTCGGATAGGGAGGCTAGACGGATAGTCGGATCTCGGATCAATCCGAAAATTACGTTTTTTCGGTGATTCGGAATTATCACTCGGATTTCGACCATTTTTCGGTGAGTCGGAATATGAATATCCGAGTCGGATATCCGGTCGGATAAAAGATAGAATAATTCCAAAAGTCTATTGAAAATCGATAGTCTGGCGAAAATGCTAGAAAAAAAAAAGATTCTTCCATCTTACTATGATAAAAACTCATTGATAATCATCTTTATCTCGGAATACTTGCAAACCAAACAGATATGATCACTTTTAACAATCTTTTCAAAGTGAGTGTAATGTTGAAGCATTAGTATAGATGAGTACCATGAGTGTCAGTCCTTCCCATCGATTTCGTAAATACCCGTGAGTTCCTGTCTATTCCACCTAAAACAGGATTGCCCGTTCGATCAATACACAAGGTTTTTGGGATCCAATCATATCCTAAATGCGCTATAAGGGGTATGGTATACTTTTGCGACACACTGTCGCGTCGTTCTGCACAGCGACACCAACCGCCTGTCGCGGAGCTACCACCCTTTAGGCCTAGTGCATACTTCCCGTGACGAGCGACGCGACATAATGCTTGTCATCTAAATCGAACGAAAATCGATATTGCTAATATGCACTGTCGCGGTCGCGCGTTGCGGAAAGTATACACTAGAACCTGAACCTGTCGCTGTCGCAGTGTGCTGCAAGCTACGGCCTGCGACAAAGGCAGCGACAGGTTACGGCCCATTCGCAGTGTGTCAGCCCCCCTCGTCGTGTCGCTGCGACAGACGCGCGATAACTGTGCCTACGACGACCGATTCCGTTGTTACGATGCAGGTACCGCAGCGATTTGTGCTAGATTGCATGCCTGTCGGTCATGACAGCGGCAAAGTATACGATACCCCTAACAAGGAACCATCTTGAACACAAAATGGAGTTTCGAAGAACGGTCTTTTGAAAGTTGTAGAGGGCGTAAAAATAAACTACTCAAAATTTTAAAATTTCACCCAGTCCTCACGGGTAGATCAAAAACCACTAAAACAATGAGTTGCGGTAGGTAAAATGCCATTCAATGCACACTAACCTGACGAAATCCGCTAAAAAACGGGAAACGGACCCCAGATTCGTCTTCAGCGCCCCCAGTTACCCCCTCTTGCGGAGTTTGGGCAAAAAAAATTTTCGACCTCTGAACCCCCAGAAATGGCATTGAGCTTCTTATCTCACGGGACTCCAAAGGTCGAAAAAAATTTATGACCCAAACTTTGCTCTCGGAGGTTATTTGAAGTGCTCATGACGAATCTGAGGTCAGTTACTCGATTTTTGACAGATTACGGTAGATTGCGGTGGGTATACGGTAGTTGGGTCAAAGTCTCAGATTTGACTCAAAATTTCTGAACGGTGGTTATTCGGGGTGCTGAATACGAATTTGATGTTCACTTGTCAAATTTCAAATTATTAAAGTAGGTTTAGGCCCTCCATGTCTTGACAACTACCGTAATCTACAGTAAACCTCAAAATTTCGGCAAACGATCTCTAGATTTGTGTTGAACACCCTAGATTGCCCCTACATACAAGTTTTGAGCCGAATCCGAAGATTTTTTTTCAAACCACCCTAAAAATTCTCTGATGGGTACCCTTGCCTTGCCGCGATTCTTTGAAAAACGCCTGTAACTTTTTCCCAGAGTGGTTTCTTTTCTCTTCAGAGAAACTGCGAAGAGCATACTCGGATTCTACATCCAAAATGGCTCCAGAAAACTACATTTAATCCAGAATAGCCAGGCTGACAAAAAGTAGTCTTCTTGTAAAGTGCGTTTTTAAAAAGTTCTGTTCTATTGAAAATTTTGGAATTGAGAACGAAACACTTTTCTTGAGTCTTCGAGCCATGCGCTTAAGTATTAGGTTGCTTCAATGGATTTTGAAGTATAGGTAAACCCACTTCTGTTTACAATAATTATTTCTGTTGGAAAAAAGATTGGTCATTGATCAAGGAACAAGTCCACGAAGTTTCCTTTTGTCCGAACTTTTTTCCAGCGTCATATATCAAAATAAGTCCCCTAAAGTGTTTCTCCGAATTAAGGACGGTTTTTCTGTGGCATATGTGGGGGGGGGGGAGAAGGGTAAGGGTATTCTTGATATTCTAGAAATTGTCGAAACCTCGGAATTTCTATAGTTTCTAACATTGATGTGAACCGTTCTCGTTTATACCACGTTACCTCTGCGTTTATACCACGTTACTCTCTAAGAAAAGAGGTATAAAATACGAGACACTGTTGAAACTCAAAACAAGTAAGGTGAACACATAGAAATGCCATTACTACCAGCCATAATGCAGTAATGATCCCACAGTATTCGAACCATCTTTCAATTGCTTCGTAATCCAACGCCTAACCGGCTGAGCCACGATGTGATGCCAACCCACACTAACTATCGCAGTGCAGTGATCGGTGGTTTGAATGCAACGAGCATTGTTCAGGGGACCAATGAACAAGTCATAACTCGAGAACCTAGCTAGATTTCATCTTCAAACTTTTAGGAGAACCTTTTCAGATGATTTCAAGGCCACTGTATAGTTCACATTTGTGCTACGTCCTCCCAATCCAACGTTCTGGTTTCTTTCCTTTTTTGATCGTTTTGACGTACCCGTGAGGACTGAGTGAAATTTTAAAATCTCAAATTGTTTCTTTTAACTCCTATACAACTCTCAAAAGACCGTTTTTCAAAACTCCATTTTATGTTCGAAGTGGTCCCTTATAGGAGCCTTTCAGAGTGAGGTCGCAGCAAAACTCGCTGTCGCGGAGACGGTGTGAATGATGGGGGGTTGCTAACTGTGCCGTGCGACGGGGGCGACCGCCGCGCTTAGAGAGTGCGTGAACTAGCACCGACAGCAGCAGCGTCGCGCAATGAAAATGATTTCGACCATTTTTGTCGCTGTCGCTGCCGTTCCGCTGTAGTTTCTTTCTATTTGTTGATGTTCCTTTGTTAGTACCTGTCCATTAACTCTGTATAAAATATTTATTTCCTTTATTTCACTTCTTTTTTTTCAATCGAACAAACGGCGGCGAAGAGGTAACAGACGCAGAGCCAGAAATATGATTCGGCGACAAGTCATGGTCACGCCCAATTTCTCTCGCTCTGGAGACCGACGCCGAGAATTTCGCAGCGATGCCACTCCGAAAGGCCCTATATTTGCACAGACAACCCAAACGAAGAGGATTATTGCCAATTCTGCGCAAAATCTGCGCTGATGATGCGCAACAAAAAGCGGCGAAAATTTCACGATGCGCTCCAATTGGATGTCACCACTGTTTGGCTACTGTAGAATGGAATGTCGAGTCGTGACATCAGATACGCTTGTTTGAGTAACAGTGCATGCCGAATCTACCATTATCCAACTCGTCATCCGATCCGAATCATGACATTTTTCGGGTATTCGGTATCCGAATCATTATCCGACTCATGGCACATTTCGGTGATTCAGATTTCGAATCAAACGGATTTTGGCGTTTTTTCGGTGAATTGTATTTTGGATCAATCGGATTTTGACGTTTTTTCGGTGATTCGGATTTTGGATCATTCGGATTTTGACGTTTTTTCGGTGATTCGGATTTTGGATCATTCGGATTTTGACGTTTTTTCAGTGAATCGGATTTCGAATCATGAAAATTTCGGTTCATTCGGATGGATATCCGAAAATGAGTGAGTCGGATCCAATGTATACTAGCTACTGATCCTATTAGTCGTCATTTCTGAAATGTCTGCAACTGCACCTAATACACGTTTCCGATGTCGTTTCTCAAGCGGTTCACAATTGGATTTTCACTTTTTAAGGCTGTTTCTTAGGACAATATGGTTATAATCGACTCGGAGTCGAGCAAAATAAAAGCCCATTTACTCCTAGACCTACCACAAAGCCAAGCTTCTTGCAGCTTGGAATTTTCATGGTTGCCGTCAATTACACATCACCTTCTGCACTTACGGAATGCGCTTTAGATTTTCCGGCGTTGTGTTAATTTTTTTTATTCTGTCAGTCTAATCTACTACTTCTTGCTAATCTCTGTGGTCTTTTCTTGTCTACATGTGCATTTCAATGTTTGAAAGAAATCTAAGGTCAGAAAAGATTTGCAGAACCATTTGTAATGTTCTATTATGGGTGCAAAACAAGTCGTATAGGTAGAATCTATCGTTGTTGCTTACGGAGCTTGACCTTTTGGCTCCTGGTCGTGGCGGGACCAACCGCGGGGGCGACGCTTCACAGTTGATGTGTTTGTGTTTATGTTCATTACATCCCGAAAAAAAGGGGAAATTATGCTAAATTTCAGAAGAGAGTAAAATCCTCGAGACCTGCCGTCTGAACTTCCCAAAGGGAGAGTACCAGAGACCCTTCTCGTTATTTTCAAATATGAACTAGCAGCCCGATGTGGAAATGATCTCACTCTCACACTGGTAAGAGGACGGCTGAGGAATATTTTCGTTCTCTCACCCCTAGTGTTCGTTTCGACCAAGTTAAAATAGGATTTAGGACTGGAAATGCCCCTATTCCCAATAAGCTTGTGAACCATGCAAGGGTCAAATACTTTCCGTCTAGAATCTAGCGTATGTAGTTAGCCCATAATACTTGTTCCTTATATGCTCCCTTGGTATTTTGGCAGTCGAGAAGTCACTAATGAGGAATACTAGTTTACGAGTAAAACTATTCTGGACTTTATTCAAGCTCTCCAATGTCGTTTTCCCTGTACGGAGAGAAAACTACTGATCTATTCTACGATAGGCCCTATACTGGTCTTGTACGCGCGGAGCAAAACTTGCTTGTTCTTCGTGGAGATCCCTTGAAAATCTGGAAAATACGCCTGTGTGCCGACTGACATTTTATTTCGATATGCTCAGAGAAATCCAATTTACTGTTATAGTGGAAGCCAAGATCTAGAACAGATTCGGTGCTATGTGGGAAGGGGGGGGGCACCGTTGTATCGCACTTGGCCACGTCCATTTTTCCGTGCCGCAATGACTCTCCTGAATTTGGCAGGGGAGGGAAACCCCGGGTAGGTGCTCAATTTAGTGCGGCACAGTAAAATGGGCGTGGCCAAGTCCATCGCGCCATAGTGGCCCCCTCCCCCCTTCCCACATAGCACCACAGATTCAACCGCTGGGAGCACAAGGCCATCGCACGTATAGAAATGTGTCGTGGGTTCTGAATTGACTTGAATTCGCATGAATACCGTCTTTTGTGGCGCGAGGGGCAGCTGCCATTCCTTCGCCCAGCCAACCATCAAGTCAATTGCCTCCTGTAGCACTTGGGTTTCGAGTGGCTCAGAAATCACCTTGTAAAGTTTTATGTCGTCCGCATAGAATTTCGTCGTAACAGCTTTGTCCCGAAAAATGATAGGAATGTCCGCTGTGAAAATACTAAACAATATTTGTGATAATCCACCCCTTTGCGGCACCCCGCTCTCTATGTCTTTCACCTCAGAATAGCAATCCTCGACTCTCACCTGAAACGTTCTACCAGATAAGAATTGGGCGAACCATTCTATTAATATCGGATGAAACCTCAGATCTCTTAGTTTTGACAGCAGTTTCGAGTGCGAGACGCGATCTATTGCCTTTGTAAAGTCAAAGTGAATGACATCGCAACTGCACTTCTTGTCAAGGGCCTCCGTTCAATCATTTATGCATTCCAGAAGGTTCGTTTCTACAGACCTTCCCGGGACAAAACCATGCTGGTTCCTAGGAACGATATTTTGCGAAAAGAGGTGTAAGACTATGGGATCCTTCAGCACCTTCTCGAACAGCCTGCAGGACAGTAAGGTGATACTAACTGGCCTATAATTCCCTGGATCAGCAGCCGGCTGTTTCTTCAATAAAGGTGTAACGAAGTGCAGCACTGGTGCTGAAATTCGATCAATATCTTCGCTACTGATTCTTTCTGTGATTCAGAGCTACAGGCTATGAAACGGCGAAATTCACATGGTTCCTACGCGTGCTGGTGCGGAGCGGAGGTTAGAGGCAGCGAGACATCGAAGGGCAGACGGAGGGCCAGGCGTCGCGGGCGCCTCTCGCGCCTCGAATGATGTGAATTACCACGTTTTATAGGGGGTAAGAAGGTACATAACGAGCTCTACAATAAAGAAAATTAAGGCGGATTACCACTTTTTTGAGATTTATGCTTGGTTGCAAAGTTTATCCCAGCGCTATATCGCCCTTTTCTGAATTCTGGATATTTCATGACGGTATTCAAACGGTTATCACGACTTGTTGAGGGCTGATAATTGAGGGTAGATTTTATATAAATGGCACATATCTCAGTATGTTAATTCGTCAATTCTGAGCGAAAATTCGACAATTGCCCTAGTTAATTTGTGAGTTTTAAACATGGAGTTTTCTGAGGGCTTCATAAGTTAGTGAAAAATCATTGTCTAAAAAAAATCATCAGCGCATCATTGTCTAGGCTGTTGACATTGTGGCGAAATGATTCCATATAACATGTCCTTTAAACACCTCTTAGGCATGATTAGCCGAGATACTCGCCTTCAAGTACAAGAATTTCAGCACCAGTGCTGCACTGTGAAGGTTAAAGGAGCGTCGCCCCCGCGCCGCAGTGGGTCCCGCCACGACCAGGAGCCAGAAGGTCAAGCTCCGTAAGCGCAACAACGAATTTATCTACAACATCCCAACACAATTTTTAGGATGTCGTCTTAAAGGTACTATCGTAGCGGGGGAGGAGAGGGGGCACTAATGTATCGAACTTGCCCACGCCCATATTTCCGTGCCGCAATGACCCTAGTGATTTTGGCAGGGGAGGAAACCCTGGGTACTCTGAGAAAATTTGCATTGTCATTGGCGGGACGGCACCGCAAGCCGGGACTGTGCCGGGCCGATGTAGCAGCGGCACAGCGATCCGGGCCCGTGCCGCGACACTAGCAACGGCTCCGGAATCTTGGAAGATTTCTTCTTGTCCGTAACAGAACAGCAACGGCACCGCAATCATGAAGAGAACCGCGACAGCGAAGCGTGGATCTCGCAACAGTTTCGGGCCGGCTCTGCAATATCGCCGCAACGCCACCGCTACAGTGGCAGACATGAAAAAAAATGGTAAAGCGAATGATCACGTCCTGATGTGTTTATCATATGCACAGCGGGTATAAAAGGTGCCTCATCTCACCCGAGTCCTCATTCGGCATTTTGATGCCGGCCCTGGAAGGTGACTTCTAGTCCCTCTCCGGAGGCAGCATATTTTTGACCGCTGGGGGATAGGGGATCCCACGGCTGGGGTGGGGCGGTTTTCGCCGTTGTCCGCAGTGACGTGGGGCTTCCTCTCTGGGGGGGGGGCAGCCAGATTCAGTCCCCATCGCGGCTCGAATCAGGCACCGTCGAGATAGGGTTGAGGTAATCCCAGACCGGGTTTGGGAGCCGTCGCGTCCTTGTTGAGACACCGACGCGGGGTTGATGCAATGGCATAGCTGATGGAGGGACTCTGGATAGACACTACCCTGCAGGTACCGATTACGAGCCTTCAAGGCAGGATTCATCTGCCGCCTGGGCAAATTTTCTCAGAGTAGGTGCTCAAATTTAGTGCGGCACAGTAAAATGGGAGTGGCCAAGTGCATCGCGCCATAGTGCCCCCTCCGCTATGATAGCACCGTCTTGAAGTTAAAGTCTTTGGGAGACCGCTGTAAACGGATGCGCGCAGATATATTTTTAATGGAACATGGGCGCGCACGTTTCTGGGAAACATCCTACTTGCAACGTTGAAAAAGCTCGCGCTCACTGTCGAGAAATTTCCCTCGAGAAAGAAGCTTATGTGCAGCGATTAACCTAAGGCCGTGATTGTGTGCAGTCGCAGCGAGCAGAGAAGACGAATAACACACCCTCGATGAGAGTTGAACACGCTGACCTATCTTCACTCACCAGAAAAATGCGCTCTCTGCGCACAGCGATCGACTGTAGACAAGGCTTAAAGGCAGTGTCCACGATAAATCTCCTCTCTGGGGGGGGGGGCAGCCACATTCACTCCCCCTCGCGGCTCGAATCAGGCACCGTCGAGATAGGGTTGAGGTAATTCCAGACCGGGTTTGGGAGCCGTCGCGTCCTTGTTGAGACACCGACGCGGGGTTGATGCAATGGCATAGCTGATGGAGGGACTCTGGATAGACACTACCCTGCAGGTACCGATTACGAGCCTTCAAGGCAGGATTCATCTGCCGCCTGGGCAAATTTTCTCAGAGTAGGTGCTCAAATTTAGTGCGGCACAGTAAAATGGGAGTGCCCAAGTGGACCGCGCCATGGTGCCCCGTCCGCTATGATAGCACCGTCTTGAAGTTTCAGTCCCCATCGCGGCTCGAATCAGGCACCGTCGAGATAGGGTTGAGGTAATTCCAGACCGGGTTTGGGAGCCGTCGCGTCCTTGTTGAGACACCGACGCGGGGTTGATGCAATGGCATAGCTGATGGAGGGACTCTGGATAGACACTACCCTGCAGGTACCGATTACGAGCCTTCAAGGCAGGATTCATCTGCCGCCTGGGCAAGTTTTCTCAGAGTAGGTGCTCAAATTTAGTGCGGCACAGTAAAATGGGAGTGGCCAAGTGCATCGCGCCATAGTGCCCCCTCCGCTATGATAGCACCGTCTTGAAGTTAAAGTCTTTGGGAGACCGCTGTAAACGAATGCGCGCAGATATATTTTTAATGGAACATGGGCGCGCACGTTTCTGGGAAACATCCTACTTGCAACGTTGAAAAAGCTCGCGCTCACTGTCGAGAAATTTCCCTCGAGAAAGAAGCTTATGTGCAGCGATTAACCTAAGGCCGTGATTGTGTGCAGTCGCAGCGAGCAGAGAAGACGAATAACACACCCTCGATGAGAGTTGAACACGCTGACCTATCTTCACTCACCAGAAAAATGCGCTCTCTGCGCACAGCGATCGACTGTAGACAAGGCTTAAAGGCAGTGTCCACGATAAATCTCCTCGAGATTTCAGTGTGTTATACTAAGCTGGCAGGTGCGGGATAGGGTCGGAGAAAGCAGCGAAAACGGGCCGGAATTCGATAAAAACGGCTGGGAGGTGAAGATTTCGTTGGTGCAGCACGCCTGCTTAGCCCGTCCCGCCCCCGCTCTGACGAGCTTGTAGCACCGCGGACGTTTCCGATGGGAAATGGCCAAGAAGTTCCGCCACGTCCAGACTGATCGATTCGCCAATATTTCGCCATTAGCGCGCACTTGCGGAAACTAACGGGGCTTGGGATCTCGTTCGCGCCTTGAACGTTAGAAACAGCTATTTTAGATTATTCTGAGCGCTTTTCTTCGCTGTTTTTTTTTTTCACTATTCGTTAGCTCACGAGCGACTAACCCTCATTTCGAAGCCGAACTCGAATCTGATAATCATCGTGAACACTGCCTTTAAAGGCAGCGTACGCGCAAAAAACCGTGAACAATTTTTTAACAATTTTGTAGAGGTGGACCCACCAGGTTGTGATATATCGCAAAAAGGCCACCCAAAACAGTCATGTTTTGGAGAAAAGCTCGTTCGAAAATCCAGAAGCATTCAGCTTCCTTTTGTTCACGTCTGTCCGGTGTGTCTTGTGTAATGCACAAATGTAGGAAATTTGAACGGCCAAATTGTTTTAGCCCCTTTAACTTTTTAGGTTCTACAATTATTTTAGCCTTTCTGCTGTCAAAAGTTCTCTAAAAACAGGAAGGTTTCAATACACAAGTCTGAACTCGAGGATCTCACGGAATAAGGAAAATAGTATTTTGGATTTCCGCGGCCTGTCGTGGCGCTTCTGTTCCTCGTGTTAGATGATCGACCGGGAAAACGCCTTTTCAGACCACGGAGCAGTTTTCACGAGCCTATAGCGTTATGAATACGCAACATTGAGGTCTCAAGCTTTGCCAACTATCTTCACTTTGTTCAAACATTGGATTGAGAAGAAAAACCCAAATGTGGTTTTCTGCGCGGACGCTGCCTTTAAAGGCAGTGTTCACGATAAATTTCACTTCCAATATCTCCACGGTTTACAGAAGGTCTGGGGCCCTGTATAGCGAAGCACGCTTGAAAGGACGCGAAAGTCGCGTTTTTGAGCCAAGATAGGTCCTTCCTTGTTTACGTTGATTTTTGAGCGTGGAGGAATTGACTATGAAGGATGATAGCATTTAATGCAATCTTTAATGCAACCAAGCGATCAGCTCGCTTATCAGCACTTCCTTGACTTGATCATTCCTGTAATCTGAGTCTTCATTTGTTCATTCCGAGGGGGCGGATCTGGAGCACGGGGCGGTTCTGGTACACCAAAACACTTGTTCGCAGCCGTTATTTTGTCACTCCTGGCTCGTCTTCTACCATTCTTTCGACACTGGGAGCCTAGGGTCCTTCTCGCCTTTGATTTCACTGCGGAAAGCCACCGATGATGATCATCGTGAACGCTGCCTTCGAAAAACAGGCTTGCTGAAGCAATCAGCGTGCAAGAACGTCGTGGCGCGCAAGGTGTTTAAAAGCTTTTTAAATCTTCGGAAAATCAAAAACGGACGTTGTATTCGTGTATGAGCCCTAGTGCATACTTTGCGCGACGGGTGACGCGCCATAGTGTTTGTAATATATAAATCGACCGAAAGTCGATATTGCTGATGTGCTCTGTCGCCGTCGTGGGAAGTATGTACTAGGCCTAGCACACCAAGTAGTTTCGTTCTGGAACTTCTACGGCATCAGTGCAGTGCTTTTGACTGGGCAAGACAAAACCTGCTCATGTTTTGTATTTGGAGCATTTCGGTCCACCTCTGTTCGTTTATCGAGTTTTTTTTTCATCTACATGATGCCTGTATTAACTAGGGTGAGATTTGGATAAATGACCTCCGCTCTTCTCTTATTTTTATGTGAAAATGCAATATCCAGACCAATTTATCCCCATCGGAGATCAACATCCTTATTTTCATGCTTACCTAAAGTGAGGTAACAGTATTCTCGATTCGTCGCCCCCTGTTTTGTTAATTCCCTACACTTCCGCTTCTCTTGTATGCAGAAGATTTTAGTCTTTGTGCCTAAATTTCACGGTGCAAGGCTGTGGTCTAGTTCTTTTCGCAAACAAAACAGTTCGTGATCGTATTGATTCGTCCGTGTTCGGGCGTCGTTGGTGACGATGCGAATGCTTCGTCATTTTGTCTCTGGCTCTAGTATCATCCCTTTCTTTCCCCGATTATTCAAATTTCGTGAGACATCCTACTCTTTTTCTTCTAGGTGTTCTTTTCCGTCGATACATGAGATTGTATTCTGTCCGTTTTTTGCCCGATTGTCACGAGTTCTGCGCTGCCTTTTATCAGTGCCGCGTCGCGTTTATGTTTTCTCAGATAGACAATATCGTTTGTTGATTTTCAGAGGATGACGGAGGAGGAATCGGCATCAACTCGCAATAATGTAGAGGAAGTTCATGGACAGTTGTTTGAAGTCGGACCACGCTATGTGAACCTTTCCTATATTGGCGAAGGAGCCTATGGCATGGTCGCGTGAGTGAATCATCTCAATCTATGGGCCGCTACTTTCATTCC
The DNA here is from genome assembly GCA_029168955.1 of Aplectana chamaeleonis. Lineage (NCBI taxonomy): Eukaryota > Metazoa > Nematoda > Chromadorea > Rhabditida > Cosmocercidae > Aplectana > Aplectana chamaeleonis. The sequence goes on from JAPDOI010000407.1 coordinate 510,509, forward strand.
TTTCTGTTTTCTAGCATTGATTCCCCTGTACAGTTACCCAGAATTGTTTCCGACAATGTTCATTGAAATCTTAGAGGTGCGGAGATTAACGGAAGTTTATAATTATATCATGCATACTAGGGATAGTTCACAACCACACCAATCTACTGTGTCTGAGTCTAAAAACACAAAAACTTGGTGGAGGGTCGTAAACAATTTGGCACAGAATACAAATTTCTGGCGGGGATCGTAAGAAGTTCGGCCCAAAAACGAAATTTTGGGGCCAGGTTTGTATAATTTTTTGAGAACTTCGGTTACTAGGGGGAGGGGATCCTAGTCCCACTGAGGTTCTATACAGCTGACCCTGGAACTCGATCAAGGATCTAAATTCTGCTGGAGAGAGTCTCCTGCTGTTTAGAAGGGCAAGTCAAAGTATTGACACCATTAGCCATGGAACCGGCCAGGTCCCTATTTTTATGGACTAAGAAGGAAGCCAAGAGCCACTTATTCGTAGACAAGTTCTGAGCTGAGGTCAGAGGAGGCCAAACAGTATTTCTCTCCTCTCAGTATCGCCTTTGATTAGCTCTTTCTAGAACGACTGCCAATAAAGGCGTTGACCGGACTTTGCCTTGCGAGGCATTGGGTGCTGGGGTCTTGGTTTCAACATAAGGACATTTCTTCGAGGGATTGTTAAAATTTGACCTAGAATTGACAAATTGGGACCGAGATCGTGATGTCTTGAAAATTTTGTTTATAGCGGGAAGTGACCGTTTTGACCTGCTTTGGGGAGCTGTGAGCTCCCCTTGATGACCCAAAATTTGCGAAAATAGTAACCTTTCACGAACTACCGTCCTAGGTGGAAATTTTCATATCTTTTTGCTCTGTTTCTGGCCAAAAATTTCACGAACACCCACACTCTTAAATCGAAAAATTTCCATATTCGGCCGAAAATTTTCATTAATGAACCTTCATTTTACAATTTTAAGTAATTTGGAGGTACTATAACTGTGTTTGATGAAGATTAGGCGCACTCCATTGTAGTCAGCGTGCGATTCCCTACTAGGTAAGCAGATGATGTGTGAATCTTTTCTTCAGAAAGTTTTGTGTCCTTTTTGGTTGGGAGTAAGCAAAAACTGGTGTTCACTGTCATTACTCCTGGTAATTAGAGGACTTCGGAGGCCAGAGATCCGAAGAAATCACCAAAGGTGTCATCAAAAATTGGGATGAATCTAAGCTGAGCCCTGGCTAAGGCATCTTCCATAGTCCTCACCACAAGCGCGGGACGAGCGTGCCACCCATCCAGCACCGCTATAGCTGCACCGCCCAAACCGCGATGGCGGTTTTACCTTTTGAATCAATTCTCGCTTCTCAGTTTAACTCCTTTTCCAACATGAATAATTCGGAGAGTATCCTACGCTACCGTACACGAAAATCCAAGCCAGGAATTTCTGTGCATGTCATAGTTGAAGCCCAATTTTAACCCGCCCTGGTGGTGCCGCCGGAGATTCCATAGTGGTTTCCCTCGCTTGCCGCGCAGGAAAAGTTTCATAACCTACCGCTCATCCTGCCCATGTCGCACTTGCGATGAGGACTATATGAAAGATGCCTAACCTCTGCTGCTAATATACCCTTACCTCCTCGTATCAGGCCTACTTGAAAGGGGAAGCCGCAGCGCTGCTCTGATCGCTTTATCATGAATTCGAGCGGTTGTTTTTGAGAAAACGCAATGGTAGAAATGGAGGAACAACCGCTCCGCTTCCACGATAGCGTGATAATAGATGCAACGCGGCTTCCTCAAGATAAGATACAAGCCATATGTGTTTTGTACAGTTGAGCAAAGTTCAAAGCCCTTATCAGAGTTTCTGAGATGTTTATGAAGTGTACCGTTTCGATGTTTTAAAAGTTTTCTTCCAGATCCGCCTTGGATACCGTAACGCGAGAGAGAGTGGCGATCAAGAAGATTTCTCCATTTGAGCATCAAACCTTCTGTCAGAGAACGCTACGGGAAATTAAGATACTAACGAGGTTTAAACACGAAAATGTAAGCTCTAATCTCTATGTGAATATATTCATATATGATCAAGCTGTTTACCTTCAGATCATCAACATACAAGAAATAATTCGATCCGAATCCGTGGAGCAGATGAGGGACATGTAGGTTTCTTAATTTTCTCGCATTTAGGTTTTATAGAAGAAATGGCGCTGATTTTGGTTTTTGAAAGGCGATTTGAGTAAGCTGATGGGAATGGATTTCTAAAATTTTCAGTCACCAAGATTAAGGTACCGTAACATTGCTGAGAGCTTTTACAACTGCTTGCTTGATCCTGGAGGCTGGGGGAGCTGTATTGCTGAACGTCTGGTGCTGGAATGTGATTTCAGATCTTAACTCTGACTGGTTTTTCTCTAATTTGGTGAGCTAGGTCAGCAGCTTTGTGCCCCGTTTTTTCGGATTTGAATTGCTTTTTAATGACCTTTAAATGCCTCATGATTTTTTGATGGCCACATTCTCGAGTGGAACATGCTGATAATGGAAAGCGTAAAGCTTTGTCGAATCAAAACCCCTTGGCTTTCGTGCCTTGTTCGAATGCAGATTGCAAAATGAATTTTATTTTGGACTTTGCCCAAATTAGGTTTAGTGACTTGCGTAACACGTATGCTCAGAAGAACAGCGGAAGATGGCAGCAAATCGTCTGTTCAGGCCAGAATTTTGAAAGTCTCGGTGCGATTGAGACTGTCCCACGCAACTTCAACTCTTCCAAAAATTTCGTCCGCAAAAAACTAGGGCCTAGAAGATTGACAAGTGATCCGGGCTAAGTGGTTGGAGATGTTCGCTAATCATGACACTGCGTTGTTGAATTGTACCTGTATACCTTCACATAAGCTCTCGCTTGTGTAATAAATAATAAATAATAATAATAATTGAGCCATTTCTTTCTCGTTCGAGTGGAGAGCGGGGTCATTGAAGGGAAGTGGATAAAGGGGTCTGTAGAGTTGCAGAGATCGGCGAGTGGTCGCTGAGCGTCAGCCTTGACGCGGCGACAAAAATGTTTCGAAACGTTATCGTCGCCGCGTCGGTTGCCGTTCGCTGGCAGTGATGTAGGGCCGTCGCGGCGTCAATACACTGCGGTGCACCCTCGTCGCCCTTTACGCCGCGTCGGTTGCCATCGTCGCCGAAGGTTATCGATATCACATGACCCAACGCTGTTCGTCGCTGCGAGCAACGCCGCGACTTCAACTCTGCAGACCCCTTAGGGAGGGCCATCAGAAGCCATTCGCCGATGCTCCTAACAAAGTAAATTTGCAGAGATGGCGCCTCTCACAGCGAGAGGAACTATGTCTGTTGCACGATGAGTTTACCCTGTTCGTTCAGTGCTACTTGAAAAGGCGGCCTGAACCCTCCACTTGATAGTACCGCCCCAAGTCTGCACGTCCGAGTCTCATCTCGCAAGGCGAGCCAAATATACCCTCGCTGTGGCCACTCAACTATTCTGATGTTTAACGTTACTATGATCGATAGCAGCAATCCTGCGGTGGTCTTGGCCGTGATACGGCGCACCTACCCTGCTGTTCGAAGAGACCCACCACGATAACTATAGTAGACCTATGTACGAATCCAACACTGGTTGCCCTGTTTCTGAACCTATGGCAATAACTCCTTCACGGCTGCGAAGAAGAAGAAGAACTCATTTGTCCCAACCTGTAGTTCCGTTATTATCAGGGGTGAAACCTAACTGGTCAGTGGGAGGGTCCTTATCTTTTGGCGATTCAGTGCTAGCCAACTGCGGTTATTTTGGTTCGTTTCTGGTATCTCCAAGGGCGTTAGCGTTGTGGTACGATCCGAGCTTGTCTACTTACGTTGTTACCGGATTTACTCTAATAGAAGTACACCTCCATTTGAAGTACACCTAAAATGGAAGGCTGAGTATTAGAAGTACACCCTCTATTTGAAGTACACCTCTATTAGAAGTACATATAAAATAGAGGTCTGAGTATTAGAAGTACACCCTCTATTTGAAGTACACCTCTTTTCGGAGGGGACCCCCGGTACTTGGGTAAGTGATTGGCAACTCGAATGTGGCATTTGAGAGAGACCAGTTTGCCCGAGATTTTTTTCAACAATGTGAGGTTTGAATATTAAAAAAAACTGTCGGCGATTCCTTTCTTTGTCAAAGATTGCTTGTATGGGACAACTTACGATGAAACCTCAGCAAACTTCAAATGACCAGGAAAAAACGCAGAGCTAAAGTTTGACATTGGTGTTATTCGCGGCGAATGCACGGAGTTTATTTAGGTTCTTTACAATTATTTTTGTTTGATTGGGTTTTAGTCGATCAAAGTCGACTTGTTTTGGCCCTATACGTTGACTTTAGCGGCGCTTGAAAAACCAAGATTTCCCAGCGTTACGAAGATTGGATCATTTATGCAGAGAAATCGCTCATATTACGAGGAAATCAGGAACCACCAATGGTGGACTTTACCTATAGTGGATTGTGGACGCAAAGAACTTGCTTCTGGAAAAGCTATTGTCAGGTGGTTGAACAACCGCGCTTTTTCTGGACGGCTCGAAAGGCCATCAGTTAAAGGCAGTGTTCACGATAAATTTCACTTCCGATATCACCATGGTTTACGGAAGGTCTTGTGCCCTGTATAGCAAAGCATGCCTAAAAAGCACGCGAAAGAAGCGTTTTCGAGCCAAAATAGGCCCTCCCTTTTTTACGCCGATTTTTGAGAGTGGAGGAATTGACCGCTAGAAGGATGATACCTATCAGTGCAATGAAGCTATCAGCTTACTTATCAGCACTTCCTTGACTTGAACATTTCTGTTATCTGAGTCTTTGTTTGTTCATTTCGAGGGTGCGGATCTGGAGCACTGGGCGGCTCTAGGACACCAAACACTTGTTTGCAGCTGTTATTTTGCCACTCCTGGCTCGTTTTTTACCGTTTTTTCGACACTGGGAGCCTAGAATTCTTCTCGCATATCATTTCACTGTGGAAAGTCACCGCTGCTGTTCATCGTGAACGCTGCCTTTAAATTGTTTTTAAGCCTAACAAGTCGATGAAGCACGTGTCAACAGACTCGAAAACGAACTTATACATTTTTTGAAAGAAATTAGCTTGGGAACGGTGTGAATATATGATATCAGAGATTGTGGAAGCATCAGTTCGATTGAGCCTAGTCCGAAATCTTTTTAAGTACAAGTTTTTTGTGTTATACTGGGAATCAAGAAATGTGAAGAGTCTACCATTGGAAATTCAAAAAATTGCGCCGAATAATAGAAGTACACCCTCTATTAGAAGTACACCTCTAATAGAAGTACATCAAAAAGAGAATGCTGAGAATTAGAAGTACAGCCTCTATTTGAAGTACAGCTCTAATATAAGTACATATAAAAGAGGGGTCTGAGTATTATAAGTACATGTACTTCTAAAAGAGAAAATACGGTATATCAACCACTTTGCATGCTGTCTTCAAACCGTGTGATAGCAAGACATCTGAGCTCTCAAGCAAGGCACAGCTCAATCTAAGACGTGAATTTAGAAAATTTTGTTCATTTCTCAAGGAGGTTTTGGGAAGTAGACCAGTCTTTGAGGTCATTAGTGCTGAATACCTTAAAATCAGTCACATTACGAGGGTACAGCAGGGTCGCGGCTAGCAGCATTGGTTGTATGTGATTCGTGAAAGTTTTGGTTGAAAGAAAATGCAAAAATTGTGGAGGGGTGAACATTTTTGACATTTCTTGGATGGTAAGATCGCCAAGAGAGGGGATTTCTAGAATTGTCGGCATTTTTCAAAACCCAATTACGGGGGGTTATTAGTTGCGCTGAAGTTGGCAAAAATGCCCCGTTGGAACCTGAGCTCATAACGTATCCGAGTTCTGCAGTGATGTGAGGAAAAGCTTCTCGTGGAGTAGGCGCCTTTCCTCGCCACTGCTCCAATCCCTTCCCTGGTTTATGCACTTCGAGAACCAATGCTGGATCTCGTTGTTTGTCACAGTTTTGTTTCGTATTAGTGTGTTGTCATGAAAAGTAATCCCTATAATCATTAGCTTGGCTTGGTTATGTGTAGAGCCAAACAAGGGGGGATTTGGATATTTTTAGTGCTGTGTTATTGGATATTGAAAAATTCATTTTCGTATTCGGTCATCCTTTGTTTTGCTATGGCTCATCGGATGTTGTTGATTTCAGTTATATTGTCCAATGCTTGATGGAAACAGACTTGTACAAACTTCTTAAGACGCAGAAACTTTCAAACGATCATGTCTGCTACTTCTTATATCAGGCAAGCGCAATCAATTATCCGTCACGTTTTTGTTGTTATTGAAAGATCCTATTTCTCTCTCGCGGTCATTCAATCACGCTCCACTTTCTTTCTTTAGATTCTTCGTGGTTTGAAATACATCCATTCTGCTAATGTACTGCATCGAGATCTTAAACCTTCCAATTTGTTGCTCAACACCACGTGTGATCTCAAGGTAATTTTTTTTGGAGGTGAAGAAAAATTTTCATTTTGATTGTATGCTGGGGCGCGTACATATCACTCGCGTGCATACGCGTCACAGTCTAATGAGTGTCGCGCGCGCGGCTAACGCGGAAAACCCAGTAGAGTATTCAGCACTCCTTATGAGAAAACGTTCATCGTTCCCGACATGAGATGAACACAGGAAAGTCAATAATGTTCCAGGAAATGCCAATTTTCTTGATTTCATTCAAATGCGGGGATGTTGTGTCGCCGCCTGTTTGGCCGCGTTTTCTCACTCAAGCTAGAATTCCGCAATCCCTGTACTCCAGGTCCTCGGAGAGAGAGAGGGGGGGGAGAGAGAGTTTCGACCTCCCATTCCATTGTCTCTAGTTTATCGTGACATGAAACTGTGACCCTCCGTTGTAATTAAGTTTTTTTTCACGGATTCTTTAACTTTGCCGCGCTCATTAGTCCTGGAGAAGGTTATCGAAATTAATATTTGAAAATATTCGGTTTTTTTAATGGATGCATTTTTGAATTCAAACCTTCCGACAAGCAAAGACATCGTGAGCGCCGAAAATGGGACAGGGGTTCTCTACAGACATAGGGACGAGTTGTCTCTCGTTTTTTGCAGTTCGAAACGTCACTTTACTCAATTCGAGCGCAGTGGTCCCGAGTGGAGTTAAAGCCGCAAAAGGCGAGACAGCTTCTCCCTCGGTGTAGAGAGCCCCTACCCCGCTGAAAATCACTTTCAATTTTTGTGGACAATAGAACAAACCGTCTGGCTGATATCTGCCACAAAACTTGAGGCTCTGTAAATGTGCCCCTCAAAAGTTATGGCCACCAGAAAACAGCTGCGGGGTCGATCATCTAGCACATTTTCATAGAATATTGCTGCAACCGTCAAACAACATTGAAAAGAATTATCGTACTGGTTTTTCTTTACAAAAGAAGATTTTTCAGGGGCTCTTTCAACATTTTCGTTGCTTAAAAAGGCGAAGCTATACAAAAACATAGAAAATAATGTGTGGTTTTCAGCGCGTACGATGCCTTCAATAGAGGGCTCGAAGGGGGAAGCTCGTATCAATGAAAAAAAAACGGAAAGAGAACGGACACCATTGTGGATCCTTGTACGATTTCAAGAAAAAAAAGCGCTTATGTTTACAGGATTGACCAGTATTGAGTGTGATTCTTTCTGAACTACGTAGGAAAACGATTTGTGGTAACTAAGTTCCTTATTTGTGAAAAAGGTGTCTGACGCTGTGATTCTCAATGGTTATCTCGCCGAAAACATGAAGTGTGTTTTACCTGCAGTGCGGTTTCTTTCCAGATCTGTGATTTCGGTTTGGCTCGAGTAACTGACCCGCAGACAGACCATACTGGATTCCTAACAGAATATGTTGCAACGCGGTAACTTTCTATGCTTTATTGTAGTTTCGTTTGCTTTCGCTCGAGAAATAATGTTTTCAGGTGGTATCGTGCCCCAGAAATTATGCTCAACTCTAAAGGCTACACAAAGTCTATAGATGTGTGGTCGGTGAGTAGTTTTGTCACCCCTCTGCTCGTTCGGTTGATAAATCAATTTCACTTCATGTTAGGCAAATTCAAGTTATTAAGGTGGGTTGCATCCTAGCCGAAATGTTGAGCAATCGGCCGTTGTTCCCTGGCAAACACTACCTCGATCAGTTAAATCTTATTCTCGCTGTTGTGGGATCACCATCACAAGAAGATCTGCAATGCATTATTAATGACAAGGTTTGCGCCAGAGATCTTTCACGTAATTCTCTTCATGAATATTCATTTGTTGTACTCTTTCTGCAACTCTCGGGTGAATCTCGGCAGTTTTTGCTCTTAAGAAGGGCAGAATATCATCTACGGCTTCACCTGCTTTTGTGACCTGCATTGCGCCTTTTTTTCGGAGCCTGGAATGACGAAGTTTTGTGTTGGCGGCCGAAAAGTTATTCCAAACCGATGAAGTCTGTTCTGAAGGGCAGGATAAAGAAAGTTGCACGAAGTAGGAAGAAACAGAACATAATCGTCTCGGTGTTGTTAGAAAGTCCTGCCTAACGTCTGTACCGATTCATCTAACCCATGGTTTCCTACGTCTGATAAGCTCGCAAACTTTTGAAAATCGGTTCCCCTAGATTTTTTTCAATTTTCCGCCTTTTCAGGAGCGGCAAGCATGAATGCGACTGCGAGGATCAGGAAGCGCCACGCCGCGCGCACGCGTTATGGTTTAAATTCAAATTTAGGCGCGCGCGTGCGGCTTTGCGAGTCCCTACCCCTACCGCAGTATCCATGCATGTCACTACAGTAGAGACATGTGAAGGGAATCGCTATCTCATTGCAATGATTTCGTGGTTCAAGTCTCTTCGGCAGATGAGGGACCGTCTCAAATTCTGAATCCTTCAGAGGCGGGAGGGAAGTACCCGGCGTTCTCGTCTTAAGGGCTCATGCCTGTTCATAAGAAATCTTTCTGCGATTGAATGAAGTTACACGAATCGCCTCCACCTAAATCAGCTAGAGCTCGCCAATTGCTGCAATTGCAGACCCCTTGATGGCGAGCATGTAGAGCAAACCGTCAAATTTTGGTGTCGGAAGCGAACTGCTGGATTTTTTTAGAAGAGAAAGAATGCGCATTTTCTGCAGTAGCTTGAGAATGGGTCTTCCTCATGTTTCCCAGCTTTTCCAGGTTCTGAAGGCCCCCGTCAGAGATGGTCGATCGACTGAGTCCTATCCGGTCGATTCGCGCCTAAATAGTGACAGACGGGTGCAGAAAGGTCAACCAATGAGTTTATCTGCGATCGTCTGCTTGCTTTCGCAATCCACCCAGTCGATACTGGTGTTCCACGAGCGCAGCCAGGGCCTATGCACCCGAGGTCGGTTTTTTCACCCCTGACTTAGTCGGTTTTTCGACCAGGTTTGGCAGGGTCCGAAAAGACCGTGTGGAGCTAATTGCAAGCCAGATAAAGCGTTTTGATGTGCATCTGAATGTGGCTATTCTCTTGTTTAGTGCTGCATTCAAAGTTAGCTGAGTATTTTTAGGCTCGCTCGTACTTGATCTCCTTACCTCATAAACCCAAGCAGCCATGGTCTCGGTTGTACCCGGGAGCGGATCCCCGTGCACTGGATCTATTGGAGAAGATGTTGACGTTCAACCCGCACAACAGGTGGGACTTTACATGCCTCTGAGTTCTGAACCTACTTTTTCAAATTTTCGAAATATTTTTTCTCCCAGTTTTCGAAATTATCGACTGGTACCACTGTAGAGACTTTTTTACGGTAGATTCCATGGAGAAGATACATACTAAAAATGTGATTGTGTTCCCATTTATCTTATGGTTCGAGTATTTTATCCAATTCTTTTCAAACCTTAATAGAAAAAAGTCCAATTGTGTTTGTTTCCATGTCTGCGATAAGTGTACTCGCCGCGTGGACACTACTCGGTGTTTTCGATCGCCAGGAGCTCTATGCACACCTTTCCCCGAACATCGCCATCCACGCGAAGACCACCCGTGACTGGTCTTCAGGCGCATTTGGCTAATCACAGGAGGACTTTGCTGGGATGGGGATGCTCTGGAGAAAGATATGCCTACAGCTCCGGATTCGAATTCACGCAATACAGATGAATCACGCCTCGTAACTCCTCATACATACTTATATGCTACCGTGTATGTATATCTGACAATTTTCTAGTTCCTTAATTATTTTTTAGTTTTGTTCTCGGTTTTGGTCCCTTATAATTATGGTAATTTATCGGGAACTGTAGTATTGGGTGATTTTTATTCCGGTACTGAGAGATGATGCCGGTTTTCGAAATTTATAGCTTGTCAACTCGTTAGACGAAATAGGAGGAGCCGCGGACTAGCTCGGCCGCCTAGACGCGATGGGAGAATCGTACATTCTTATCTGTGGTCATGCGGGGTTGAGCCGCTACGCAATGACTGGCGGATGGGACCCTAAGGGGCAAAATTAGGGGGGTTTGGTTGTGAAATCTTCGGCCTATAAATGAAAGCTTTCGGAGGTGATTTTCAAAATCTTCTTAATTTAAGTTGACCATCGAGGAGGTACGCAGCTCCGCCGGGAACCGACACTTGGGCTGCTGGACCCTGCTTTGGCGGGTGGAATAGGACGGAAATAGGACTCTAGAGACGACTTGAACGCAGACCTTCTCATTCGCGGTCTCCCCCTTTTTTCCGGTACTTTGTCTACAAGCCGAAATTCCCACTTTTTAGTCTACAAGTTGGGACTGATATTGAGTCTGTACAGAATTTTAATGAACCAATACAAGATCAAGGTTTGACTAAATGCTATGTGGGCAGCTGTGCGTTAAGCAGGCGTGGGACCTGACCGTGTGACGTACCAGCCGTTTGCAAATGGTTGTGCTAAATTCAAATCCTGTTCAAGGGAAATTCGAAAAAATGGTAAACGGGAGAAACGGCTCGGTCAAAAAGGGAAATTACGCTGTGAATGAACCTTACCATAGAATATGTCTGCAATATTACATACAGGGTGCTTCAAGGAACGCTGAAAGTTTCCAAGTGCGTTTGAGTGAGTTTTTTGAACGCTGACAAACTGTTTCCCCCGTATTTCATAGTGTTCTGTGGATGGCTAAGGCTCGACACGTTCGTAGTTGGGATTTAATGGCGATGTTTTGGGATTAATCCCATCTTCTCGGCAGCCTGAAATATTCACATAAATATATACGACGTACAACGTAAACAGTGGATGGTGTTACCAACCTCAGTCTGCGAATGTGGTACTAAATCACTGCCACGTGGAACATACACCTCATAAAATTGCAATATTAAAGCAGGCTGAGCTTCAAACCGTCAATATGTGGGAGAGGCATAAATTTGCTCGAAAAATCTTGGGTCCAAGTTGCGCCCTGCTTTCGTCTACAGTTTGAAATTATGAGCTCGATTCAATGTTCCCGAGCTGAGTGCAGTGTCCTTTTTTGTTCTCGAAATTACACATGCTGTGAGTGATTGATAATGTTTTGATGATCTCAAAAGGTTCAAGGGTTGTAAAGTTATCAGCTATAATCGAAACTTCTGTGTAGGGGCGCAAAGCAAATTCCATAAAAATTGTTAATCAGGTTTAATGCAATAAACTTGTATTGAATTTGTTCACGTCTTTTCCAAGAATAGCCTTGAAGACAATCTTCACCATGAAAACGGTCTTCGAGTTTTCACCGGGATACGTTGCAACAATAGCGGCGAAAGAACGCCTAAAAACGAACCATAGATAGCCCTTATATGGCCCTCAAACTTGTATGTACTATGCCGTACCCGACGACTTCTTTGTTAGCCGTTGAGATAGTGGGCGGGGCGTGCATTGCTCAATCAAAGTTGTGGGTCGTATAGGGCTATCTGTGGTTCGTTTTCAGCTATTCTCTCGCCATTACTATTGTAATTGACCCCGGTGCATTCAATTCCCGGTAAAAACTCGGAGACCGTTTCTGATGTGAACACTGACTTTAAGCAGTGGATTTTAAGAGAGTTTTGCTCAGCATCGAGCGTGGGTGTGGCAACAAGCTCAAGCGCACGCTGAGGAATGTATTTTGTCAACTATCGACTTTTTTCGGATATACCCAAAAAATTGTGAAATTTTATTTTCTAAAAAAACGGTCGTAAGCTCAGCTAAGTATAGTAAGGTCCGTGGCTTCTTTCCTCAAGAAAAAAACTTTAAAATTCGGAAAACTAACCAGGTAATTACCAGCCAGCTGTCAGTGAGATTTGAATCGCCAGCGCGAGCCGCCATTAAGATTTGAATGTTTTTTTTTCTTGAGGAACAAGCCACGGACCTAACTAGATTCTGTTTCAGTTCAAGTGAACTCCTGTTGCCGGTTATCAGAGCGCGGAGCGGTGGCTTACACCTCACCGAGGCGTACCGCTCCGCTACTGGTGATAATCAAAATCAACAGTTCACTACGGATATACCAGAGCTTATATGAGGTGATGTGCCGTGAAATCATTGGATTGTGAAGATATGATAGAAATTGTAAATCTCGGACATTTTCGTGGCAATTCTAATTTCTATTACCATAACCTCACAACCCTGTCTCACTCAAACCCTCACCATAACCTGGCCCTCACAATGTGTGGTCCGTAAACTTGTACAGTTGTTCCCATAAGGTCGGATGGTTGGAAACAAAATAACTAGAGCATTTTAAAAGTTTCGGAGCCCATTACTTTCTGGACATTTTGATGCGAAATTCGAGGTGTGTCGAATATTCCCAGTAGCGGTAAACTCCATCAGATGTTGGAGTTGAGCTTCAGAATGGTATGTTCTACTCGATCAAAAGATCGCAGATGGACAAGTCATCAGCTCATTTTTGGCGCAGGACATCCTCAACAACCTAATAGTATGATTTGGAACTTTGTCCGAGTAGCTTAGAGTCGGCGCGTATCGCGCTGGCACTTGGTTCCCTTTAGGGGGCGTGGTTTGCGACAACACAAACTGCGCCGTCAATAGGGAACTAGTGAAGCGAATGCGGCCCGTGCTGACTTTATACGTGAGCGTATGAAGCCATAATTCATTAGGTTGCAACGAAGGTTCTCCCCGTTGGGCTCCGTCATTACTGGAGAATTCCGCTGAATTTCAACATACGCATCTTTCATGGTCCTCACTGCAAGCGCGGCACGCCTGGGACTCATGGGAGGCAATTATGAAATCTGGCGGCGCCAGCACGGCGGTGCGTGGTCAAATTTAGCCCCAACTATACGTACTATGGCGTGCACTGAAATTCCAGACTTGCATTTGCACACACGTTAGCGTAGGATAATACTAATTAATTTTTCATGAAGTGGACTAAAAGTTAGAACCGAGTTATAATGCAAATGGAAGAACCGCCATGGTGGTTTGTGCGGCGCCGCCGTAACGGTGCTGAATGGGCGACACGCGCGTGCCACACTGGCGGTGAAGACTATGAAAAAAGCCGTAATTTGATAAGCAGTGAGGCTTTTTGAAAATAAAAATAAGTTTTAGGTAGAAATGGCGTATCACTTATGACTCAAAGTTGAGCGCTGAAAAATTGAAAAAATACACAAAATCGAATGGTGGGAAATCTTCACAGCAACCTATTCGTTTACTTTGGAAAAAAATATGGTAATATTCTATGCATTTTTTGATGCTGGGTTAATTAATCACCTTTACGCTCTCCTATCCTAATTCCCTGTTGGGGTGAGAGGAGGCTAGCTCAAAGCAGTAGCTTTTTGCAAATATCCTGTATCTAATGAACCAGCGCATCTCATGATCACGTGTATAAATTATGCTGCTCTTTTGTATTTGTAATTCTACGGGAGTGAAAACTTTGGTATCGACGGTAATTGAGAGGTCAGACTTATGACGGATGGAGGGAGGGTGTTTTGTGTGTCTGAAGCTAATTGTCCTGCCCAGGGTTAAACGCGGTTGTGTAATGCCTCAAAGGGTTGTTAGGAGGAATCATGAAAATTCTAACCCAAAAAAAGATGAAAACTCCGGGTGGGGATCGTAAGAATTCCGGCCCAAAAACCAAATTTCGAAGGAGGGTTGTGAAAATTTCGGAAAATTCATATCACCAGGGGGGGGATAGTAGCTCCGTTGAAGTCCTACACAACGGCCGGCTTAACCCTGGTCGTGCTTCATTACCCGCGCTAAATAGTGCGAACAACAAGCCAAGATCATGATGCAACAGTATGCATTGGCTCCACTTTTAAGGTCGAAGTCTGTAAGCGGCGGACATTTTTCCTGGTAGGAATGAAATGCAGAGCTCTTTAGCGATGTCTTGAACTTGAACTTTCTCATTTTGAAGTACAGAACTATTAGTAATATGAAACTCCAAACTTGTTAGCCGATTCTTCAATGAGTTTCACTTGAACGTTAGTTTAATTTTACCTAAAAGTAGATGAAAGTGGTGTGCAAGTTTGCTTCTTCACTAGTTGACATTTTCCTCTTTTTCCCCCGTTTTATGAGGCCTTTCCGAAATCGCATTACATCTGTTTGTGTGTGACAATAGTTGACGTCAACTGCAACTGACTTTTGGATTATTGATGGTGTTTCGGAGGAAACATTCTTTATTTTTTGCTTCGAATTTATTTAGTTCGTTCACATTTTTTATACGCTTTTTACGTTCGCTTAAGGCAATCGTTAGATAGCAATAGTCGAAAGGCGATGTCACTCAGTAATATTTTCCGTGTAGTAAATGTAAATTCTGTGCATTTATCTTCAAATGTCTGGTTATTCTTTCTCTTCCAGAATAAACATCGAGCAGGCGCTGGCTCATCCATATTTGGAGCAGTACTACGATCCGAATGATGAGGTATGTGGCTTATCCGATTTAGCATGCGAGGTTCCGCGCCAGTACTTGAGCACAAACGGGAAATTGATATGAACATGGATCTTGAGCAAAAATCTAATTTCAGTTTTTCACTTTGATTCATGGCTCCCAAACAGGTTCACGTCTCACGATACCCGTTTCATGCATGAGATCTTTGATTGCAATTTAGCAGGCGTTTGTTGACTATTGGTTTCTATTTGTCTTCTTGAGCGCCGAAAATCATAGCAATATATTTGGGTGAAGTGAAAGTATTCACTGCTTTTTCATTTCTCGGTATTATAGCGCAGTATTTTGTGCTCGCTGAATACGTTTAGAGACAAGGCAGGGTATAAAAGTACAATTCAATCATGTTATATAAACCATTGAAGGGCGAGTAGAGTACGATGAGTTGAAATGCCCCAATACCCCTAATCGCACATCAGTGGCGAGGTGATCAGGAACTGAACGAGCACTGGCCTCTTCATGCTTGCATCCACCGTTTTGGTGGAGAAAATGAACGACGTTCACCCGTTCGCAGCCACGAACTGATTAACCGCGGCGTCCCTAATGCCGCTCGGACTGCAGCGGATTCGAAAGACAGTATCCGCGAAGTAGTCATGCCGATAGATTTATGACCCCTGCTGTACCTTCCGCAAGCTGTTCTGAAGTGGCCTGAGTGCCCAGAAGCTCTATATACCGCCCTCTTTCCGGACCTTACAGCTCGCAAGGGAGCGTGCATAGCTAGCAACCTAAGCGATCGCAGCCGCTATGAGAAGCGTGGTTGAAAATGAAATATTGATTGTATTAGGTTGATGCAAAAGTTTCCGGACTTTTTACGACTTTGATAAAAAACATTTATTTCAAAAGCAAACAAGGCTCACCCAACAAAATAATTTCAATCACATTCAAGGATCCTTCGCCACCGATTGTGCAGATCATGAATTCCCGACGCGTAGAACTCTGGGAACCTGGGATGGGAAGTTCTTCCTCGCCCTCCATATAGCCCAGATCTTGCCCCTTCTGACTACCATCTGTTCCACTCGATGCAGCCCTTCATGGATGGAAAACAGTTCAATAACGATGACGATGTCAAAAGGGCTTTGGAAAAATACTTCGACTCGAAACAGCCAGAGTTTTACGCGTCGGGAATTCATGATCTGCCCAATCGGTGGCGAAGGATCTTTCAGTGTGATGGAAATTATTTTGTTGGGTGAGCCTTGTTTGTTTATGCAATAAATGTTTTATATTCAAAGTCGTGAACAGTCCGGAAACTTTTGTATCAACCTAATAGCTTCAGCGATTGTAGCTATCGTAGATAGCTACAATCGCTCGATCTACAATCAGTATTCCATTTTTTACCGCACTTCATCTAGCGAAGGTGGCCGCTGGGTCGCTAGCCTTGGATGCCCTTTTAGGCCTAAGGCTTCTTTCACAGGTCGATCGCTGCGATAGCATGCTTCGATTGAGAATCGACGTGCGACGCGATCAATATTCAGGATTGTTATGCTGTCGCATCCCACGGCGATGCAACTCTAGACTAGTCCTAAATGTTCCGACGTACGTACACTACCGCTTGTAGGATTTGGTCAGAAGATGTGCGGGAACGCGTTTTCGCTTCTCCAACGTCCTTTTAATAATCTTTATCAAAATCTTCTATTAAGATCTGAAAAGTCATCAAGGATTCAGGTGAGGAGGGTTATCCAACTATATATTACTAGCTCGGGTTCATATCTAAACAAAGAGTCCGGAATGTGATTTTGAGATCATTATACAGTACACATAGCATTGTGCAGCCGCAAACTGTATTTGTACACTGTATGGCTCACTAAAAATTTCAACTTTTCTTTTCATGCCTAAGCCCTGGCAATCATTACATTGTCGGATAGCCCTCTTAAGATCCGAAACAATTTTTCAGATGAAGAAAAAACAACTAATTTGAATGGAGTTATCAAAAAAGTCATAGCGCACCTTCTGACAAACTCCTACGAAAGGTATTATACCCTGCTCGACCGGGGGCTTACTTTATGGCAAATTCAGAATGAAAAGTGTTCTGGGGAGACCTCGCCAGCATACTTGTACTATCAATGTGGTTAAGGAATAAGGTTTGGACCAGCTATTTAATGTCCATTCGGAGCTACGAAAGCTTTCCAAGTATTCATGTCCTCACAATGTCATTATTCGTGTGTGCTACGCTTGGAGGTTTAGTCACAAGTTTGAAGCTGAATTGAAAACATTTCCGTATGAAATAGATTGGGACGAAATCCTTCTCATTCAATTTGTTTGCTTTCGAGTCAAGATAAACAGCGTTTGTAGTATTAGGCGTAGCTGGCTCCATTTTGTGATTGAGCTTTCTTTGGATATGTTTCACTGGCTGGAATTGTTTGTTTTCTTACGGGTTCCTTTGGCGCTGAATTCGCATCCCATTCTTTTGAAGCCGCCGGACTTCTAGCATTTAATGAATTTATTCAAAGTAGGCAGCAATTAGGTCAAACTGCATAGCGCATTCATTTAATTTGGTTAACATTTCACTCTGAAGAAAAGGGCTTCTGAAAAAACTAGGGTTTCAAAGATTCGGCGCCAAATCGCATAATAGCGAACGTTCAATCAGAGTATGCACATCAACTCAGGCTCTGAATCATTTTCTTCGGAAATGCTCGTGGTAGTTTTATTCTTTTGTTTCATGAGCTCTTGTACTAGTACTGAAAAATTGGAACCTGTCCCTACTGTTTTGTAAAGTTTTCTTTACTCATGTAATTCCGGGTGAGGAAGTGCTGGAGCGGTCGGTCTTGGCAAAATATAACAATGATAAAGAGATTACGACGTGATGAGCCCGACAACAATGCGGGCTTGTGACTCAGGAGTGCTTACAGGCACAGAGCACCCATAAGATTATGTTTCGGATTTTATGCTCATCATGGAGAGGATAGCATGCTGATTAAAGTAGCATCTCTGAAATCGCTCAAAACCTACAAACGCAGTGTTGACCCCTTTTGTATAACACTTGCCAAGTGCGAGGATTCAATTCTTCCAAATAAACGAGATGTAAGGGACCACCACAGACCCGACCTCCTTCGCTCACCACCGCGGGCCACGCATACCAGATTTCCGAGCTCAATAGCGGCTAGAAAAATGGATAACTTTCAACCGCGTCGGCACTCTTCTCCTTCTTGCCGGTCTGTCTCCTCACCCTGATTCGCTCTCGCGCAGCGACCTCGAATGAAGACAAATACAGGTCTGATGCAACTCGTCCACCTGTTTTTTTGCCCTAAAACACAAGCATACTATTTGAAAAATGAATTTTTGTGGTGTTCTGTGCCTTTAGGCGCTGCACATCCTTGCTTGTTCTCGGCGTTCTCAACGGTTCATAAGCGTTTAGGCTGCCTTTAATCTTGTAAGGCTCAACTGGATACTTTATGTACAGAATAAATTGACACTTGTTAAAACGCACAATATTTGTCATACGGGAAAAACTTGTATGAAAACCATTGAGGCTGTAGAGCAGGGGCTTTTGTAGGGCAGTGGCACGAGAAGCCACTATCACGCATACGGTCGTGTGATCGCATCTCCAGAGGAGTTGATTAACGCTGAGAACTAAATCGTTCATTCTTTTTTAGTAAGCCCTTTCAGTTTGGCACACAAGCGTTTAATTCACTGCGAAGGGTGCATAATTCCACGTAGATGCTCTTAACGGCGCTTGCTGAAAATTAGTGGTTCTTACGACTTCCTGAATCTAATATTTAAAGCCGATTTTGCAGCCTGTCTGTGAGGAGCCGTTCACGTACGAGATGGAGCTGGATGACCTGCCAAAGGAGAGGCTGAAGGAGCTGATCTTCCAAGAGGCCGAACTCCATCACAGGCGTATGCAGGAAGAGAACGCCAGGGCTGCTGTTCAATAAGGCTACGCCCCCTCATCGGCATAACTCGTCCGCAGTATGTCTGCGCGGCCGGCCACTGTTGCCGGTCAGGAGTAATCAGGTAATCTGCCACATTCGCATCCTCCTCCACCGCAGGGTTGGCTTCAATTCAACACAGCCAGCGGTGAACTGTATGATCATTGTCGAGCTTTCTGTCTCTGGACTTGAGCCTTTCTACCCTCTCTCCATTCTCTAGTTTCGATGACTTAGCTGGAGAGAGCACATTGAGAGGTTGACTATTCATCAATTTGTATGACTCGACTCGGTTGTTTGCATTGCTCCGTCACATATCGACTTGTCGTGTTTCTGGCCAGATCGGTGCAGTTTGTCCTTTCGTTCGTTCATTCGTTCGTTGATTGTATCTCCTCCTCCTCATCTATTCTCATTCCATTATCATCCATGGATTTATTGTTTTAAGCGTATTTTACAGCACTTACCAATAGTTTCTCACAATCACTACGCACCGCAGCCTCACATAAACACACACCTTCAGATGATGGCAGATTGATTTAATGTATTGAATTATTTCCCTGTGTATGTACATGAGTTTTGCACGTGATGTTTTATTGAATAACTACAGATACAGATTATTCTCAGCTTTTTTTTACATTTTACCATTTTTCTGTTTTGCATATTTATAGCAATTTTGAGCGCCGTCCAAGCCCCAGTGAATTATGCTAGCCATCCATCCGTCTGGCGCTGCAGAATCGTTAGCACCACTCCTCATTTGAAAGTTTTTATACGGGGTGTGCCCAGGTTTCGTAGATTGCGCTGAGTCCATGTCTTGCTCAGAGCTTGGGCCTATTTGCAACTTTTGTGTTCTTCGAACTGCCCATGTGCGCTTTTTGCTCATCTCCTTCTGCCTATCTGCTCCCATCCAATTCACTCTGTGAACTCGTTCCTCCTGCATGATTGCCTCCCATCTCCTTTTTCATTTTCGCGTGCAGTCTCTGGCAGTATGCAAAAGTTCCATCGTGAGGCGGACCTAACGCCGCGAAGAACTTGGGGCAGAGAAAGGCGTTTTCCCTTCTGAAGACAATACTGCAGCCATCCTGATTCTTGTTAGAGAGATGCCTTAAATGGTTTTCGTGCTTCAAAGTGGACAATTTCTAGAAGTGGAGACATGTACATATTTAAAATATGAAATCCACGGCAACGGAAAATGGCTGTTGTGCGGTTGCGTATTTCCACTAAACGTGCTAAAGGTTGGGGACGTCCTGCCATAATTGGCGGCATATTTTTTTATTTTATATTTATTTATTTATTTTTTATTTTCTGAATTTTGAAGGCAAAACATTGGAAGCGTTAAGAAACGGTGAGCTTGCTCCGCACGCAAACATCAATATGTCTAACAATACGGTCTTTACCATTGATACACGCAGGAATGACAAGAATCGAAAAGATTTCAGGTGCATTGATAAAGTTTGTGTGCGGGGGAAAACTTAGTTTCTCAACGCTTCCCGTGTTTCCTTGAAAATTCAGGCAAAAATTACAGATTTGTCGTCGATTATGGCAGGACGTCCGCAATCTACAGTATGCCTAGTGGAAATACGCAACCGCACAACCGTCTTTTTTCCGTGGCCGTGGACCGTATATTCTCATGCTCGTCAACAGAATAGTTTTCTACGACATGAGGGGTAAAGATCTTAACTCTTGAATACCTAGTTTAGTTCTATTTGAGTGAAAGACAGCTATTCTCTTCTAAGGCTTCTTAACTTTTTTTAGTGGGTGTCAAACTGTGGCAGTTACTGTTCAAAAGAAGTATGAATCTAGAATCTCAACTAGTAAGTGTGAGAAGATTCGTCTGTGGTGTCCATTGCTAGCACACCAGAACAATATCATCGTCGATAGGGTCCCTAGTATACTTGGGCATCGAATAATTTCGAATCATCCGAAAAATCAATTTTTCTCTCTGGATTCAGAATGGTTTGAGCTAATTTTGGTTTTCAGGCCTCATGTTAGAGGTGTTCTTTTCATAATTCATAGCAAAGTGCATTCACAAAATCACAAATATTGGTTTTTCAGGAAATAAGTCGACTGATAGTCGAAGTCGACTATTTTTTTTCGAAAAATTGGTGATTGTGATTCAATGAATGCAATTGATTATACTCTAACCTACCTTAAGAGAAGATTCCCCCCTACTTGTCTGAAAACCAGAAAAAGCTCGATTCGTTGTGGCATTGAGGAGAAAATTTCATTTATCGGATGATTCGAAAATTATTCGATGCCCAAGTATAGTCCCTAGTCCAACGCTCACAACGGAAGTAGTGTCTAGAGCGTTAAACGCACCTGCGAAATTGAATTGCATTGTATCTCTTGGGTTCCCATGATGAAACTGCATAGTATCCAAACCCGAGCTGCTGGTTCCAAGAAGGTACAATTCCGCCGCTATCCAAGAGAAAAAATGGGCAACTAAAACGTCTTTCGACCACAACACGCCTCAAAGTGCTCCGTTTTCAATTTCGAGAAGACCAAAATGTTCACCGTGCCACAATCTATCTAACAATATGAGACTAAATTGGGATTTACTCATGAAAACGCTTTTTTAAGATGGAGTTAGTTATGAAATTGATGATGTAATCACAAGATACCGAGCTCATTTGCTCAAAAACAACCGTACGCGATCTCTAGCATGGTCAAAATGGAAACGTATTCCGCCTTAAAAAATAATGGTACTCTCTAATTCCGCAAAATATTTTCCCACGATCAACTAGATCAGAACATGCTGTACATTTCGGCGTTTTCGAATTTGAAAAGAGAGCACTTTGAGGCGAGTTGTGGTCGAAAGACGCTTTAGTTGCCCACTTTGCCCATTTTTTCCCATGGATAGCGGCGGTATTCTATAAGCGGTTTTTCAAGCTTTGCGAAAAAATAGGGGTACCCATTTGACAATTTTTAGGACTTGGCTATAAAGAACTTGTATGTAGCGGTTATTTTGGGTCCGTCTGTCGCTATTCATTGGGCTTCTACAGGTGTAAAATCTTTTAAGGGGCGAGACCTACCTGAATCTTTCGAAAATCGACAAATAGACATCAAATTCATATTCACTACCCTCGGATAACCTCGCAAAAATTTTTCAACGAAATATGAGACTGACCAAACTACCGTATACCAACCGTAATCTACCGTAAGCTAACAGAAATCGATAAACGGACCTCAGATTCCTGCTAAACACTTCAAGCCTACTAAGGAACAGTTTGAGCCAAATCTATTGTAGCATTTCGGAAATCGTCAAAGGTCACGTTTAGCATCAAAATTTTTCCCTGATGAGAAGCTTTAAACGAATTCTATCGAAAACTATGGGAAAGCGACAAACAAACCTCAGATTCATGATCAGCACCCCAAGCAACTACTCATTGATAGAATTTGAAGCAAAATTTGGAACACTTCTTAAATGTTTTCAGAACACCTTAATCGATATAAGTACAGTAACGCGAAAAATTCTTTCGCAAAAAAAACGTTTCTAACGATTCTCGCGCTCGCAAAGCGCCGCATCCCCATAACTCTCTTCAAAGTCGACGAAATGATTTTCTAAGGTAGTTTTCGTGTTCCTCTCAGTGAGACGAATGCAGTGGTATGTGTAGAAAGTCTTTTCAACTCCGGTATTTTGTTGAAAATTCTGTATTTCCTTCTGAAATTCACATTGACCACAGGTCAAAACGTGACAGATTCCTGCTACCATGACCGTCTGATCAGTTCATAATGAGGAATTTTAATGTGCAATTATCCAGTTTTCGATAAACTCCTGAAGAATCTATTATTTTGTAACACTATCGTAGACTCAATGAGAACAATCCAAAAATGACTTCAAAATTGAATTAGGACCGCTTTGAAGCAAGTTATGGCGATGCGGCGCTTTGTGAGCGAAAAAAAACGGAACGTAAGAATTGTGAGGGTCCCTTTCCAAAACCTAGAGCCTAAAAAGTCAGCTCAAGAGTGTAGGCTACAGTAGTGAATTTATGTTGTACCTATCGTATCGTTCATATCTTGAAAATTTGAAAAAACCGGGAACTAATCTCATACTCGTGTTCAGCACCCCAAATTATGTATCCCCCCACTAGGCGGAGTTTGGTTGGAAGAATGTCTGCCACCTTTACCTCGAGCAAGTGGCACCGAACACTCTCCTATGGTGCTCCAGGATCAACATATTGCGCTCGATTTACGCTAAAGGAAGCTATTTGAGGTGGTAAACGCGGAGGTGAAGTCCGCTTTCGGCTATTTATACGAGTTTATTGAGTTATAGTAGGCACGGGGGGTGTGTATACAAGTCTGTTGGTACCTGCTCGTTGGTGCCCCTGCTTCTACTGAACCCAGCAGACGTTTGAGTGTAGACAGGGAACGTTCGTGCGATATAGCGTGCACAACTATATCGCGAAAGTATCCCATACATTGCATAAAAGTGTCGCCGTCCGACACACTAAGGCCTCTGGTCCATAACACCTTAGGATCCGTACCTAAGGAGTTCATGAAGTCTTTGGCCACAAGCCACAGTTTCGCCACCCTGAACTGTCGATCGATATCTAAAAACTGCGCTATACAGACTTCTGAGCTGTTTCCATGCACCGTTTGCTGCTTTGCAGGAAACGCGCCTCTAGGATAGACCCGTCATCAGCGTCGGAGAGTACACCATCTACTGCGGTAACGCTGACGATAGGAGAGTGGGAGGTTGTGCAATAGCTATAAGGAAGGATTTTAATGGTATGGTCAAGGAGTTTGGCTCAACGTCGTGCCGGAATGCATTCGTACGACTGCGGTATCACAGAGGATTCAACCTGTGGATAGTGAGTGCTCATGCGCCCACTGAAACCGCTGAAGACAATTCGAAGGATGCGTTTTATGAGGAACTCAATACGTTGCTGGCCAGGATACCTTGTCAACATGCTGTTGTCGTGGGGATTGACGCAAATGCGAAGATGGGACTTGATCAGGAATCCGAAGTACTCGGTAAATGGTTCTACCCAGTGGAGCAAACATCGGACAATGGCTAACGCCTTGTCGACTTTTGTGAACGCAGTGGTCTGATTATTGCATCGACATTCAAGAGTAATCATCGCCGCCATCAGCTTACGTGGCAGGGACCAACCCAGCTATCTCCAGAAAAGCAGCGGAAGCGGAAGATGACAACTTTGAAACTACAGCTCGACTATGTCCTGACGAGGAATATTTCAGTATAGGACATTCGAAGATCGAGCTGTTTGGGATGTCGCATTCGATTCGGATCACCGTCCTGTTCTGTTGAACTTCACTGCGATGATTCTTAAGAGGAAGCGAGGGGCTCAGCCTCTCCAGAGGTTTGACATGACAAGTCTCAGAGAGGAAGAGTGCAGAAGGAATTTTCGACAACGCGTTTCTATTCACATCGGTGTACGGACTAAGAAGAAACTTTGCGACGCGAATTCTTTTGTCAAGTGCATCCAGGACGCTTCGAAAGAAGCACTCCCGGTTGTACAGCCTAAGAAGAAGTTCGCCCACGTCTCAGAAGAAACAACATCTACCTACAACAGAGTATGTGCTCTCCGAACTGCAGGAAACTTCGTGGAGGATAAGCGTCTGAGGAGGAAGTTGCGTCGGCAGCTTCAAAGTGACCGCGAACGAGAGTGGACGTGTAGAGCTAAGGAGTTCGAGAAGGCTTGGGAAGAGAAGAATCCAAGGAAAGCCTACACGTTGCTGCGACAGTATAGCGGGAAGATGAAGAGATGTTCTCCTGTCTTGAACCCTACCAATGGAGTTGCAGTTGGTGATGCGACGCTGCCAATATGGAAGGATTACTTCAGTTCACTACTGAATCGTCGGGCGCCATCAGTACCTGAGCTCCCGCATGTTCGGAGAGCACATTACGATGTCAGTGAGGAACCGCAGACTGAGTCTGAAGTTTTGGATTGTGTCGGAAAATGAAGAATGGAAAGGCAGGTGCAGATGACAACATCACTGCTGAAATGCTGAAAGCTCTTCCTCCGTCTGGGATTCGTGAAATGACCAACACCATCCGTGCTATATGGATGAGCGAAAGGATACCCGATTCGTGGAGACATGCGATCATCGTACCTCTTCACATCAAGCTATCCGTCACGGATCCTAAGAACTACAGAGGAATCTCTCTACTTCGTTTCATGTACAAGGTTTTAGAACGTATCATTCTCGAGCGACTCATCAAACATCGTGAGGAAACGACCAGAGAGGAGCGAGCCGGTTTTCGACCTGGAAGATCGACCATCGACCACGTGTTCGTCGTGAGAAGAGTAATTGAATCGTGGCAGCGGTATTCAAAGCCATTACAGCTTGCTTTTTTGGACTTTGAAGCCGCGATCGACTCTCCTCATCGTGATCGATTGCTCAATGCTCTGCGAGCAGACGGAGTCCCGGAAAAGTATGTTCGGTTATGCGAGGGCATGAACAAAGGAACAACAGCAGCAGTTCGTACACCTGTCGGATTTACGTCAGCTTTCGAGGTGAAAACAGGAGTAAGGCAAGGAGCCGTTGCAGGACCTTTTCTTTTCAACTTCGCCGTTGATGACATCATGCGTAGAGTTGCAGAACAGTTTCCTGCGGATGTGATCCTAACAACATCAGGACGCTCCCTTGTCGACCTGGAGTACGCCGACGACATTGTGTTATTCGCTGAAAACAACGCAAAACTGTAAAGGATTGTGAACCTCGTTACGAAGTATGCCGCAGCCTATGGACTTTGTCTTCGTCCCGACAAATGCAAGCAGGTGTGGGTCTCTCAGAGGCCTTCAACGGGAGTTCGTGTGGACGGACAACGTATCGAACTGGTGGACGATTTCTGTTATTTGGGCTGTTTGCTGAAGAACGATGGTAGTTATGCAGCGGATATTCGACAACAATGTGCAATAGCTACGTCTGTATTTAATTCTCTAACCAAGTGTTTGTGGTCTACCACTGCCGCGAAGGAAGTCAAGTTGCACGTCTACCTATCCGCTATTCGCCCTGTCATGATGTACGGATCGGAGGCGTGGGCAGCACCGAAGACGCAGATGGATAGGTTGGATCGCACGGAGAGGAAGCTTTTTAGGCGTTTGCTTGGATATTTCTGGCCGCGTGTATGCCATAAAGAAGACCTTTACAAGGAAATCGACGCAGTACATCAACGCTTGACACGAGGGAGGTGCCAGCATCTCCTAACGCCATCTCAAGCAGCAATGGAAAGTCGACTTCGACTGCTCGGGCATATACTAAGAAGAACGCCGGATCGTCTCGTACAACACGCTTTAAGAATGCTTCCGAGTCCTGTCTGGAAATGGCCACCTGGGCGTAGGCGAAAGTTCTGGACGGATGTGGTTAAAGAGGATTTGAAGTCACTCGGCATCGAAAGACAGTTCAGGCGCGGTGTTTCGTTTCGCAGGAAATGGAATAGTGACAGCTGGATGGAATGTGTTCAAATTGTGGCTGAAGACCGTGAAAAATGGACACGGCTGACTACTAGGACGGCACACCTCGGTGAAGATGTGGAATGACCACGTCAGGCGAAAGCCAACGGATTAAGTCAAGTAAGTCAAGTAGGCACGGCAGACCTGTAGCTACCGTAACACCATACAGAGCAGACCTCGAATCCGTGTTCTGAGCTCAATTTGACAATATAAACTTGTCAAGAAGTTCCAAACTCTTTTCGGCTGCGGAGAGACCAATGCTGCGGTGGCCACCAAGGGTGTCACGCTCACACCTCTCGCTCATAGCTTTTCATATGACTCAATTATCTAACTGTTTTGCTTCGCTACGAGAGATTCATGATCTGGCATAAAAATGTGTGTGAGAAACTCGTTAAAAGAAGTGAAACACTTGGTGCATTTGATTTGTCATGGGATTTAACACAGAAGAAACACTAAAAGCTCGATGAAATGATGTACCATTGGTTTGGATGTGCGCATTCTTACTAAAAATCGAAAAATTGAGTGTGGTTTTGAAAGGCCAAATCACGCGCGTTTTACTGAGCTCTGAAGTAAATATATTCGTCAAAAATGAAATAGGGTGGGAGCCACAAAATAATATTTCAAGGAGCTCAGACTTGCAAACTTTAGCTGTGAGCAATCGATTGTTCTCAAAAAGCGCGAGATTAGCCCTTTCAAAACCACACTCAATTTTTTGATTTTTAGTAAGAAAGCGCACATCCAAATCAGTGGTACATCATTTCATCGAGCTTTTAGTGTTTCTTCTGTGTTAAATCCCATGACAATTCAAATGCACCAAGTATTTCACTTCTTTTAACGAGTTTCTCACAAATATTTTTATGCCAAATCATGAACCTCTCGAAGCGAAGCAAAACAGTCAGATATATTCATTTCATTTTACCGAAGGTTTCCTTCAGAGATAGGAAGAAGAAAACAGGGCTTTATCCTAGACGGGGGGGGCACCCACGATTCAAGACAAATTAAAGGCACTGTTCGCGATAAACTTCATCCTCGAGTTTTCCATGACAAACGCTTCTCGTGGCTCTCAGAAGCAGAACAGCATCGAAAAAACGGGACGAACAGCTACCCAGGAGCCGCAAAACGGCTTAGAAAAGTGGGAAAACGCCGCCATTGTGGGCAAGTCCCGCCTCTTCCCGCCCCTCGACGTGAACAAAGGAACACTCGAAATCGTGAGTTGAGCGATTGTTTCCGATCAAAGCTTCGTTCTTCCCTTCATTCTCAACTTCTCTCTTTACTCAGGTCAGCTCGCTCACATTGGCTGCAAAAGACGGAAGTTACAAGCCTCGGACAACTCGTCCACCATTTCCCCTAGCTCAAGTTTTGAGGTACCATAACTCCATTCCCAGAAGGTTTTGTACGATTCCAGAAGCATCATTGGAATCAGAATGGGATCGGTTTCAAGATAGGCAGATAAACAGAAAAGCGATTTTCATCGCGAACAGTGCCTTTTAGTGAACCACCGACTGGTAAGGCTACCAAACGAAGTATTTCTGTAGAGCTTTTATGAAAACAATGATTGATAGCACTGTCAGGCATTTTTTATCAGAGTATCAATAAGTCTTGGGTGCCCCCCCCCCATCTAGGATAGACCCGAAAACAGGACGTCCATGGCCTTTCTGCCCATCGCGCCTGCTCGGCATTGTAGGACACGTTACTTTCCCCGGCACCCTTCGCTCTCCAAGTTAGGTCCCGTCCACAGTTCCCGGCGCTGTGTGGACTCCCATTTGGGTCCCGCCCAATTTTGCCGGCGCGCTGTGCACTCCTACTCGGATCCCGACCATTTTTTCCGGCCCCCTACGCACTCCCAGTTGGGCCCCGGCCACTCTTCCTGGCGCACTGTGCCCTGCCTTTTAAATCCCGTCCACTTTCCCCGGCGCTCTACGCACTCCCAGGTGGGAACCGCCCACTTTATACAGCGCTTGGCGCACTTCAATTTGTGTTCCGCACACGGAGCATATGGTCCCTGATGGACTTGAGGCACAACGTTTTTCGAGCTCTATTGAGTCTTATCACCTCAACACTCCATTTCTTTTCTCTGGAAAGACCGACCAAACTTCTTATCACTAAATTCCTTCAGACACACACACACACACACACACACACACACACACACACACACACACACACACACACACACACACACAAACACACACACACACACACACACACACACACACACACACACACACACACACACACACACACACACACACACACTTTAAAATTTGTAATTTTTTTGATATCTCGAGACCCACTGCGGGAATTTTTCTGAAATTTGGGTAATGTTGAGAACCCTTACTGCTCTATCTTTTATCAAAGTCCCTTGTTTTAAAACTTCTCCCCAACCAAGATTCTGGAATGAGGGGTGTGCGCAGAAGCAATCCTTTTCCAAATCAGGTGCGCGCTTCGCGCGCACCACAATTTAAAAAGAAATTTCTGTGAAAGTAACTTCGGCAAGCTATTTCATTTTGCTTGTTTCTGATTAGATAAACATAAATGTATTAAGTCACCTGCGACCTGTGTTTTGAAGTACGAGAGAGGAGAAGCTGTAGGGAGTTTAGATCATCCCTGGGGTAGCCAGCTCATGCAATAAAACTTCAGTGATTGAAGGGTATGGGATGTCAGACCCGCCCTCCTCTTCAAGGCTGTTGAGAAAGCGGTCTACCTCCATGTGCGATCGACTGCAAAACGCTTCCGTTTTGCAAGCAAGGGTGCGTCTGTTTTGCCCAGCTAATCCTGTATATCCGAGTATAGAGTTACACAACATAGTTTCGTGAGGAATTTAGTAAGGAGTCGATCTCGGAGCCCAGTTGTACTGTGGTTTTCTAGAGAAGAAAATACCCTATCTGGTACAATTCTTCTAATTTTCACAGGCTCTCTTACTAAGGCTAGCACAAATCATAATTGCCGGCTTTAGGACACAGTCCAAAAATAAGGAGCCGTTGACGTGTTGGCCGCCTTGACACTGTGCTCTGCGAAAATTCGCTGCGTTTCGTCTACGGTCTATTCAGGGACCTAGGATAAACGCGCTTCAGCTGCTACGTCAAAGCAGTGGAAACTCGTCCGCGGCTTTTCCTTTTTCCTTTAATGGGTGCAGAAGTCGAAATTTGTAGCCAACCATATACCCCTTTTGGTTTCGAGGTTTTCAAATTGGGTTGATGACTTGAGAGCTTAAAGGCACTGTTTGCGATGAACTTCATCCTCGAATTTTCCATGACAAACGCTTCTCGTGGTTCTCAGAAGCAGAACAGCGTCGAAAAAACGGGACGAAAAGCTACCCAGGAGCCGCAAAACGGCTTAGAAAAGTGGGAAAACCCCGCCATTGTGGGCAAGTCCCGCCTCTTCCCGCCCCTCGACGTGAACAAAGGAACACTCGAAATCGTGAGTTGAGCGATGATTTCCGATCAAAAGCCCCGTTCTTCCCTTCATTCTCAACTTCTCTCTTTACTCAGGTCAGCTCGCTCACATTGGCTGCAAAAGACGGAAGTTACAAGCCTCGGACAAGTCGTCCACCATTTTACCTAGCTCAACTTTTGAGGTACCATAACTCCATTCCCAGAAGGTTTTGTAAGTTTCCAGAAGCATCATTGGAATCAGAATGGGACCGGTTTCAAGATAGGCAAAAAAACAGAAAAGCGATTTTCATCGCGAACAGTGCCTTTAAGTAGTGTTTTCCTTTTATCCCTCAATTCTCTCTATTTCTACCCTTTGGCTCTCGCCAGTCTGCAGTGTACTATACATTGGATCTGACTCATTGATGATAATTGCGAAAATCGCTCTTTTCTGCTTTACCCTGAATTAAAAGGTTTACGTTTAATGTATACAATGTACCGTGTTGACCTCGCCCCGAAAAGGAAGATGTTCAACTTGAGTACCAGCTTCCGTTTTCCGCAAATGTTCTCTTGACTTTGGTAGGAATTTTCGTGTAGAGGTGTTTTCGTGTTTGCCTTCAGCGGTCAATTTTTGACGTTTACGTGACATCGCGTTGTGTTTTCACGCCAAATTGCGTGCAATCAACTGGGCAGATGGCAGTGGGTACTCTTCCTCTCGCACTATTTGTGGCATTCAATGCACCAATTCTGGCGATCATGCCTTCTTGCCGGATTCTTAAAAGTGTATTTTCGAGGTGGCTGCCATTGCAAACAGTAGGTTAAGCAAACAAAAACGAGTCTCATTTGTGCCATTCGCCCTGGAAAAACGCCGACTTGCTCGAGAAAGGGCTATTTCGACTCCACAAGTACTTTTCTAGCATACACCGCTGTTTTTTTCGTTTTGTGCTTTGTATAATGGACGGATCGAAGTCAGAAAAAAAGTTGGGTGCGTGTTAGCGGTTGCGCCAACTCAACACTTACATGTATCTTTTGCAGAAATGATAGTTTTTCTTACAATCACTGAAACTTGAGCAGGTGTTTCTCGTCATCGTGACGTTTTATATTATTGCGATGTGTGCTATACTTGTTCCAAATGAAATTCATTTCGAATATCCGACTTTTCGACTATAGTCGGATATCGCACTTTTTCGAATATTCGACTTTTGACGGTAGTCGGATATCGCCCTTTTTCGAATATTCGACTTTTCGGCTATAGTCGGATATCGCACTTTTTCGAATATTCGACTTTCGGCTGTAGTTGGATATCGCCCTTTTTCGAATATTCGACTTTTCGGTTATAGTCGGATATCGCACTTTTTCGAAAATTCGACTTTTCGACTGTAGTCGGATATCGCACTTTTTTGAATATTCGACTTTTCGACTGTAGTCGGATATCGCAATTTTTCGAATATTCGACTTTTCGGCTGTAGTTGGATATCGCCCTTTTTCGAATATTCGACATTTCGGCTATAGTCGGATATCGCACTTTTTCGAAAATTCGACTTTTCGACTGTAGTCGGATATGAGACTTTTTCGAATATTCGACTTTTCGAATAAAAAGTCGACTTTTTTATCCGACTGGAACAGTCGGATACTCATCCAATTATTCGATTCGGAACAAGTATAATGTGTACCCATCGGCATTTATTTCAAACGGAAGTCGATTTGTTGATTTACTATCTGTTACAGGGGGGAAGGGCTTAATACCAAACCAAAATCTAGCATGAGGTTATTACGGCATCTCGGCTCTGTACCGCTTTCAATTTTTTTTTCGCTGGACTTACATACACTGGTGTTGACCTTCTAGAAGGAAAGATTGAAAAATTTCAATGATGTCAGGAAATGAAATAATTTGTGGCTTGAAGTCCTCCAGGAGAATGAATAGAAAAAGCGAGAAAGAACGGTCAGTAAGCGGGTGGAAACCGTCCCACCAAATCAGCCAGCCCACAAAATAGAAGAATCGCCTATTTAAATTAACAGTAGTCGGTGTGCTACGCGCTCTTCGTTATGCACAAACATGCGAATTTTAATGTATAGATTCTTGAAGGATTTTTAGTGAAAGGAAGACAGCTCCGAAGCGCGAAATTGTTTTTGAAGTAGCGAATTATATTACAACAAGAGGGGAAATAGGCGGCAATCGTGTGATTCAGGATATTTTTGAGAGTTTATCTTCTGAAAATTGAAGGTTCCTAAGACTTTTTCCTTATCATCCTCCTTTTCGTAAGCTCACCTGCGCAAAAGTCATTGAAAACTAAGATAGGATTATCTCTTGTGAGCTGCGTTCAAAGGCATCGTGCATGCACAAAACCGTATTCTAATCCTTCATATTTTTATGTGGGTATGTAATTTAAGTAGACGTAACTGGCGGAAGAGTCATTGAAGAACCGAAATTCGTGAAGAAAACGAAGGTCCAAAGTAAACGAGTAAGGCTGACTTAGGCTCTATTCATGCTCCTAAATGCCCGCGCGTGACGCGTGGAGTTGAAGAGTATGAACAGCGTCTAATTCTGCCTAAGCCGCCCTTGGCGGCTTGTCCAACTTGGCTTGGTTTATCCAACTTCGATCGGGGTGGGACAGGAAGTGACTACGGACAATCTAAAGGGGTTAATCAAAGAGCTATTTCTTGTCCTCGTCTTGTGTGCTTCACTTGCATATCAACCGGGTGGGACCATAGACTATCGTCCAGTTAGGCCCTACACTGCAGCTCGGAAAACCGCAAAGCAATGAGAAAACAATGATCGAAAATCATCTTCTCGGACTAGGATAGGGCCACTCTTTCTGTTGACGTATCAGGATGCAATAGTCGACCACTGTGCATCAGTAGGTTACTTCAATGAATTCGTCTATCACATCGAGTTTCGAATCGAATCTCATCGAGTTTCGGAAAAAACTGCTACTTTTTTCAAAGTTCAGTAGCTTTTTCAAGTTCTTCTTTCATTCCGCCGGTTGCCTCAGCGGAGAAGAGGTGGAGCTGGCGGTCCGCTGAGTCGCTGTTCTACAGATCTTCTTCCTTTTTTTTGGGTGCAAATCAATTTAAATTTTATTCACGCCCCACCCCTTGCTTTTTGTACAAAAATGTATTCTTCCACAATGAACGCAGAGCTCAGCGTACAAAGCGTTTGGCTCTGCGTCACGACGGGAGTATGAACCCTCAGTCCATGCAAAACATTTTTTCGGAAACCGACGTGGTCCTTGACCATTACTTTCCCCGCGGTAGCCCCAGCTCAAAGGGAACATGACGGGGTTATCTGCGCTGACGATATTTTCGGGGCTTACGCAGGTTGCATTTTCTCAGGAACTGGTTACCTCACGTCATTGAGAAATGGGCTGCACCAAACTATTACTGGAGGAATGTGCACGTGACAGAAGTGCTTCCATTCGGTGAGTCATGGCCATTTCAATGTGAGTTATTTCTATGAGACCTCGTGAGGACGACGTAGCAAACAAAAGGCTCGAGGATGACTACGCCCCCAGATTCTGCTTTTTTTGATAGGGACAGGCGAAATTTGGAAAGGAGAGTATATCACTTTCGCACTCAAAAACGTGGTGCTGATATGCAAACAACCTAAAGCCTACCTTGCTTGGATGAGTCCGGGCGGAGTAAGCAGCGGAGCGGTCGATCATGGCGAAATATATCAGGTACCGGCCAAAGCGCCGCTTCGCGGCGCTTTGTCCGGGAACCATAAGCCGGGGGGTTCGCGCCGCTTCGCGGCGCTCTGTCCGGAAACGGTGTGGCTTTTTTGAACAAATTTAATCCCTCACGGTCAGGAAAACCGCGGCCAAAGCGGCGCTCCGCACTAGCAAAGCAATAAAAAAACTTTCTGTTTCAAAGTAACTTCAAAACACCGGGAGCCCCATAATTACGATGTCCTGCTCCTAACGATTTTAGAAATGTCCGTGCACTATCTCTACACGAATGGTGTCAATGGTCCGCCACAACTCTGCCACTTACAAAGAGGTCCAGTAGTGTGTGAAAACACTACACTTTCCTGTCCTGAGAGTTCATTTAACGATTTCTATTTCACTTAAATACTTTTTGAAACTGCATTTCTCTCAGGACTGCTTTCACAGAAGAAATAAAATTTTGCACATGATCCTTGCACGATTTTGTGTGGCGTGCCTTCTCAAACGCGGCAGTGCGCATCTCCAGGCCGTAATTTCACTCCGATAAGGACGCTGCTTACAGTCTGATACAACGAATTTTCGGAACTCTCTACAGTTCCCCCTTCATCTTTGTGATTTCCGAACGATTCGTTCAAAATTCTCCATAACCAAAATTTAAGATCCACTTTGACGTGTGGATTACAGGTCAAGTCCGAAAAAGGCCGTTGTAGGTGAAGCTGAAAATGTGACACCATAGCTACGGTTCCTAGCTCAATAGAAACCGCTAGTCGGTCAGTAAGATTTTCAAATTTTAGAGTAATAAAACTGTATTCTCCTCATTACAAAAATCTAAAAAAAAAACAACTGAGAAAAGAAGAGAGACACCGCAGGAGAACTTGCATCTGAATTTTCCTGTGTAGGGATTATTGAAGCAGTTTGGTCCTGAGTGAACTTCCAGTACCGCGTCGCACTGCACTTACTGAACGCTAGGTTTTGCTGCTTCTGCTCCCTATAATCCGTCTCGGTGGAGAGTCCCAAGAAGCATTGTCATCCCCCACCTGCGGCTACCCTGTCACGCATCTTACACAGTCTCTGCCACACCGTAATTCAGAACACCAAATTCATAGTTGTCTTATTTTTTTGTATATTGCTCCAGTTTCCATGATTACCGTAGAATGGATACTGCGTAAGTAACGTGATTGCGTACCTGCAGAGTGCTGTAGTAGCGCGCTGGTATGTATGGCAGGGTTCAGAGCAGCTAAGAGCGGTGACTCGCATAATTCTTGTTTTTTTTTTCTGGAATTGCGATTCGGAAAACAGTGACGAGGGGACTGGCCAACGAAAGAACGACGTTTATCAAAATCTAGCCTTAAGCGACTACCTTAAACATAAGTGTAAGCTCACAAATCAAATAGGGCGTTATGTGCCTTGTCGCGATAGATCAGTGGCAGGGATGAGCGGATTTCCGATGGTTTTTGGCCTTCAGATTTCTGAATTCCGATTTTTGAAAAAATGCCCTAAAATGCTGAAAGAATCGGAGGTGATTAGAAGATTACAATTTTAGGAGGATACGCATTGTTTTCTGCAAGACATTTAGGGTGTTCTTCAAGGGCTAAACCTGAACCGGAGGTTTGTTTTGATGTTAAAGAGAGCTAGGAATAAGGTTCCATATGTCAACAGGAACTATATTTTCTTGAAATGAACCAAAAACTCGCTGTGATTGGGCTCTTTTCCTCAAATTCAGTTTGAACCATTCTCAAACTCTGAGAAAATCTGTGGTGACGGCACCGCAATGCGGCCGTGTAGGTGCCCTATAGGCACCTACACGGCCGCATTGCGGTGCCTTCATTACAAATTGCCCTGTCTGCACGCCGGTAGCGATGTAGGCTCCGCATTCGCACGTCGCTGAAGAGCCGATTGCCGCGTCGGCTGAGCGTTGACGCGGCCCGTAGGTGTTTTTGAAGACACCTACGCGACCTCGCTGCGAAGCCTCCGAGGTGAGTCGAATATATCCTCTGGTTCAGGGCCTGATTTAGTGTGTGCCATTGCGGACTTGCGTCGTGGGGAAGAGAAACAAATTAAAAGTAAGTTGAGAAAGCAGCGAGCAAAAAGAGAAAAGCAAGGAAAATCAAGGAAAAGCCAGCATGATCAGCTGGTGAGGGGCGGGCGCGGAAGCTTGAACGACAGCGATGCGTCGCGCCCCCACGACGCAAGTCCGCAATGGCACACACTAAATCAGGCCCGGAACCAGAGGATACATGCTCTCACCATAATAAGGGATATCGAATATTTGTTTGTTAAGCAACACACCGATACAACTGATCATGCAGCTCTCCAGTTTTCGCCAGTCACCCATTTTACACCTTTTTTCGGGATCCTTTGCTTTGAAATGGTTCTCGAACGATTTGTTTCTCTATGCACTTTCGCTTTCCAAACCCATACCAATGCGGAACTCACCAAAACGTAATCCATATACAATTACATGCTAATCAAACTCCAATTGCATACATCTACAATACCCGCACTACTTTACTCAAGAAAGCCGCAAAATTTTGCGACTTCTCGTCATAACACGGCTCAAATGACCGATTCGTGGGAGCTAGGAGCATATTTGGAATCAGCATCGAGAGCTCTTTATTATGAGCACACACATTTCTTAACCTGGTCCCGTTTGAAGGGGACTTGGCACATGTGAAGGGGATGGAAAATCGACTTTCCTGGATTGGGCTGCCACAGAGCCTATTTGAAAGAGGATCACAAAATAAAGGTGTAGGCCAAGTCCTAGGTCGATTGGTCCCGTTTGAGCTGAGAACGGGTGGTATTTTCGTTCACCCTATTTTCCTATTAACCCTATATGCCTTGTGTGTGGTCAAAATGAAGAGCTCTCGATGCTGATTCCAAAAATGCCTCTTGCTCCCCGAACGGGTCATTCTGAGCCGTGTTACGACGAAGAGTCGCAAAAGTCGCGACTTTTGCGACTTTTTTTGAGGTAATTTGTGCGGGTATTGTAGCTTTGAGAGCTAAATGTAGAATAGTTGATAAAAACCTCACCCAGGTTAATCGAATAATAAATCATTTTAAGAAGTCTTCATGACAGCTGCGTTGAAAAATGGACACAGAATCTTACGAGAACCATTAACGCTATGCATAACTACAGATTTTGACAGTGATGGCTTTCGCTGCTGTGCCAAAGTTCGAGTCTTTGAATAGTTTTGTTCCAAGACTGCTTAGCAGTCAGAGAAGTGTTCGCCATTTAGGGGCGTGATGCCAGGATGAAGTGCGGTACCGGTGATATCATTTGCGTGTTATGCACAAGAAGGTGTATTTATGCTTCTTTGTCAACATTGTTCAAAATACCATTCGTTGATAATCTCAAATCAAAATCGAGGGCCCTTTTTAGAAGACACATTGCTAACTCTGGACCGAGGTATTTAGGAAAAGTTAGCCATAACACAATCAGCACTAAAAACGCTCTTTCGAACTTGAAGCAGTGATTAGTGAATGTGTCCAGCGTCACGCCTATATGCCAGAGTAAGCCATGTGCCATTTTAGGAAAAAAGGCGCTCGATGTTAATTGCTGAGTGTCTTTATATTCTCCAGCGAAGACCGAGAACGTAAGAAAATGTGGTTTTCGAGTAATTCGAGCAGTCGATCATTTGAAAAAGCACGGCTTTCGAAACAACCAAAAATGAGAACAATTGCGTGTTAGACTTGGGATCGGATCGATTGATTTATCGAACAATAATCACATTTGTTTTATACTCGAGTACTCGAATATTCGATTCATCAGGGAACTAAAATTTTTGGATTTGTCGAGAATTCGATTGATTTATGAAATCCAAATATCCGCTTTCTTGAGGATTCATTTAGAAACATTTAAATGTTAGGTTTCCCGATTATTTCGATAATTGTAAAAAAACTTTTGAAAAGAACCTCAAGTATTCGTTCATTTCGGGTCACGGGCTTCGAATATTCTGTCATTGAAAATACATGTGCAGAAATACCTATGAAACATTTTAAAAGTCAAATCAAATAGGCTGAGTACTTTTCCGAATATTAGTACCAAACGGATAGAGTAAGGTTTTCAGATTAATTATTTCATTCGGAAATTTTGAAAAGATTTTATTTGAAATTTTCATTCAGTCGGGCAATTCAAAAACAAACAATTGAATTACACTCCCTCCTTCATAAGTCAAAAAAGTAATTTTGTGAAAATTCAGCCATTAGAGACTTTCTGACAGTTGCCATTTCAATTTTCAATTCTTCGAGAACAATATGCCATTGTTTTCTGTTTTCTTCTTGTTTTTGAAAATGCAATATTCTTCTGTTTATTAGAAAATTAGTGTCGAATGACCATGTCTACTCGGCCCTCTACCTAAGGGATCAATGAACTCCAAAATTCAGGTTGACTCCACAAACACCCGCAAATTTAAGAAATGTAACTAATGGCATTGTTTTTTAGATCGTGGTTGCTGTAGTTTTGAAACCGAAACCTCGAAGAATACAAAAAGCGTAATACTCGGAGACGCATGAGCACAAACAGGCGATCAAGATTATATTAGTTAATGCCGCAACATAAAAAAGACTTAATGCTTGAGATGAAAATTCAGTACAAGTCAATTTTACTACATAGGCGGTGTATGATATGGTCAAAATGTGGATAACATAAAAAACACGATTTTAGAGAGCGCCGGAATATAAATCGGCAAGTCTAGTTGGAACTTTGATCGATACTGGAGCGTGACTGATGTGCGCCAGTTCGGAGGTGTGTCGAACGCGGAGCCGACGGGACACTGAAGGCCTGCACACTCATCGCGGTGCCGACGCTGTTTTACCGAGGAGCCGTGTTGCCGACGCAACCTTTTATCGGACCGCGGAGCCGACATAAGGCTATCGCGGGGCGACTGCGTCACACACCACTTTTCCACGATCGCGGAGCCGCCAATCAACTGCCAATACCCCATCGCGATACTAGCGAGAATCGCGGGGCTATCACGAAACCAGCGGTACCGATTTTCTCAGAGAACCGGGCTCTTTTTCAGAGATATTTGGATTTGTCCATGCTTTTATTGAATCTAATGGAGTCCTGCGGTGCTTATGTTTAGGTGGAAACAGTAGGAACAGAGTGAACGTATGATATCTTCTCGGAATGTGTGGTGTAAAAAATGGACGGGGCTGCGAAGGGCAGACGCGCGATCGAAACTCTGTTTGTCGGTGGTGTCGCGAACTCCGAATGTTCGCCGCAATGAGCGCGCCTCGCCCATCCGCTACCCCATGTTTAGCAAGTGGCCATTACCTACTATAGTATTTTTGTTCAAATGTACTTGCTGTGATTCTAATGGTCTATATACATAGCTCTTGTTGTAGAATGGTTACACTCACTATTAAGTTACAGTACACAAAATGATAACTTATTAGGCAACAGTGAATTAGTGAGTGTTCTCTCGAAGTCATGATATCTAAAGTGTGCTACCTGAAAATAATTAATTGAAGCGAAATTTGAGCAGATTTGTCTGGATTCTCGGTGTATCCGAATTTCGTGAAAAATGAGAAAGAAGATTAAGCTTCATTAAATCCTTTTATTGGGAGATCTCCCAGCTAGAGGTTAAGAACAGTTTTGGAGACTCATTAGATTAGAAGTAGGGTAGGTACATACAGCCACCATGGGTGGTTGGAATCCATTCAGGTGAACTTATTTCCGATAACCCGATTTCTCGATTTCCGATGGTTTTTGGCCTTCCGTTTTCCGAACTACGATTCTCGAAATTCAAATGGTCGTTCCGATTTCCGAATTCCGAAGTTTCGAAAAATATTTCCGCTCATCCCTGATCAGTAGCCTCTCTAGGCTTTTATGCATTACCGCGCATTTGGAGTGGAACAGTAACTGAACAATGACTATTGTTCCATGTCGTTTTGTCGTCGGTCCGCACCCGCCCCATAACTTCCGGAGCCCCATATTTGAAAAAATCAAAAGCGGTCTTTCCAGGGACTTAGCCTAACTGCCACTTCTTTCAACTTACCAAAATCGCTCATGAAAACCACTTTCTTTTCTACAGTGGTAAAAGCCCATACACATGCATTGAATTATCTTAAAATTTTGTGTTTCAGCCTTAAATGATAAGTGAATTCCTTCATATCGGGTTTGGGTCCGGGAGGTGGTTCTAAGTCACGTCAATGATGTTGTCGTGTCACCAACGCACGAAGGTCGTGACCCCAGGTGATGCCGAGAATTGAATCTCCTCCAGGTAATGAGGGTGAAGTCGTTTGACTGAAGAAAGGAAAACAACTCAAACAGCACGTTGATTTTTTGGTTGTTCCAATGGCAGAATGTTGAGAACCGAAAAACTTTATCTCCCAACATTCCCCTAAATGGTTGCACAACTGCATGAAGCTGACTAAACTGTGAAGGTGCTGGTGAAGTGAACTGTACCCCGATGCCCGAGCAGCTCGCAGGAGGAGCTTGGCCTGCGTTGGGGCTCGTTTTGATGAGGGGTGACCGGGTGGCCGGGTGGTGTCCCGGCCCCAGCCCGGGCGCCTGGTATTCGTTGCGGTGATGGCCAGCAGAATCGATTACCAGGTGCCCGGGCTGGGGCCGGAACACCACACGGCCATCCGTTCACCTCTTATCAAAACGAGCCGCAACGCAGGCCAAGCTCCTCCCTGTGAGCTGCTTGGACATCGAGGGTACATACGGTTCAATACCGTTTTGGAGTGGTTAGAGATGTGACGAAATAGTGCTATAGTGATGGAGGCCCAGGTGGTCGTTCTTTGTGCTGCTATTCAAATATTGTAAGAAAGGATATAGAGATTTTGACATGATAAACCCAATAAGCTTTACTTCGACCGGCTCAAAATGAGGGAGCTAGGCTATACATATAACGAAGTGCCCTGAGTCAATTGCATCTTCAGTCACGGTGAAGTTCACTGGGGTAAACCTGGCCGGGAAATGGCCGCGAAATGCCTGCTTTCTACGCATTAGCCGAGAAGTAGCCGGAAAATAGGTGGTTGCCTAGAAATAATGCTCTCCAGGGAAGTACACGACGCATTCCAGAGGCATGATTCAGATGTCATCACGTCAACAATTACCAAAGTTTGAGGTAAGTGGACCCCACTCAGCCTCTAGAGGCTCTGCCCAACCGCTGGCGGCCCTGGATGACGGCTCAGTGAGCCGGTGACGCGTGTCGGTTTGTCGGCCGCTTTTCGGTTATTTTTGGTTACTCCTCGGTTATTTTTCGGCGATTTTTCTTTTATTTCGCCAAAACCGGAGAAATAGCCAAACAATAATCGAGAAATAGCCCACCAGGAGTCGCTGCGGAGCCTAGTGGACTATTTCTCGGCTATTTCTCGTTCAAAACTCTCAGAGTATTTAAAGGCAGCGTTTACAATGATCATCCTCGGTGACGTTCGACAGTGAAACGATAGGCGAGAAAAATCTTAGGTTCCCATGGCCGAAAGAACGGTAGAAAAGGAGCCAGCAGTGGCAAAATAATGACCGTAAACAATCGTTTCGGAGTCCCAGAACCGCCCCGTACCCCACCTCTACTCCCTCGATGTGAACAAATGAACACTCAGATTACAGGGAAGATTAGGCCAAGAAAGTGCTGATAAGTGAGCTGATCGCTTGATTGCACTGATAGGCATCATCCTTCAAAGCGGTTCATTCCTCAACGCTCAAAAATCAACGTGAACAAGGGAGAGCCCAATTTGGCTCAAAAACGCGGCTTCTGCGTCCTTTTAAAGCATGCCTTGCTATTCAGGGACCAGACTTTCCGTAAACCGTGGAGATATTGGAAGTGAAATCTGTCGTGAACACTGCCTTTAACGACGGTGTTCTATGTAGAAAGCCATTTTATTCTTATTGGTTCTGCACAGTTATCCTCTGGTTCTGTACTCTGTTCCCTCCCGCGCTTGTGCGGAGCGAGGGCAGAGACAGCGAGAAAGTGTGGGGAGAAGGAGACGCGTCGTACGCGATGAACGGATATAAATTTCACTTGTAAAGAGAGGATAAGTCATAAGATCGAATCACCAACTTCCTTCTGTCTCTGTCCTACCGAATAGTCTCTAAAATAAGAAAATTTTGATGCACATGCTTGGGTGGTAAGATCCCTCTAGATAAGGGTATTCAACACTACAGCAACTGCTCCTTTGGATGGACAACTCTTCTATGACATGGGCAGCTGACGTGGTGATTCGACTATGACTTCCACGCGATTTTCACAAACTTCTTACCGGGTTTTTCCTGCTTTTTTGCTTCCTTTCTCTTAGAAGAATTCAAGGTTTATGTTTCTAAAAAGGCTCAGATGATTCTCAGTCCCGGGCCGCAATGAACAGGAATCGGAGCCTCCTAACAGTTCGGGAATCGCTTGAGGGGGCTTTTCTCATTGTGAACACTGTGCCTGAGGAACGGAGACTGTGGTAGCCATTCTTGTGCATCAATCTCAAAAAAATTTCGGCTAATGGGGACGTAGAAATTTGCGCTATTTTTCGAAATGTCCGGTTTTCAAGGGGAGGGAACGCAGCTCTACTTGACACTGGGGCCAATGCTGTTGCTGTCCGGGCTCCTCCTGTTGGCTCCGAACCCTGTTCGGTGCCGCTCGGAGCTGAAAATCGTATAAGGTACATAAATAAATGCAGTGAAATATTTCTGTCAGTTGACTCCGTAATTTGGAGCTCCGTTGCAATTCGCTTCAGAATCTTTCGAGGAATTGAACTGAACAGAGTGCTCTTCTTTTTGCTTAGGTGCCCCGTCAAAAGGCTGCAGAAAAGCGCTTGATGAAGTCTTTCTTTTTCAGCTATTGCTTAAGCAGTATTGATCAACTTTCTCAAATATCAGTCATAAGCCATGTTTCTAGAATGTAAGACTGACAATCTACCTCACTTATTTTTTTTCCGTAGCCAGAGCATACTCATAGTTTCTGCACTACGGAACAAATCATATTTCAGCCTGGACAACCTCTTATTGGATGACGACTACCCATTCATCATTCTTTGAAATCTTGTTTTAGAGGAAAGGTTTTTTCATGTGGATATGCTGATCTTGGCTGCCAGTGATTTTTTCAGGTGCAGAAATACGGAAATTCGTTTTTGAGGAAATCGCCATCGGCCACTTTTGATGCCGAGCATGGGGCGATTCCGGCGGGTCCTGATTTGATTGGAGTTTTTTCTTGGGTGAAGTATGTGCTGAAATTATGGGTTTCCCACAGCCGCCGTCTATTCATCCACCTCATACTAGCATTATCTGATCCCCATCTATATCGCATCATCTACTATAACACCCGACTCCCTTTGTTCAACCATTGACCTACACTGCAAGTCGCCCCAGCCATTTATGTACTATACTCCAGAGCTTTGATTTTTTCTGTTCAAGCTTCACCTATGGAATTACTTGGGTAGGGGCGGATATGGAACGTGGGCAGGATAAGACACAGTGCTGTTATTGGTCATTCGGGAGTACGACCCCTTCCCCTCGAGGCTTGTCGAGTTCGACCCTTACACCAGGGTTCGTAGTAAACCCAAGTAAGCCGAGCGAAGACGGTTGGCGGCACCCGGCTGGCTGTAGCAAGCAATAACGATCGAGGGCTGTGCCTAGTCGTATTGATGCCGGAAACATGCGACGAATTCAGGGTTGGAGTGTTCCGCCAGGAGCTTGATTTTCCCAGAGAACTCATCATGTTCACCCTTCGCCAGGGAGGATAGCCTGTCTCAGGTCCGAAATGTACCAGAACTTCACCAGAAGTTTCCCGGTAATCTCTGACAGACGTGCAATTATCTTTATTTCTTGGAAATCAACTAGAGAATTTTTCGTAATTTTCGGTCTTAGGTCACTCTTTTGAATGATCAAACACATACTACAAGATTCTCCCTAAACTAGTTACCTCTCAAAATCTATCAAAAATTGTCCCAGAAAACGCATGCACGCACGCTTCTACGCTTCTTCCAGCAATTGCGCTCGCGGACCTATTCGCGCTCAGGTCCATTTCCAGCTTCGTGCGACTTTCGACGCTATGGAGTGTTTTTCATCCACATTTGCAAAAATCAATATGACTGATATGTGTGGTTGTGGTCACTCGTAGCGCACTGTGTAAACACTTCCTTATCGGAGCACACTCACCCGCATGCGCGCAACACATGCACACTCACGCACATTAGCGAAAAACATGCACGCGCCTGCGCGTGTATACGCGTACGTACACGGGTGCCGGTGTATGAATGCACACACATACCTCGTGGACACAAGCGCGCAAAACCCACGGAGACCTACGCGCATTCATGGATACTCATGCGCGAGCTTGTACAGTGATACATACGCGTACACAAAAACCAGCGCATGCTTCCGTCCTTGTTTGTTCACATTTGCACTCATGCACGCAGTGATAACATGCACACGCACGCACGCATTCATATATATGCGACCACAATCTCTCAGTTCCAATCACGAAAACACGCGCGCATGCTCGAACGATTGCGCAAACACTGTCTATGCAGTGACACGCACGCATATTCACATTCATATTCGCAAACACGCGCTTATACTCAGGCGCACTATTACGTAAAGTCAGCGGGACCAGCGCTGTTACTTTCCGTTCTTTATTGTGCGTTGGCGCAAGCTCTGTGCACATATGATATAAATTCGCCAACGCACAATAAGGACGCCAAGTGTTAACGTAATCCTTGTCGACTTTCAAACACATGCACGCGCATATGCACATACACATGCGTATGCTCATGCGCATACAACTGCCCGCTTTCAAGCAAACGCACCCACGCAAAAACACACATATCCTCTGTTCTCTGTGTCACCAAAGTTACCGTGTTGCTTCGCGTGCTTGTGCGGAGCGAAGGCCGAGACCGCGTGAAAGTGCGAGGAGAATTAGACGCAGCATACGCGCGCAGACACACGCGATAAACAGAAGTGAATTTGACCCTGAAACAGAGGACAGACTCAACTTGCGCGCGTTTACGAGCACATTTGCGCAAACACACCCGCTCGCACAAATGTACACGCGCGCGTGTACAAGCGCACACACAAAGTCGTTCACATATGCACACGCACTGTGACCAACGCGTGCGCGCACACACATACACTAACCCACAAGCGTGTACACATACCTACGAGAGCAAGCGGAGGCATAACCATATTTATAGCATTGCCATAATTTCCAGCGGACAAACAG
The DNA here is from genome assembly GCA_029168955.1 of Aplectana chamaeleonis. Classification (NCBI taxonomy): domain Eukaryota; kingdom Metazoa; phylum Nematoda; class Chromadorea; order Rhabditida; family Cosmocercidae; genus Aplectana; species Aplectana chamaeleonis. Next base: position 554,735 of record JAPDOI010000407.1, read on the forward strand.
AAGATGCTTGCGTCTTCCTCGACAGTTTACGACAGTCGGTGACGCTGCGATAGGCGTCACTCTGGGCGCGATTCCATCAACGACTATCGCAACCAGCTTATGCGCGATCACGTTCAAGAACTCCTGACGACGTCATCTAGAGCCCTACCTACTTTCCACGGCGTCCTGGCCACGTCGTCTGGGGTTCTAAGGACTTTTCACGACGTCCTGCTGACGTCATCTGGAGCCCTAACAAGTTTCCACGACGTTCTGACGACATTATCTTAAGCCCTATATGTTTTCCACGACGTCCTGATAACTTCATCTGAAGCCCTGCTGATTTCCACGACGTCCTGCTGACGTCATCTGTAGCCCTAACAACTTTCCACTACGTTCTGATGACATTATCTGAAGCCCTATATGTTTTCCACGACGTCCTGATAACGTCATCTGAAGCCCTGCTGATTTCCACGACGTCCTGCTGACGTCGGCGAAAAGTTTGAATCCGTGTCGAAGGTTTGCGTCTCTTCCCTAAATTCAGCTCGAGTCGTAAGTTGCTATTTTGTAACTTACGACTTGGGCTGAAAATACTCTCCAATAGCAGTGCTATTTCGTAGCACGCTAGAATCCGGATGATTATACGAGTCCATCTGATTTTAGGACCTGGCCAGGCATTGTGCCGGTGCCCGCGCCTGCTATCCTACAACGTGCGGGTCCGCATGCTGACAGCCGGTTGTCATCTTCAGGTCGATTCGAAGTGCTGCTCGCTCATCTACATTGTAACCGGGCGTTTGGTCCTACCCTTGCGATGAGAGAAAGTGCTGTCTCCTCCGAGGCCCAGTAATATAAATACTTCGCCAAATGGGTGATGTGTTTTGCTGCTCCTCTTCCTCAGTTGGAATCAGGGATGAGGTGAATTCCGCGGTTTGTGTCCCAAAACCACCAATTTCGCAATCTTTGCCTTTCGTGTTTCGCATTCCGAAAATCGTGGAAGAAGGTTCTGTTCCCGGAAATATCGGACTTGTCGATATAGCTTTCAATCAACGATTCCAAAAACAATGCGCGTTTCGCGTTCTGAAAGCCGCATTTGCTCGCGTTTTGGGCGTTTCTCACACGATTTCCGGAACCAGAGGAAAACTTTCGTGTTCAAATCTGAGGCCTGATTTCGGGAAACTCCTACATAAACCAATCCGCTCATCCCTGGTCTGTCCCCCCTCTGAGAGTTTTGGCAGCGGAATAGCCCAACAGGCTCCGCAGCGGCTCCTGGTGGGCTATTTCCCTGCTATTTCGCGGCTATTTGTCGGCTTCTCACCGAACGGACAAAAAGTAGCCGAGAAGTAGCCGAGATGCACCCGAGAAATATTGAGAAGTGAATAAAATTAGCCAAGTTGCAACTGTAGACGGCTCGCCGAGCCACCATTTGGGGCCATCAGCGGTTGGGAGAGGCCTCCAGAGGCTGAACGAGGTCTAGGTACCTCAAACTTGAGTAATTGAACCGACGGAGGAACTGACATCCAAATCATGCCTCTGGAATGCGCCTTATATCTACCTAGAGAGCATTATTTCGCGGCTATTTCGCGGTTAATTCGCGGCAAGCTTTATTTGGCGGCTATTTTGCTGCGAGCATTATTTAGCGGCTAATTCTCGGCTATTTCGCGGCGACGATTATTTAGCGGCTATTTCGCGGCCAAAACTCTCAGAGCCCCCCCCCCGTTTGGCAGCCGGAGAGAGCATCATCGCGGGCACACGCAACGCGTCAAGTGATTGGAAAATCAGATTTTTTATCACAAAAGATACACTGTCTTCGCTATCAAAGTCAGGGTTCACCATAAAGTAGTGATATTCGAATTTCCTGTGTGAATTGACGGTTCCTCTTCCCACCAAGAGGAATAAAACGAGGAAACTTTGAAAGCGCGGACAAAATCCATCAATATCGTGCTGCTTGGTTAGAAGAGGTGGCCAAATGGATTAGTACGGCGTCGTCTTTTGCTCTGTGGTCTCTGATATCAAAATACCAGAGATTTTTTTAGCAATCATGTTTACCCTCTATTTCGGAGCGAAATTTTCTTTGTTCCTTGCGTATTTTCCGGGTTAGATGATAAAAAGCTTTCGGCAATGCATCGTTCTCGGATTGGAGAGCTGTCTTCTCCGTGAAGCCTCTACCAGGCTGAGATATCCCTCTGACAGAAGTCGATCACTGACACCGTCTGAGCCACGCGTATGAATAAATGGAAGCGTAAACCGTGTGCACATATCCATCGCGGCGCGACGCGATTACACGACATTAGTGAGTATCGATCGATTTCATGTCGCGCATCGATCCGCATTCAAAATATGCAATCGCGTCGCTCCGTGACGGAAACTAAAACGCAACCTTTCGCACTGAGCGCGAAGGTAAGGCGACGATCATAGTTCGCTCGCAGCGCGACGCGACTTCGCATTCGGCCTACGTACCGCGTCTCGCCGTCTTTAGGCGTTTACTGTGAAAAAAACACGTTACTTCTGGGAAGATGCACAATTTGCCTCCGCTCGTCATCATTCGCGTGGGAATGCAGCGCCGCGCTAAGCCACATTGACACTTATAAAAAGTAGCGTTTTTGCTTGCGTATCCGCAGAAACGCCATTTTGCGTAGTCGCTCAGCGTTTGTATGCTGTTCGCACTCTGCTTGACGGGGACAGGGGCTCTCTACACACCGAGGGAGTAGTTGTCCCGCCTTTTGCGGCTCTAATTCCACTCGGGACCACTTCGCTTGCATTGAGTAGCGTAATGTTTCGAACTGCGAAAATGGAACAACTCCCTCGGTGTGTAGAGAGCCCCTGTCCCGCGCGACGCGGTGATCGCGTCGCAGTGACGTGTGCCAACTTGTTGCGCAGTGAAAACTCTGATTGCAGCCAAGCGGGGCAGCCGCATCACATGAGGCTGTCGATGCTGGGGTGTCATAACTATCTTCGTCGCGCTCATCGTTTAGCGTCATAATGGAGCAACGTATCGTCGCTATTCTTTGCATAACGACGCAACGGTTACACCTTTTTTCTCGCCATCTTCCAGAGATTTGATTGTTGTTGAATTGTGATTTCGGCCATATTCGGATAACTAATAGTCGCGATTCTTTGCCCCGCAATAGCTTCACATCGTTACAAACTCTAGCCCAGGCCTGAACTGGAGGGTCGCTAGTCCGGCTTGTCCCTATCGCTCTGCTTCTGTGTGATTATCTTCAACATTTGCACTGCTTTTTATATCACGGCTGAAAACAACTAACTCTGAAAGTCCGTTCATTTCCGGCTCAATTTTCATGCGTCAGTGAATAGAAGCAGTTCACCAGCTGCGTGACATTTCCAGTTAATCTCCCTGAAAGCCTGCATAGAATCGTTCAGAGCGTGAACAGCCATGTGTCGATGGCATATGGGCAGGCTTGTTGCCCTTTATTCAACTGCTTTGTTTAATTATGACATTTTTCGAAGTCATCACTCGAATCGCTTACTCATACAGGGTTGTCCGACCGCTCGACGGCTCATTTGCATTCACTGGTTATTGCCAATTTCATTCCTTTCTTTACATTACATGCTAGATTATTAGAAAGAGGCTTCAGTTAGTTCCCTTCACCTGCATATGGTGTATATTTAACAATTATCTGGAAAGCGGAAGCATTGCAAAGAACTTTGGTCTTTTAATTAGCCGTTTGCATAGCTGACTCAGAGGGCGTTGGCGAAACATGTCACACTTAGGAATTTCCAACTTTCCACTTTCAGTATTTAAGTGGTTGCTGTTCAGAAAAGGTTGTGTGTTACCGAACGGCATGTTCTGTTCCTTTTTGTTAGACGAATGTTATTGTATCGGGTCGGGGAATAAGTTCCCGCTATTTTTCATTCAGGAATTTTTCATTGAACTTCACGAATTTCTGCGACTTTCCATAGACCATTCGAAAGAAAATTGTTTGCTCTACCAGATAATGTGGTTGGTTTCTTCCGAAAATGCATCCTCATTAGCTTTCGTATCGATAAAGTGGAGCGTAAAATACTGTGAGAAAATTTGCCGCGTCAGTGCCGGGAAAGTACCGCTACCCTCGACTGTACCGCGATAGTTCCGCGATAGTGCCGCAGCGGCTCCGTGATCAGACGATTTTGTTGCCGTGTCTTGAGCCTCAACTCGGAGCCGGCGCGGTTCTACCGCGGAGCCGGCACGGGTCTAACGCGGAGCCGCCGCGATAGTACCGCAGCGGCTCCGCGTTAGAACCGTGTCGGCTCCGCGATAGAACCGCGCCGGCTCCGCGAGGATGCAGCAGTGAACCAGCGTGGAATACGATGTACTATCCAATGTGGTGAAACGAAGTTATCGCCGGTTCAGTTACCCAAGTTTGGAGTACATTCCGTATTTCCTTAGGTGCAAAAGCGGCGAAAATCTCTGTCCCTACTAGACAGATGACGTAATGACCGCGGGTGCGTATTTTTGTTCTTAGGTCTCCCTAGATGTATTATAATTCTTGAATAAATTCATATTAGATTTTCTTTCGGAGCCGCTGCGGCACTATCGCAGAGCCGAAGCGGCACTGTCGCATCACGGCTACTGCTCCGCGGTAGTTCCGCCACGGCTCCGCGGTAGTGCCGGCGCGGCTCCGGGATAGTGCCGCTTTGGTGCCTGTAGGCTCCGAAGCGGCACTATCACGGAGCCGCAGCGGCAATTTCTCTCAGAGTTTTGGCTTCATTTTACTGGCGCGAGAATCAATGAAAAGGACTCTGTTTCAAAATCTAATGACACTGTCTTGTAGAGCAGCGCGCTTCCTCATAAACATTCTATAACAGTATACCGAAAGTTTAGAAATTCCTTTCGCAACGACGCCGACGACCACGAAGTCTGGGGTGGTAGTATTCTTGTCTTTTAACGCGGGTCAACCACGCCCTCTTAACCGTTGGTTGACCACGAATCAGCCACAGCTTGGCCGCGAACTAACCACCCCTGTAACAAGGATCAGTGTTATAATTCAATGAAAAGTATCTGTTACTTGGAACAACACAATCACTTTACATTAAGTCATGTAAAAAGCGACGGATTCAACCGCCGTCTCTTTCAAACCTTCAATTCGTAGCAGTTCGTTGACGTTTTTTCGAAACCACAGCAAACTATTTGATCCCCTGGATCATTATTATCGCAGGGCAACATACGGAGAGTTGGAAACCGAAGGAGACAATGGATTTTCGTCAATTTCGAGGCTAATAAACGGAAAAAATGTATATCATCTGTAGAGGACATGATTAATAAACGCCAAAGTAGGCTAGACTTCAATTTTTTACTTATCCTTAAGTTACAAACAACAAATTGGTAACGCATTATTCATGTTTGCCTTGGTATTCTTTGTTTCTACCTAGTGCGAGAAAAAGCGATTCCAAAAATGTGCATTTTTGAGAAAACAAAGCTGTAAAACGAGTTGTGTTAATCGCTCGCAAAAAATCTCCATAGGAGATCGTTCTTCGTCTCTCCACTGCAGGAATATTTCTCACCGTCTGTCAGAAGATCTTTAACCGGTGGTCTCATATGTTCGCCGCAGAGTGAATCTGCATTGAAAAACTGCTCAGTGACCGCGCAATTTTTCACTTCAAAGCAGGAGCAGCAGTTTCCAAGCCGAGGTTTCCGTCTTCTCCCACTTCCAATCGCAGGAGCGAGCCACTTTCGCTAGTAATGTGGAAGAATAAACCTCTCTCATGCCTTATTTGCTGCCATACGAGCTGGTGATCAGCTACCCACTGCCCGCTTGATAACCACCCGCTCAGCGGGACAGGGGCTGTCTACACACCAAGGGAGGAGTTGCCCCGTTTTTTGCAGTTTGAAACGTCATGCGCTTCAACGCTAGCGAAGGGTCCCGAGTGGAATTAGAGCCGCCAAAAGCGGGAAAACTTCTCCCTCGGTGTGTAGAGAGCCCCTGTCCCTCGCTCAGCGGCTGTTAACTCGCGGCCACCATGCAGATTACTACCACCCCTGGCTCATGTGCTTTTCGACACCCGCCTGAAAATTTTCGGCCGAAAGACACCGATAAATAGGTGAGGAGGTGGAAGCAGGTGACAGAAACAACGAAAAGAAACCTGATTGAACGAATTTTTGTCACAAGTGCTATTTTATGGATGAAAGTTAACATTGAAAAACCCGAGAACTTAATTTTAAACAAAATTCATAGAAATGGGCCTGCGCTTTTCTTCAAATTGCGCACGAAATTCTGAATATTTTGGCATAATGTTATATTGAGAACGATGACTGAAGCTTGCACGAGGAGGTATGAGGCTTTATTTGGCTAACATCTCGAAGGTTTTGCTTTCCTCAGAGCGTGAAAGAGCCAAATAAGCTCATGGAAATACACAGTCAAACGCCGTTGCGGTAAACTCTCTGCAGAAACTAGACTTTCAAAATTCCAAGCTAATAAGGAGGAGAAAAGTAGGGCAAGTATCATACGATACCGCTGCTATCCAAGGGCAAAAAGGGGTCAAAACTGCAAAGGTGGGCAACTAAAGCATCTTTCTACTACAACTCGCTTCAAAGTGCTCTGTTTTGTATTTCTTAAGAACCGAAAAGTTCAGCATGTCGTGATCCAATCAATCATTCGAAATGTCTTGCGATTTTCAGAAGAAACGTTTTTTCAAAGTAAAATATATGTTTTCATTTCGTCATAGCTAGAGGTAGCGTACGGTCGTTTTTGACCGAACAAGCTCGTGGTCTTATCTAACTCCATCTTTTAGAAAGGGTTTCCGTTGGAAAATTTCGAACTTATTCAATATAGTTAGATAGAGTGTGGCACAATGAACATTTTGGTTTTTTCGGAATTTAAAACAGAGCTCTTCGAGGCGGGTTGTGTTCGAAAGACGCTTTACTTGTCCACTTTGGAAATTTCGCCCTTTTTTCTCTTGGATGGTAGTGAAACGTCGGCATGGATCGTGAAGAGACTTCGCGTTCACTGTTGAAGGTTAGCGCAAACACGGTCCCATATGCTATAACATAGGTGCACCGAGTTTGCGCCAACCTTCAACAGTGAACGCGAAGTCTCTTCCCGGTCCATGCTGATGTCACCTAGCCAGGTCCTCTGGGATCGCGGAACAGTTGCTTTGATGCTGAGGTTCATCGAGAGATGCACATGATGTTATAGATCGTTCGAAAGTAAATCTCTCCCGCCCTGGAAGAGTGTTAAATTAGGTTTTTGAATCAGATTCATTTCCATTAATTTTTCGGTCAGTAAATAAAGGTCAATGTTAACCTCCACTTAATCCATCCGAAAATCAGTAAAATTGCATTTTTGGAAAAAGAAAACCAACCACGCTATCTTGTGGAACAAGTGATTGCCTTTTGAAGGATTGATAACAAGTCGCGCAAACTCGCAAATCTCAATGAGAAGTTTCCTATTGAAAAAAAAGCGCGGAAATGTATTCCCAACCCAATACACGGCTTGGGATGTTGATCGAATTCACAGCGCAAGTGGGGCGAAGGAGCAGTTCGCTTTGCACTCGTAACGCGCGCGACGGAAAACCACCGTGCTTACGTCGTCGTTGGGGCGCGTCAACTGTGCCACCCGAACTGCGCGGTGAATTTGATCAACATCCCCACTCTTTTAAGGAGTTTATCTGACGAGTCCGGGTACCTCTCTGAATTGAAGCCGGAAGATACCCACTCCATGTACAGACCTTAGCAAAGTCTGTATTCCATCCATATTTATTTAGGTTTCCAATCTTCACAGTAGGTGAGTGTTGTATCATTGATTCCATTCATTCTATGTGTCACTCGTGTGCGCGCAATTTTTACCTATTGAATTAAATATTACGCACAAAAACGTTGACATATACAGTTTTTTTCCGTTGGTGTAGCGCCCAATCGTCAGTGGACAGTTCCGGTTTCACTGCCAGAAATGGTGCGAAGTATTGCACAAAAATGATGTTGTCAGGAGTGTCTCATGACTTGATACCAGGAGGAAACATTTACTTTTATGTGTCGTAAAAATTGTTGAGAAGAATTCGAAAGTCTTATATAAAGCAGAACCCGGGCACTTTGGTTCGGATAATGACCATGCGGCACCTTTTCATCTGAAGAAAATACGCCGCAATTTTTCGCTGTTTTCTCTCCTAAGTTCTTTCTAGAGCCACGGTGTTTCCAAAGAATCGATTATTATTTCGCGAACATGAACAAGATGCTTTGCTGCCATTTGCAGCTGTCGATCAAACATTCGAAAGCTCTCTTTAGTGAAGTGATTGTGCTGGTACGTGAAGGCTTCTTTTTGACTCCGGTATTTCGTCGCAAAATATGTATTTACTTATGGAATTCTCACAGAACGCAGGTCAAAATATGACAGATTTCTGCCACAGCAACCGTCCGATGATTTCATAAGGAGCCATTTTTAGGTGGAATAATGGAACTTTGTGAAATTCTAAGGTAAAATCTATTATTCTGTAACTCTATTGTATAGGACTCGTTCTAAGCATTTTATAAAAAACTTCAAAATTGAATTCCGACTACTTTGAAGCAAGTGATGGCGATGCGACGTTCGCTCAGAAAACGCTGCAAAACGCATTTTTAGCGAAAAATCTGCTAGGTACTACAATGTCATTCCGAATAAGACTGTCTGCCCACGCGGTCGGTTTGCGGGTCGAGGGAGCGCAACGTAGGCATTTTTTGAAGCTATATTTCGATTTTCAGGATCGTTGGACGGATATTGAATCATATCCAAGTCAGCTGTTCACAGCCGTGGGAAGGCTCTCCCGGATAAATGCCTTCGAGACATCTGCGCGGCACGCACGCCGACCTCGTGCGCGGACTTCCTTATAAGGGCAGACTTTACATATCCTTGTCGGAAAGGAAAACCGAGAAGGTTCCTTTTTTGCTTTGTGGGAGCACGATTATCTTGAAGCTGAAAGCTTCCTTTGGGATTACTGGATGCTCAATGCCAGCAACTCATATTACGTATCATATTTCTCCTTTTTTCGGTCCATTTCCTGGTGTCTATTTGCCTCGCCTAACGCTTTTGTCTGTCTATGCTCTTATTCTGCTCTTATCCCTGGCCCTTCTCAGACAATTTGTGACGTTTTTTTTTCTCTGTGGCATTTAGCGGGTTTGAGAATAATAAATATGCTAATCAAGGCTTAATTTGGTATGCGAATATTTTGCACTGTTTGGATGGCCGGATATGAACGGCGGTTTTAGCTCCAAGGCAATAAAGCTAACATTGTCACTGCAATCCCCGTGCGCTTTGGGTATTAATGTCTTGAGCTAATTTTTTTTCTTAGACTTTAAAATACCACATATCTGTGACTGTGAAATGTCAGTGACACTACGTGCAAAGTTCGAGGGCGGATGAAATCTCTCGCATAAACGGGTACGATGTTGAAGAGGTCTAGCCAAATGTTAGCACTTCATTTGTCAAAAGCAGTAGTGCGACATAAAAAAAACTATCGATTGTGGTAATCTTCTTTCCTTGAACTCTCACAGAATCGATGATGAACGAGTGAATATCATTGTTACAGTTCACCACTCGGAAATAGACGTTGGTGCAGTTGCGGGCAGTACGCAAAGTATGCGGTATACTTCTAGCCTTCGGCAAACGTTCGTCATACATTCGAGCGAAAAGTTGATATTTTTCCTTGTTTCCATTCGTTTTTCAGGTCGAGTGTTGCGTATAGACCAGAAATCACAGTTCTGTCGGGCTTTCGAAATGTCGTCCCTCCTAAATTTACCTCCAATTTCGGCTAGAGTTGTCTAAGCATTTTCCTGGGATTTCCACGGCGACGCGATTGCTCTGACAACTCATAATTCAATTCAAACCAAAGCTTTGGAAATAAATGAAATAAAAATTTAAAAAAATAAGGAAATAAATAAAATAAATAAAAAAATTGCTTTTCTAAAACATGAGAAACTGATGGTTTCAGTCATCTCGCACTATATCAGTTCTTTATTACTACACCCTCTCTACCATTACCGGCTCCAAACTTTAACCAGGGTCGTCCTCCGAAAATTTGGTGAAGAAGCAATGATCTTGCGCCCGCTGTTGATTCTTTGCGCTGAGTTTTTCATGACATTTGTGTTTTTCTCGAGTTCCTATCCATTGTTTTCGTTGTTGTTGAGCACGTCGGCAACGACGTATAAATAAATAAATAAATAAATCGTGTAAAAACTCCAAAAAGCTGCAAAATGAAAACTCATTAAAATTATCAGCTCATTGGCTGAGTGTACTGTGCTTATCTGGGCCAAATTCCGGTCCGCAATTGCGTCTCGACACGCTTTGCGGAGGCACGCTCCTGAGTCAGAAGAGCTTCCAGCGCCGCAACCGCCGATCCGTTGACTCTAGGTGGGTTTTGAAAACTGGAAACTAAGGAAAATTGGAGAAAAGCGTATAAGAAAGCCTTATCGAGCCGGCTTTGGCGCTGGAAACCCGACTGACTCGAGCGCGTGCGGCTGCAAAGCGTGTCGAGACGCAATTGCGGACCGGAACTTGGCCCAGATAAGCACAGTATGGCGCATCTTGGCAAAGCGCCAGGAATTATCCGTATGTGTGTTGAGTGTGTTGACCGCAACCGCATCATAGCCCTTTAACGGGGCAGTGAACTGTATTGTTGAATCCGTGGCTTTCCTCCACGAGAAAATCTATTCGAATCTCATCCGCGGCTGGCGCAGCGGACGCGTACTTCGGCCCGCTGATCGATTCTGGCCGAGAGAAGAGGGCAGCTTATCAGCTTACCATTCCGCTAGCCGCCAATGAGATTTAAACCGCTCGCGCCAGCCGCGGGTGAGATCTAGGACTTTTTTCTTGAAGGCAGTGCTCACGATGATTTTCGTTCCCGAGTCTTCCACATTAAACAATGCGTCGGCCTCCAAGTGTTAGGAGTATGGTATACTTTGTCGCTGTAATGAGCGACAGGCATGCAATCTAACACAAATCGCGTCGGGACCCGCATCGGAGCAATGGCAACGGCCGTCGTAGGAGGAGATGTCGCGTGTGGGTCTCAGCGACGTGTCGCGGAGGGCTGACATACTGTAAATGTGCCATAGCCTGTTTCTACCACTGTCGCTGTCGCTGTGCTGTGCACTGCGACAGCGACAGATTTAAAAGGCGGGAGGCGGTCACTGTCGCTGTGCAGAACGACGCGACCGTGTTTTGGAAATTTATACCATACCCCTTACCAAAAGTATGAAGAAACGGCGAGAGACGCAATAAAACGTCGTATTCCAGCGACATTATTCTACAACACGGACTAGTTGTACGGTTGGATGAACAGGTTTATGGTGGTTGCCACCTGTGGAAAATTTGGTGAATCGAAATTAGAAGAATATTTTATGCAGAGCAGGATTATTTAGGGCCCTAAGGAAAGAACGGAGCAATAGAGAATAGAGAATTGCAAAGCACGGGTTCACAAAAGATTTTATTGTCACAAATAACAGTTCTTGTGAGACTTAAAGGCAGTGGTAACGATGAAAAACGTTATCGAGAAAACTACAAAAAATCAGCTTAGATCGAAAACAGCTGAAAACTATGAAGGTAGCGCGGTGAAAAACGGGCTTGAATTAGAGTTTCTACGGCCCAAAGATGCCAGTTCGTGCACACGTGTACATCACCGCCCAAAAAGATCGCAGTCTCATGCCGAGCAGTCAAAAATCATCGACATTCAGCGGAAGAAATAAACGCAAGTTTACCCGATAAAAACAATTGAACAATGAAAGCAAACACTTCAGTCAATGTTTTTGACTAGATGAGTACACAAATATGCGAGCAGACCAGTTCGAAGTTTAATGTTCATTGATTGAAATTCGAATCCAAGCCAGCTGATGTTCTTGATAAAAGAGATCATCGATGCCGGTAGTGTGGAGTGGGCTCGTCCATCATCAAAAGACAAGAAAGTTCAGGCTTGAAATTCGGCCCGAAACAGCGGTTTTTTCGCGATTTTTTCTCATAGGTCCTACTACTCTAAACCCAGGAAAGGGTTTAGAGAGGAGAAGAAGACAAGCATATTTGATCGCGACCACTGCCCTTAAGAGGCGGAGTGAGATTAAAGGATTTTATGTACTTCTGGTGCGTTTTTCTTAATTTCTACGTCATTCTAGTTCCACCTGGGGACCATTCAATCAAAATAGCGATTAATCTCAAAATTGAAGATCATCTTGAATATTGCTTCAAGGCAGCGTCCATACGCGGCGAGAGCGAGCGTTCCCGCTGTTGTGCGCCTCTCGACGCTCCTCAACGCTGGAGCAGCCCGTGCCCTCAAATGAACACAGGCAAACACCACCTACCTCGTGTTGATTCGATTGAAAACGTTTGATCAGGTGATCAATCGCTCGAGTCGGTGCAACGGCTGATGATTTCCCACGGTTTTCCGCTTCCGTGGTGGGATTATGGAAGGAAAAAAAGGGCATTAGATTTGGTACAGGTCTTATGCCACCTGCTTTAGTGATGAAGCTGTATCTTGAAACTTCCTGCTTGCTTTGTGGTGTTGGCGCAAGCGCGCGAGAGCGAGCGGGCGAGGGCGCGCGAGAAGGAGCGCCTGTGAGCGGGTAACGAATCGTGTGCCCCCGATGACCATCGATTTTGCGTAATCGCACGCTCTCACCACGTACGGACGGAGCCTAAGCGAGGCAAGCTACGGACGGTCTGCAGAGTTGCACCGACCGGCGACTGATCGCCGAGCGTCAGCCTTGACGCGGCGACAAAAATGTTTTCAGAACATTATCGTCGCCGCGTCGGTTGCGCTGGCAGTGACGCGGGGTCGTCGCATTGTCGAAACACTGCGGTGCCCCCTTGTCGCATTTTCGCTGCGTCGGTCGCCCTCGTTGCCGATTGTAATCGATATTGCATCATCCAGTTCTGTTCGTCGCCGCGACCTGAACTCTGCGGGCCCTTTATGTCTTCAAATCACCACTCGGTGGGTGGTGGTCATTAGGTGATTTGAAGGCAGTAGCCACGATAGAAACAGTCTTTGAACTTTCACCGGAAATCGAATGTACCGGAATCCGTCACAACAATAATGGCCGAAGGACGGCTGAAAAAGAGCCAGAGATAGCCCTACGCGGCCCTCAAACTTGTATGCGCTATGCCTTCCCCCCCCCCCCCACTTCTTTGTAGGTGGTTGAGGGAGTGGGCGGAACGGGCATAGCACAAATAAAGTTGAGGGCCGTATAGGGCTACCTATGGCCCGTTTTTAGCCGTTATTTCTCCAATATTGTTGTAATGGTTCCCGTTACATTCAATTTGCGGTGAAAAGTCGAAAACCATTTTTATCGTGGATACTGTCTTTAAGAGGTAGGGACCGGAAGAATGAGAGGGTGCAAGGCGCCACGCTATTGGACGCTTTTCTGCGTCTCTGTTATGCTCGTTCGTGTCTCCGCGTCTCGTTTTGCCGCCCCCTCTCCCCCGATCACTTAACGACCTTCGCTCCCACTCGGGACCAAATCAGCTCACCAATCAGCTAAGCTCTTCACCACAGTCTCTGCAAAGAGTACAAACGCTATTTACCCTTTCAGGAAAGGTAAAAACGGGCACTCCTCTCGATTCGTCATGGCGACATCGTCCTAACCGCCATAAGGATTTCATTCTCAGCATTAGTTTTCGACCATTCATTCCTCTGCTCTTTATCATCAGTAATGAAGTGTTGACCCATTGCAACCACATACGAGAACGCGCACACTAGAATAAGTTGTACGGCACTTGCGAACCATACGTACATAGATAATGTGGGCCAAATCGCTGATCTTGCTAGTCAAACGATATTTTAGTGACGAAAATATCATAGGCATTTTGCTGTAAAGTGTGTCCGAGTGAGAATGGCGGCCCATGCGGCCGGAGTTTTTGGCAGGCAACCGTCGCGTTCGCCGCTCTTGGACGAGCATGCAAAACGTCCCCACAGCCATCGACTGCGAACGGGGCCGGCATCGGCTGGCAGCAAACACTGCGCAGATCAATCAGCTCTGCAGAAGGGGGGAGAGGAGATGGCCGCCGTTGGAATCCAATCCAATCCGCCTGCAAAGCACACCGGCCGCGTGGCCCGCCATTTTCATCCGGACACACATTAAAATGCTTGACATTGACCGCAGGGCAACCGCAAAAGTCGGTGGCAGCAAAACGCTGAAGTGTAACCATGCCCTTATAGCTGCCGCGCCATTTCGGTGCCACTGGAGCATTCGTTACCTGCGTGGAGAAAGCAGGCATAATCGGCTCACCGCTAGATCGGGTTAGTTCGACCAAGAAGGCGGTGATGAGTATAAATAGGTCCTTATCTCCTCTAGCTAATAGGCTTTTTTTTGCGCTCCTCCTGGTAAGAATGTTTTTCTCTTGCGGCTTAAAACAGAACGACTATCAAAGAGCTCCCTCGACCAAGCGTTTTCAGATGCTATTTCGTCTTGAAATAAACATTCCATTGATTGGTTTCAATTTTCGTGTCGTTTTGTTGACGACACTGTACATATTCATGCGCACATAATCATGCTTGCCGTCACTGAAGGCAAATGTAAGGATTTCTCGTCAGTTCTACTAATTATTGCACGGAAACGTAGCCATCAAGGGTGTGCGTGATCGATATTCGAAACTTCGTCAATATTTGACGAAAATTGCAAAAAAAATTATCGCAAGTCGTAAACCGTGAATCGAAAAACGCACTTGTGCTGATTTTGGGGACTATCCGATTGCACAGAAGTTCTGACATTTCATTTCCTGACTTTGGCCAAATCGAGTGCAGTTTCTCCTTACCCGGAATGTTCTCTAAAAGCTACAGTCGCCAGCTGATCCACTCGGGGTGGAATTCCACAAGCTATAAAACGACGAAAATCACATGGCTCTTACGCGTGCTGGTGCGGAGCGGAGGTTAGAGACATTGAGAGAGCGGAGGGCAGACGGCTGAGGCGTCGCGCGCGCCTCGAGTAATGTGAATTACGACGTTTTATAGAGGGTATGACCATCTTATGTGCTCACTGTCGTAAATCATAAACCGTAGTCATGATCCCAAAAAACCGTAAATCGTGAAATAGTAAATCGCAAATCGTAATTACACACATTCCTGGTATACTCTGTCTCAGACGAGCCAGCAATAGGAGAGTCAAGAGAAGCAGCGCTACCTCTGCGTCTCTGACGAGCACACAACGTACGCAAATCACGTACGCGACGCAGCATCCGCCTTACCGTTATAAAAAAAAACAGATTTTCCGATTTTTTCACGGACTCCCTGTTTTTTTTTTGCATTCTTAGTTTTCTTTAGCATTTATTGGGCCATGAAAAAGAAATAAAGGCTTATACCTTTTGAACCAGCTCATTTGTAACGAACAAATGGTGAAATCGAGTCCA